>CM062296.1:558317466-558890648 GCA_031216915.1 Pictodentalium vernedei
CAGACGGTACCGACCTAAACAGATAGAATGTATCGCTGTCGAAAATAAATAAAGTTTTAAAAATATTAGGAAAATCAACCGGCGAAAGCATACCTTTTGTGGTCACTTACTCATGGCGCATCCCCGACATCGGGAAAATAACACGGGAGAGGATGCCCATTTTACACCGCTCAAAACACATGAAGTTGGCATTCGAAAAACCTCCCCTGATTTCGTACAAAAGACTGAAAAATTTGGGAGACATTATAGTCCATAGCAAGCATAATAAAATGTTCAACAATCAAGGATGGGATCTGGTAGATGCGAGAGAAATTGTGCAATCTGTGGGTTTATGCTCCAAACAAAACAATTCGCAGACAAGAACGGAACAGCCTACTACATAGGCAAGAAAATTACCTGCATGTCCGGGAATGTGGTATATGGGATTCTCTGCGACAAGTGCAATGAAGTTTTGTACATGGGAGAGACAGGGACAAAATTGTTTGAGAGAATGCAAAACCATCTGAGTAGAATAAAACTTGAGGTTATGAGTGAGCCGATACTGCATCATTTTCTGACCAAAAACCATAGTAAAAACAATTTTAAGATTATTGGGATTGAACAAATTAATCAGCAAAATACAGCTTACAGGAGGGGGGTGTGAAACATTTTGGATTAACAAACTTCAAACACTAGAATTGAATGGGCTCAATAGACAAGAATGATTCCAAATATTCTCATTTATAAACTTGCTGATGGGGGGGGGGGGGGGGGGGGGGGGGGGGGGGGGGAGTGGGGGCAAAATTAGAGTGAAGAGCAATTACGCCTAAAGGGACATTCGTGTTGAACATAACGTGTATATGTTATGAGATTATGATCATTGTGTATATGTGGGTGCATACATCATGTGTATGAGGGTGCATGGACACCCTAGCCTACAACTGTTAGTGTAGACATTATAGCAGGGGCCACATATAGGTCAGTTGTGTGGTGGGGGGGGGGGGGGGGGGCATACATATGCTGCAAAAAGTGGGTGGGGACAAGACATTTAGACACACTGGAAGGATTTGGGCGGGGGGGTGGGGGTGCTTTATTACTACGCAAGGAAGGTACAAAAAGATTATATTTTTCATTAGTGGTACTGATGTCTGATTGATGTGGATTGGGTATTGGGACGGGGATATGCAGGCATGCTTTTGAGTGATTGAATGATTCGGGCCAAGGAGTGGTTGAGTGTGTGAATACCGTACACGAACTAACTTGCCTCTGCCTCTGTTACCAGGGTGAGGTTTTAGCAATAGTGTGTAATTTATATTTGGTTGTTGCGTAATAACGTGGAATATATCTTTACTTGTTGCCACCTAAGGAAGATATTATATGGTATTTTTTGCATAATTTACACTTGAAGACAAAGAGCAAAGTGAAGTGCGGAACATATCTTTACTTGTTGCCACCCAAGGAAGATATGATAAGGTTATTTTGCACGTAATAGACTCAGATACGGGGAACAACATGAAACGGGGAACATATCTTTACTCGTTACCACCCATGGGAAATATGGTACGGTGATTTTGCAAGCAATACACTTAAATATGGAGAACAATGCGTTTGAATGATTTGGTCAAGGAATGGTTGGATGCTTAATATTGTATGCGAACTCGCCTTTGCCTCTGTTACCAGGGCGAGGTTGAGATAAATGATTGAATGTTTGTAATTCTAAAGCTGAGAACAAATTTTGCACGTAATAACACGGAATATATCTTCACTTGTTGCCACCCAAGGAAGATATGATATGATATTCTTTGTGCATAATTTACACTTGAATACAGAGAACAACGTGAAACGCAGAACATATCTTTACTTGTTGCCACCCAAGGAAGATATGAAACGGTGATTTTATAAATGGGTTCGTGATTAGGAGCTAGGTGACCACTTGCCAAGTAATAAATCGACTTGAAAGATATACGCGTTTCTTTTCAACCTACTCACAATTGTTTACAATTGGTTGTAACATAAGTGCAAGCCCTACTTCGGAACTAACTCAAGCTTTTAGAAACTTTTCCAAACGAGTTGGAAAAGTACTAGAGTGCAAAAGCACGAAAAAGATCGAAAAAAAAGACCAGCGCTCAAAATTACAGGTACTCTCTCTGCGCACCTCTTGCGTTTACCGAGTGCATGTGCAACAACCGTGACGTCAATTCCTTTTATTTCCGCCATTTGTACATGGTCGGAAATTTTTGTGACTCGTGCTACTTTGCTGTTTTTTCTTCGTGAACAACTTATTAAATGTGTTTTCTACATTATTACTGTGCAAATGGATTGTATCCTTTTGTCAAGCTATCCAAATTATTATTGATTCATGTTAATTTTTATCATTATTGCTTGTTTCTTCACACTTCATCTTGTTTTTCCCCTACGTGTGAACACGACCTTTGTGTTGTTTTCCGTCGGCGGGAAGCTTGATTACATTATTTTCATTAATATAATGCCAAAGACTATTCCTTGTACCTCTAGCTTGCAAGTGAAGCATGTGGACAACTCTCATTCCACTTGTGTCACTTGCAACAATTGCACTCAGGCCCAATCATGTGGTATTTGTGGGGTTTGGTCCTCTAAATTCTGGGCTTCTGTTAACAAGGTGGTTCTGTCCAGAGCTAGAACCCCTCGTTCTCGGGGTAAGGGTAACCGTGCCATAGCAGACAATTCTGCTGGTGCACGTGGTGACTCTGTCACACAGGATTCTGATCTGTCTTATGTGGCGAGTTCCTCTGCAACTGTTGACTGTGCTAGTTCAGTGATACCTGACGGGGAGACCGTGGTCTCTTTGTCTTCTGATGTCACTCTTGAGGCGTCTGTTTTCTAGAGAGCTTCTCCGAGGTCAGCTCGGTGACCCTCTCCTATCTTCCTCCTACACCGTCGACTGTTGCTGAGGAAGTTGTTACTCCAGATCCTATTCTGTCTGATGGTGGCTCTTCCATCTCCTCTGGGGATGATCTACAGTCTCGGGGGACCGAGGCAGTATCTGCTGATGTGTCTGTGTGCTCTCAGCCTCCCCTAGCCTCGCGGCGGGGCTGTGCGGGTTTGCTGTCTGCTCCGTCTCATCTGCCTAGGTTTGCTCTTAGTCGGTTGAGCCGGTCGGTCGCTTCGGCAGCGATTCCTCACCCCTCGAGTGAATCGTTTATTGTTCCTCCTTCCCCTGCTAGTGTGCCGCCTAGCAGGATGGTGTTGGGACATTGGCATCCAGGGCCTGCTGTTCGGCAGTGGTCAGTGACAGCCCCTGTTAGCTGTCACTCTCGGAACCTTCCTCCGGTGATTCCTCACTGTGTTCCGAGTCTGGGTGTCGATCGATGCTTGCCGTCGGTCTCAGAGAATGGGCAGTTGGGGCCGTCTGCCGCACAGAGGCCAATGACAGGTTCCTGTCATTCTTGGGACAATCCTCCAGTGTCTTCTCACCTTGTCCTAGGTCCAGCTACCGATCGACATGCGCTGTCGGTCTCTTTAGAGGATTTGCAGGCAGGACCTTCTGTTTCGCAGAGGTCAGTGATGGCCCCTGGGCGTCACAATTGGGACTATCCTCCGGTGTCTTCTCACCGTATCCCTATTCTGTCTGCCTATCGACGTTCGATGTCGGTCTCTTCTGAGGATTTGGGTTCTTCTACCAGAAGGGTCCATTGGGAGGACACTCCATCGGGCGATGCTGCTGCGACGGATTCTCAGGGTGACCTGCGTCAGGCCGTTTTGGCGCGCACCCGGTTGCTTTCTGGCAACCCTCAAGTTGGCCTCCCTATGCCTCCTGAGGCACAACCTCCTTTGGTCGGTCGCCGAGATGTCTCGCCTGGCCCCTTGGATACTGCACAGTATTCACAGGAGGTTTCTGCTGGTCAGCCCGAGTTGGGCTACGTCTCCTCTGCTACGGAGGATGACGAATATCTTGAAGGTGATGGGCCCCCCTCGTCAGTCTTGGGGCAGGCTTTGGATTTCGTCTTTGGCTTATTGCCGGGCGTTCAACTTTCCAACCAGCGTTCTGTGACCGTCCGGCCGCGGTCCACTGTGGAGCGCCATAACCCTGTTGAGCCTTCTAGCTCCGGGGCTTTGCGTCCTCTGCAATCGGCTCAGGTTGTTGAGTCCTTCCAGGGCTTAGACGCCAAAATGCGTTCTAAGGCCCTCAAGGGTTCCTTCTTTTCTAGAGCTGATGCCTTTCTGCCTCCATCGCGGTTTCATGTTTACGATTCCGTCCGTCCACCAGTCTTCCAAGGGATGACTACTGTGGATGAAGATTCTTCTTCCCTCGGGTTAACTAAGCCTAAGTCGGCAGTTCTCCCGATGTCGATAGTTGAATCTATGGTGGGCCTGTCCCGAGAGATGCTGGGTATGCTATCTCTCGCGGACCATGTCGTCGCTGCCCTGGCTGAATATTTTCCACCAGGGGAGATTGATGACGCTCAGGCGCCTTTTCGTGTTTTGTCACAGGCTCTTATGAACTTGACACATGCTCACGCCTGTAACACGGCTAATTTGGAGCTGGCACACCGGGATGCGGTGTTGGATTCTTCTTCATCCCTTCCTTCTGAGCAACGTGCTGTTCTGAGGTCTGCCTCTTTGGTGGGACCTCAGTTGTTCCATGGTTCCGTGGAAGCTGTTCGTGGCGAAGTTCTTCGTCATTCGAAGGACCAGCTTTTGCTGCGACAGCTTGACCAACCTGCTGCTGCGGGTGGTGGTCGTTCCAGGCCCGCCAAGTGTGCTGCTGCGTCTGCCTCATCGGCGACGTCGGCTACACCTTCGGCTCCGTCTGCTCCTTCTGCACATAAGAAGCACCGACGTGGCCAGGCTCGCTGGCAGCCTCAGGCAGGAAAGTCTCAGGACTCTATCACTTCCCGAGTTGGTTTCTCCTCTGGGGGGCCTCGTCGAGGCTGCAAGTGAAGGTTCTCAACCTCGATTCGCCTCCAGTCAGGGGAAGGTTGTCGCTGTTTTACGACCGTTGGACAGAGATAACGTCAGATCTTTGGGTCCTCGACGTCATTCATTCCAGTCTGCGACTGTCCTTCCATCGGCACCCCAGTTTATCTCGGGTGCCCCTCCCGACTCAGGTCCCTTCCGATTCTCTGCGTCGGGACCTTCTGGTGCAGGAGATCAACAATCTCCTCTCCAAAGGGGCGATCGAGGTGGTCAGGAACACCCTTTCACCGGGGTTTTATTCAAGACTTTTTTTGGTGCCGAAGAAACGCGGCCAATATCGTCCTGTCATCGATCTGAGTATCCTGAACGAGTACATAATAGCTCCTCGTTTCAGTATGGAGACTTTTCGGTCGTTTGACGTTCAGTTCATCAGGGCGATTTAGCTGCCAGTATCGACCTGAAGGATGCCTACTTCCATGTACCCATTCATCTGACGTCACGGAAATACCTTCGGTTCTCGTTTCGGGATTGAGTTTATCAATTTAGAGCTCTCCCGTTTGGTTTGAACCTGGCTCCTTGGGCCTTCACCCGACTGATGTCACATGTGCTTGCTTTCCACCGCACTCAGTCGGCTGTGACTTCGTCAGCCTACCTAGACGACATCCTCCAACGGCACCACAATGCTGCTGTTCTGGAGTTCGATGTCCGGCAGTTTCTTTGCCTGCTAGCGTCGCTGGGTTTCAGAGTCAATCGCGAGAAGTCGGATCTCCTTCCTTCTCAGCGATTCCATCATTTGGGGATGGATTTCGACACTCTTCACAATGTAGTGTTGGTCCCCCAGGCTCGGCGACGATTCTTTCCGCCTTGACTCGGAACCTGCTTCAATCTTCATCGGTCTCAGCCAGGACTTTCCTTCGGATGCTGGGCCTTTGCGGTTCGGTGACAGATCTCATTCCGCTTGGTCGCTTGTTTGTCCGACCTCTCCAACACTTCCTGTTGGATCATTGGCATCCGAATGTAGATCCGCTGGACCTGGAACTCACTATTCCTCGGTCTCTGCTTTGTCACTTCCACCCATGGGCCGATATTCCCTGGCTGATACCGGGTGTTCCGTTGGATCTTCCTTTGGCCTATCGCATCCTTACTGCGGATGTCAGCAATCGGGGCTGGGGTGCGACGTTGGATCCTCTCGGTCTGTCTACTCACGGCGAGTGGGACAGTGAGCAGGTGGGCCTTCATATCAATCAGAAGGAGCTCCTTGCTCTTCTGTTGAGTTTTTGGCTTTGGATCCCTCATCTGTCGGACCATATTGTCCTACTTCTTTCAGACAATTCGACAGTAGTGGCCTACATACAGAATCAAGGAGGCACACATTCGATTCCCATGTATCGGCTGTCTCGGGATCTTCTTCTGTTGGCGCGGGATGTGAATGCTTGGGTGTCCATTCGACACATTCCCGGGTGTCTCAGTGTCCTAGCAGACTCCCTGTCCCGACGCGACAGTGTCCTTCCAACCGAATGGACGCTACATCGGTCAGTGTTTCAGGCGATTTGCGAGCAGTGGGGCTGTCCTCAGGTTGACCTTTTCGCTACTCACTGGAATCATCAGGTAGAGACCTTTGTCTCCCCTTGTCCAGATCCTCTGGCATTTGCAGTAGACGCTCTGTCTCTGGACAGAACAGGTTGGATCGGCTATGCCTTTCCTCCTGCATCGATTCTTCCTCAGGTATTAGCGAAGATTTGTGCTTGCAGTTGCAGGATCATTCTGATCGCACCCCTGTCTCTACAGAGGGTGTGGATCAATCTGCTGTGGCGTCTATTGGCCGATCGACCGATTCGTCTACCTCAACGTCGCGATCTTCTTTCCCAGGGTTGTCCCAGGAAGTATCACAACAGCCTGGCGAGCCTGTCCCTTCACGCCTGTCTTTTATCAGATCCAGTCTCCGACGTAGAGGTTTTTCGCGACATCAGTGGAGTGCATTTCTGCATCGCGGCGACATTCCACTGGCATGACTTATCCTGCCAAGTGGAAGGTTTTCTGCCGCTGGTGTGCAGATCACGATGTGAATTACCGTGATCCGTCAGTCGCTCAAATTGCGGATTTTCTGTTTTTTCTTTTTAACTCCAAGGGCCTCCAGCCTATTACGATTAAGGGTTATCGGTCTGTGCTGTCTGATACTTTCTCTTATGTGGGAAAGCGGTGCATCGGTCGTAATCTTTTTCTCTCCAAACTCATTCAGCACTTTTCTTTGAAGAGGCCTCGAGTTTTGCGTCTTACACCCAAGTGGAACTTGGCATGGGTGTTGCACTGTTTGGAGGGGGTGCCATTCGCGCCTTTATCTGAGACCGATATGCGTTTTCTCACCTATAAGATGGCTTTTCTTCTAGCGTTTGCTTCTGCTCGACGAGTCAGTGAGCTTCATGCGCTATCTGTTGATTCTGCTTTCTTCCGAAATGAGGCTAACAGTGTCATCTTCACTACTGATTGCTCTTTTCTGGCTAAGAATCAACTTCCTGATTCAGTACCTCCTCCCATCTGCATTCGGGCTCTCCCTGCTGTCGATGGCTGGAGGCCTCTTCTTTGTCCTGTTCGTGCGATCAAGACTGACATTACTCGCACTCAGTTCATTAGGAGTGGTCAGAAGAGATTCTTTCTGTCTCTCATTCCTAAGAGGCAGTCTATCTCTTCCCATTCTATTTCCAGGTGGATCTGTCTTGCAATCAAGCTGGCTTATTCCCGCTTGTCTGCGTCGGATCTTGTTTCGAACCGGTTTAATGCTCATGAGGTTCGTGCCATTTCTACATCCTGGGCATTCTCCAATTCTGTTTCGCTCCGGGATGTTATGAATGCGGCTTACTGGAGGAATGCTTCTACCTTCTCCTCCTTTTATCTCCGCCACCTTCAGCAGCAATCTGAGGACCTTTATTCTTTAGGCCCTCTCGTTGCTGCTCAGGCTGTTGTGCACCCTCGTTAAAATTATTTTTATCGAGGTTGTGCTTCGCTCAGTCTTGTTCTTTTCAGGTGCCTTCTCTCTATCTTCATTACAGGTTTCGCTATTGTTCTCTGCCCTCCTTGCTTTTCTTTCTGCTACTCTTGTTGGTATTGGTTATGTGATTCACCTCCTCCTATTGTTTATTCAGCCAATTGTAAACAATTGTGAGTAGGTTGAAAAGAAATTAAAATTTTTTAGTAAATTTTGTTTCTTAACATACCTACCACAATTGTTTACCGTAGGCCCACCCTCCTTGGGGATATCTTTGATATTGATGCCTCCCCGCTAAATCACAAACTTCTCGTTGGCGGAAATACGGAATTAACGTCACGGTTGTTGCGCATGCGCTCGGTAAATGCAAGAGGTGTGCGGAGAGAGTACCTGTAATTTCGAGCACTGGTCTCGCTCGACCCTCTTTTTTTTTTTATCTTTTTCGTGCTTTTGAACTCTAGCACTTTTCCAACTTGTTTGAAAAAGTTTCTAAAAGCTTGAGTTAGTTCCGAAGTAGGGCTTGCACTTATGTTACAGCCAATTGTAAACAATTGTGGTAGGTATGTTGAGAAACAAAATTTACTAAAAAATTTTAATATCTTGAACAATTTTCTAATTCCCATTTAACAATTAGGATAAGCATGACGCTAAGTTTTACATTCCCATGACGCGGTATACATTGGTACATCACTTAACGTAACGGAATAAGAATTAGTCAACAATGAAAGCCACTTAGAAGGGAGTAAACTCCCGAACATGATGGCAAATTGACAAAATTATATATATATCTATATAAACAGTATATGATGTAGTTGAATACCCACTAAGTGAATATGTTTTTTATGTTTTTTTTTTAAATTCTGGGGATAGAAATCTCTATGTAATATATACTCTCCCAAAAAAGAAAGTGTGCATGCTAAAAAATAACACTAAAAAAAGATATATATCATTTTCATTCATGGAAATTTTATTCAATCACAGATGAATCAATTTGTGATCAACACGAGAAATTTCATTATGCTACGACGAATACTCTTGGTGCCATGGAGAGTCAAAGACACTAAGGGTCAAACACAAAAGTCACACACTCAATATCTGGTATGACCTCCGTCTACATCGACTACTGCTGTGCATCTACGCCTCATGGAAGCGAACAAGTTAGCATGGAAGTGTTGTGGGATGTTGTTCCATATTCTGATAAGCTGTCTTTGGAGTTCCACAAGCATTGACGGTGCATGGGGAAGCCGGCGTAGCTGACGTTTCATTTCGTCCCATACATGCTCAATGGGTGAGATATCGGGCGAATTTGCGGGCCAGGGAAGAACATCCACTTGTTGTTGCTGCAGATACTGTTGAACAACACGAGCTGCGTGGGGTCGGGCGTTGTCCTGTTGTAGAATGACGCCGGGGCCGTGACGTTGCAGAAATGGGACAACAACAGGTGTAAGCACTTCATCACGATATCTGGCTACATTGAGATTGCCATCAATAATGACCAGCTCAGTTCTGTTACGGGCAGTGATGCCACCCCACACCATGAGAGACCCTCCCCCATAACAGTTTCGCTCCACGACACATGGGTCTGCGTAGCGTTCGTTTCGACGTCTGTACACTCTCTGACGGCCATCTGATGATGAAAGATGGAAACGACATTCATCTGTGAATAAAACACGTCGCCACCAGTGTAAGGGATGCCTGAGATGTTGTCTACATCACTGCAGTCGAGCACGACGATGACGTAACGTCAAAATCGGACGAATTGCAGGTCTTCGAGGACGTAAGCCGTATTCTCTCAGCCGGTTGATTACTGTTTGAGGATGTATCCGTTTCAGGTTAGGGATGTTCCTGGCTGTCGTCGATGCCGTTTGTTGCCGGTTCCGGAGATGGATGACACGGATATACCGATCTTGTGCAGGGGTGGTAACTCGGGGTCTCCCGGAGCGGGGTCGGTCTCGAACGTCATCATGTTGTGCATGTCGAAGGACTAGCCTGTCTACAGTGTTACGGTGGCAGTTCAAATGCTGGGCAACCTCTCTGTGTGTTCTGCCAGCTCTAATCATACCCAGGGCAAGGAGACGTTGATTCATTGTCAGTCTTGGCATGCTAATGTGGAGTCGTTTTAACAGCAGCGCAAGTTTGAATGTGAACGATAGGAAGGCCTCACTTTAGTGTTTAAATACCCAAGGATTCACACTGCTGCATGAATTTTCAGATTCTCCACGTGCAAAACATGCCTTTTCACAAACGTGCAGCACGTCATTTAATGTTAATGCAATTTTAACGGGGAAAGCTGTCTTTGTGTTCAATATAACTTATTCATGAACAGGTTAACACTCTTTACACCTACGAAATTATTTTGTTGGAGTTTGATGAATTTCTGCAATGCACAATTTCTTTTTTGGGCGAGTATATATATATTGTAGCTAAGTAGTACCCACCACTATCTTACAAATGATTATATTTTACACACTGGGGATAGAAATGTGTGTAAAACCAGCAGGTGATGTAGCAAAATAGTACCTACCCCTACTGTACAAGTGATTATAGTTTTTAGCTCACCTGACTTTCAGTCAGGAGAGCTATAGTGATCACTCACCGTCTGTCGTCCGTCGTCCATGAACATGGTGTTTGCGTCTTCTCCTCCCAAACCGCTGAACCAATTTAATTGATATTTGTAGCGGGGGAGGAATTCGCTAGAATTGTGCACTTGGTGATACCTTCCTGAAATTTGGCATGATGTAAGGGTAGGCATCAGAGATTTCAAAATCGATCGGCTACAAGTTGGCACCATCCTCTAGCCACCACTAGCAGCGAAATCCAAAATGGCCGCCAAGCGGATCGAAAAAAAGCTATTTTCGCCGATCGCACAACTGAAGCTCCAAACCTAACACCATACATGTGCTGTAATTGATGTGAATGATGGAGTGAAGCCATTGGAACAAGTTGGGGGGAAGATTAATGGATAATGGGATCAGAATTTCCGTCGATGTGTGCGTCTGTGTGTCTGACTGTCAGTATGATCGTCCGTCCGTAGATAAATTAGTGTTGAATGTTTCTCGGGAATGCAATGGTCAAATGAACATGGTATGAGAGATTCCTGTCAACACATGAACAAGGGTACTCGATAGTATGCAGCAGTGGGGATACTTGGACATTTGATAATCCAATTAAAGTGACAGTCTATTCTCAACTTCCGGCATTTTCGATAGATTTATTTTCTAAGAAAATAAAACTATCAAATTTCTAGAGGAGTTCTGGTTCAATCTCAACACCATAGCGACACGTCTGCCAGCAAGGGCAGTGCTGGAATGAACTCGGGATGCATTAGTTCCCGTTGTTAATTATACAATGTTATCTTGCCAGTATAGAACATTGGCAAAATGGGACTAGAAGGGGTGAGTGTATGTTTGCAGTCATTCGAGGTACAGGAATATTTTTTGACTACAAGTAGTATTCTTCATTTTCGGCCAGTTAAGATGTGGTGTGTTCCAAGTCAGGATTAATGTTGCCGACACTTAATGCCCATCCCTCATGGTATGCTACTTTACCAGGGATATAGAGATATAGCCACCACTGGGAGCCAAAACATGACCTTTGATGTCGATGAGTGGTCGAAATGTTTTAGCGAATAACTTATCGAAATATGATCCGGTATGGCAATTTGATACCTTACGTTAGATTTATTAGATCAACTCAGGTATGGATTCATTGAGACATGAGTGCGCTACAAGATGAAGGATTTCCAAGTTGATTTGCTATGGAGTAGGAACTGACTAGTCACATGTGGCCTATGGCCAGAGAAAGACAAGGATACCATAGATGAACACACGGGTGAACGAAGGTATCAACTGTTGTACAGAGGCAAAATAGTTGGGGATATTGTATCATGCTATGCATGAATTAACACCGTCTTGTGCAGTAAATAACAGACTATTTTCCGAAATCTAAAACTGTATTCCTATACCCCGGACAATGTAGCAAGCCACATGGGATGAACATTTGTTAGCAAAATCAACTCAACTAGAAACATGACATGTGTTAACTGGCCGAAAATGGAAAAAAAAATACCAGAATAGGAGATGACTGGTCCTAACATGACAGTATACTACTCAATATTGTTACAACAGCCACCTTCACACTTACACAAAGGTGTGCACCTTAATCCAGCTTTCAAGCATTTGCAATTGCCCTTGCAGGCCTTGGCACAACTACAGTGGAGCATCAGTGCACATGCAGCACTTGCGTCTCCTAGGTGAGTCCAAAATGGGACCAGAATATTGAGACGTGGATTCCACTCCCATCCGTACTGTGATGGGTCTGGCACACATAAGTGTTTCTGCAGAGCACGATGCCAAATGAAAGATGACACAAGAATTACCCTTTTTACATGTTGATACAGAGCTGCTTTGGTGGGCGGGATGTTTTCCATAGACTTAAGGCCATGTGTGAACATATGCCGTCTCGCATCATTGACACGTGTACTGACACAACTGTTACTGTACATCTGTATGGTGAGTTTTTCGATATGCTGCATATGAGGGGAATCCTCTGAAAAGACTTGCGGATTCTCAGTCAATTCTATCATCATTTCAGTTGATGCGGGAAAATTCATCCATGCATTCCATCCTGTCTTCTTCCCAATGCCGAGCATGCTGGATGTTACATCACAACCTGTGAAGGCGTGGAAGAAAGTCAGGGCCTTACAGTAATCAGGTCCAAGTTGTGAAGCTATCTCATGAATTGGCATATCTTTATATGCCTTTCCAATTCCAAACCCAATCCACAGCTCACTGAGTCCAAGGTCACGGAATGTTGCGAAATGGTGCAAAGACAGAATGACGACATCAGAATCAACCGTGCGAAGAAAAGCTATTTTGTGACCTTGTGAGACTGCATGGTTGAGATGAAGCATCATGCGCGTGTCTGCTTCCTCGTGGTTCGATGGAGATATGTCACATAAGCTAACATCCTTATTGCATAGTACATATTCTCCTGATGTCGTTAACAACTGGTACTCGGATGTTGATGTTAATTTCAGCAGTTCAGCAGACAGGAACTTGAAAAATTCGTCTTTATTCTCACTAACTTTCAAGAATGCCTGCCAATTCTTCCCTTTAGGTAAAGGGACGTTCTCGGACACCCGTATCAACCTAACTGCTGTCTCACCGAGGCGTTTTGCTCGCGTCTGATTCTTCAAACTGCCTTCGGGGTAACAGTCATAGATCGCATCAACCCTTGTGGTGTTCGTGTTAATCAGAGATTCGATGTATGGCAATAATTGCAATCGAGCATATTCTCCAAACAGATCCGCTTTCTGTGGTTTGATTACATGGACTACAGCAGGCATATCCAAGATGACAACTGAAGCTTGTCTAGCTGCTGAATTCTTCCCTTGTGCAGGAATAGCTGGTAAACAATTGAGAATTTGAGATTTTGTCCCACTCCGTAGCTTACCTCTATCGGATAATGCTGGCGGATCACGTGCATTCTCGTGCATGAAAAACTCATCCATGTTTGAATCAGGCCGGGCTTGCAGTGAAACGAACATCTGGGTAACTATTGCGGCAGTTGCTTTACTTGACATGAGTTTGTCTCGGCCTTTGTCCAGGTTGGCTGGGGGTGGGTTAAGGAAGGTATATATATTTGCCTTGGGAATAACATCATTCAGGGGTACGGTGCATTCCACAAGCCTTTCCTTCAAGAAAGTGGAATATAAATGCTTGCCCCTTTCGGGTAATGACCGTAAACTCTTACTAACTTCGGGGTCCATATATTCACCAGTATCTAATGTCACCAGCTGACCACTAGTTTCATCATAAGGGTTGATAATGAGTCCCTGATTCACCAGATCGAGGAGAGATTTCAATTGATTCAGAAATTTTTTCTGCTCTGATACCGAACTTTCCGGGTGTTCCGTGTTATCTGATGATGTTGTGTGGAAACTTGCATATTCATACTCATCTATAACACGCAGAACTTCTGACCTTGAAAGCTCAATAACGACTTTCTCTTCAGCCTGGCCATAGAGACCTTTTGGACCACTGTCTTCTTTGAGTAGTTGGATACTATGTTCTTGGCTCTGATCTAAACCCATCATACTGAACTTCCTCTCACTACGCTGGACCACAAAATGGCCTTCCATGAATTTGTTGTGGATTGAAGGATGCCGCCTGGGTAGCTGAGACATGTCTCTCAGAAATACGGGGACCCACCGACAATAATTTGTATGTCCTAGGGCAAAAAAGTAACTGCACAACTCATCGATAGAACACAGTGTACCAGGCCAGTTACCGATTCGTTGGTTCCGAACGAATTGACAGCTTGTCAAGAGAAAGTTCCGAACGATTTCACCCCAATAGCGCGCAGTTGGAGATTGTGAAAGAATCCTCTGTTCCCACATTTCAAATGACTCATGGGGCCCAGTCTGCTGACAGTAAATCTCATAAGCATTCTTTCTGAGGATCTCAAGCCAAGCTAGAGTGAGAAGATATGCCTGTCGCGTCCTCTTGACATGTTTCCCACCAAGTAGGGATGATGCTACACCGGGTGTGAATATCTTTGCGAGGTGAAACATTCGCTCCCAACCAGAACCACCCATAAGCTTACCACCAGCTTCTTGGGTGCACATTTCAAGATGCAGGAATCCAATCATACACACCATTCGATCCTCACCTATCTCCTCTGGGAACAGCCATTGACATTTTTTCTGCCTGGCATACAACGGACAGTCACCTTCAATGACAGGTATCTGGCCGGGGTTTACGAAAGCAGTAGCTTCCCTGACCACATACATAGCATGCTTCTGCATACTGAGTGAGTCCGCTTTCTGCTCACTGAAAACAGGGAATACCCCAATAACTGCACGAGGTTTGACATTGTCTTGATCTTCATGTTTTGAAAAGAAGCCTGAAAAGGTCACAGGGACTTCATCAAGCTGCCAGCTGCCATCAACCTTCCCTTTATTGCTGATCTGTGACACATGAGACAACCAGTCATTCTCTCCCACGTTCAAATCTGCATATTCATTGGGCCGTACATTACATTCATCTGGAGATTCAAGCCTGATGTCCCCACCAAAGTCTTCAACGAAAGGAACAAATGCATAGTCGTCTGGGAGTTCAATTTGTGTGTCTTCTGGAACATCTAAACTCAGTGGTGGGGGATCAGTACCCACATTGTCCCTGCTCAGTTGACCAATGAGTGTGATGGACGTACCATGCATATCAGATCTACCAGATACATCAATGTTATCAGTGGTTCCTATCGAGAAAACATTACGTTTGCAGTTAGCTGGGACTACAACACCTTCGTTCTTGAACCGCAGTGAAACAGCTCTCGCGAAACTCCTGCGAACATCCATTACGCGATCATAAGAGACAGAGAGTCCCATTTGATGAAAATCTCTGATAAGATTTTTCATACGATCATGGGCATGCAACTTCAAACCCACATAAAGAGGCATTGGAGTTTCTCTGTCACGTCTCTGGTGAACATTTTGTGCATGTTCGGAGCGTTTCGCTGAATTGCTGATCAACATCTGTGAAATAGTACAAGCCACTCGAGTCTTGGCATTAACAGTCTCATCATCGCCTAAGTTCTGTATACTACATGTGCCCTCAAGTAGAACTCTAAGAAGAGTCAGGAGTGAGTTGGGTACAGGCTCGCTCAAGCAATAAGATGAAAATGATCCCGTGAAAGGAGCTTGAGATATGAGTATGTGTTTACGCAGAAGAAGACCCACATCAACTATCTTTTTTGCCTCTTCCTCAGACACTATACGAGTTAAAGATTCGGACAACAAGGAGCCAACTCGAAACCTACTTGAAATAAACACATCTCTACCCTGTGTGAAGGCGTCCCAGCCATCGCCCAATTTCTGCAACAAATGTTCTTTGAATCGAGTGGAATGTATTTCTTCACTAAGCCAATCAGAACCGACTTGCTTCAACCTCCGACTGTACAGATTCTTGAGATCGACAAGCTTCATCGCGGAATCGTTGTGTTCAACAAATGTTATGAGCTCTGCCATAACGAGAGGGTCATAGGGCAGGCCTGACGCGGAATGTTCGGCGTTCTTCGACTTTTTAGATTTAGCCGCTCGTGCTTCATTGGCAAGCTTACAATAACAGGTTTTGTGATAGTAAAGATCACTAGCAGCGGAATCAAATGCTGCATTGACCCGAGAAAAAACAACCCAGTTCTCGGCTTCCTTTGCCATAATTTTGAGTTTATTGTTATCAGACATTGATCTGCAAATAGGCTCACTGCTGTCACCTTCGCGTTTGTGACAATAAACACACTGGGGCAGTTTCCTGTCACAGCCAGATTCAAAACTTGTCCGTGTTCTTTTAGGACTCAGCGTGGAGCAGGATGCCACTGCCTCATTTCGCTCTCGCTTGTGTAGCACGCGCTGTACGATGTGAGTCCGAATACTGTCACGGCATGTCTTATGATATATTGCCTTATTCGTCAACAGTGACATCGACATACACTCATCACTCTCTCTCATCAAACAATCAATGGTCAAATTATATGGAAGCTCAACGCCATTATCTAGGAAGCGCGTTATGTCTTCCTCAATAGCTTTATAGGCGTCATGAAAACGAGATTCTCTATACGGACGCATCAATTTCTTGGAACTGTCTTGCTGGCAAAAGCAACAACGTTCCCAGTCAGTACTAGTCCGTACACGAAGAGGATTCTCACTCATTCTGTGAATGATTTTTGTGAACAATCGCGTTCTCGAATTAATTTCGACAGACAAATCAGAATTGCTTGCGGAATTACGCCAAACAAGAGATTGTATGGCAAAGAGACTGCTTCATAAAGAGCGTTGTTTCTCCGGGATCAGCGTCATTCAGGTTTGCCTGAATGACGCTGATCCCGGAGAAACAACGCTCTTTTCAAGTTCCAAGAAATTGATGCGTCCGTATAGAGAATCTCGTTTTATTCTACATCATCTCCCACGTCTGTTTCCAACACGTGCGTGGATCAGAGTTCACTTTCGCGCCCTTACAATCGGATGTATAGTCGGTAGACCGTCGAAAAGGAGGTTCCCTTCAGCCGCTGGCGGCCATTTTGGATTGTGCCGCTACTGGTCGCCACCGGTCGGTGTCAACTTGTAGCCGATCGTTTTTGAGAACCTCATAGCCTACACTAACAGTGTGCCAAATTTCAAGAAGGTATCACCAAGTGCACAATTCACCTGTATGTGACGAATTCCTCCCCCGCTATTGAGATAATAGTTTGTTATATGACATTGCAATTTGATTTTGTTCAAATCAATTTGCCTCGCCCATTGGTAGGGCCACTCCCAAAAAGTGTGCTGAAATCTTAAAAAATCTTCTTCTCATGAACCAGCAGTAGCAGAGACTTGATATTTGGTGTGCAGCTTCCTTTTGAGGTATAGACTCAGATTTGTTCAAGAGAAGTTTGTGGGGCTATATTTGGCATCGTAATGGGAGGGGCAAGAATATTTGCCCCTCCCCAAATTTCTATTTTCCAAACCAAGAGGCAGATTTGGACCAAATTTGATATGAGGGCTTATTGGGTCATAAGTACTTAATTTATGCCAAAAATTTTTTCCCGTCGCCCCATGGGAACCACAGGAGCTAAAAATGGAAAAAAATTAAAACGCCCATATCTCCAAAACTACATGGCACTGAGAATTCTTATTTGTTGTGAAGCTTCCTTAGGACAAACAGAATGGAATGGTAAAAAAAAATTGCCATCGGTTTTATCATGGGGTACTTTTTGGGGACGTTGAAAAAGTGGTGAGGTAGCATTTTTTAACACTGTGGGTAATGGGAAAAACATGTAAGACTACTTTTCTCCCAAACCACTGCTCCAAAAGCTTTCAAATTTCACATATAATATCTTTGGAAGATTGTTTCACATGTTTTTTGAAATCAATTCCCTGGGTTCATATCATATTTGGACTCTCTATGGGAGCCCAAATGTTTAAATTAGTGCAGTATGAGGAATATTCTTTAAAAATCTTCTTCTTCAGATCTACCAATAAGAATCTTTTGATATTTGGTATGCAGCATCCTTGGGGGGGGGGGGGGGGGGGGGGGGGAGGGGGGGTGGAGAGATTCAAGTTTGTTAGAAATTTTGGATGAAAATCCGGAATTTTTTTTTTTGTTTTTTTTATGCGTTTCGGTCAATTTTAAGACAAAATTTTTTTTTTTTTTACACTGAAAATTTGGGGTCCTGGTGGGACTTAGAAAATTTTGGACCAAAATCCGGAATTTTTTTTTTTGTTTTTTATGCGTTTCGGTCAGTTTTAAGACAAAAAAAAAAAATTTTTTAGACATTTTTTTTGTTTTTTTATGCGTTTCGGTCAATTTTAAGACAAAAAAAAATTATTTTTTTTACACTGAAAATTTGGGGTCCAGGTGGGACTTAGAAAATTATGGATCAAAATCCGGAAATTAGTTTTTTGGTTTTTTATGCGTTTTAAGAAGAAAAAAAAAATTTAGGCTGAAAATATTTTGTTTGGGAAAAAAATCTGTTTTTTATGCGTTTATCTCAATTTTGGGACATAAAAGTGCAGGAACTGAAAATAGAAGGAAAATCCTGTGTATTATGTGGGCACAATCGCTTCATCTAGTTGGTATATGCTTTTCTTAGGAGGGGCGTATGCAGCTTATTCAAGTCCCTGGTTTGATAGACTACCATGTCAGGTGAGCACCCTCAGGCACCCCTGGGGTCCCTTGTTCATAATAGGGATACAAATCTCTGTATCTCTGTGTAATAAATTTATATAAAGCCAGTATATGTTGTACCCACCCCATCTTATAGGTGATCAGTCTCAAGAGAAATGGTTTTTTTCCTATTGGTGTTTTTTCCTTCTGGGGTTTATTCCACGGGTGTTTTTTCCAAGGGTGTTTTTTCCAAGGGTTTTTTTTCCTATGGGTTTTTTTCCTTCTGGGTTTTTTTCCTACATTCATGTAATATACCCCCCTCCCACATCATAGTGTTTTAATTTTTCCCTCTCTCTCTCTTTCTCCCTCTCCCCCCCTCTCTCTCTCTCTCTCTCTCACTCTCTCTCTCTCTCTCTCTCTTTGGGACGAGAACACCTTGCTGGATATATGTATGTGTGCAACCAATATGTATATAAATACATATAACACATTGTTGCCTGCCGTGTTGCATATATATAAACAATCACGCCATCCCAGGTAAGTGATTATGGCATATATACTTGAAGTATATATGTATTATGTACTATCTATACGATTATTATCCATGACCAGGACGTGTATACATACATAAAATATTTTCAGCTGCAACTCATTAATAAGCAGCCAAAAGACCCACCCCCACCCCACCCTTGCGACAAATTAAGCTGTATATCTTGAATATTGTATATCTTAATGTATACTTTTATAAATGTTTATTTCTCATGCTTCAATGTAGACTTCCATGTAAAGGGACTAAATGTGTTGATCTTGATAACCTGATGAATAATAGATACATAATTCTAGGTAATCCCCCAGCAAGTGTTTATGTAATATAGCCTCTGATGTATACACATATTATGTACTACCCATACGATTTCTGTCCATGACTGCGCATGTCCGTGGTGGAGTGAACGGTTGATTTTTACCTCCCTCAAAAAATTGTGATTTAGAAACTAATATTTGTATAATACTTGTACTATAATGTGATGAAAGGGATGTAAATAGATGCTATATTTGAAGTGTGAAAAGATTTCTTGAAAATTTATAACAATGGAGCTGAATAATAAAAGGAAAGCTTCGAAGGAACTCACACCGCCAGTAGCAAGATCAAGGGAATTAATGGCGGACATTGATGGGTTCCCATTGTCACCTCGATTAAGATCACCTGGCCTTAAAGACCTGCCTTCAACTATCGCAGACAGCTTGCGAATTGTGAGTAATGATGACCCAGAGCAGGAATATCGGGATTTGGGGAGTCAATCATCCAGGGATGTGAGTATGAACTTTAATAACAATTTGGCGATAATTCACCAGAGTGAGAAACTGCCGTTTCATGAACTCGATTACGAGAAACCAGATGTTTATTTTGATGAGAACTGTAGGGGAGGCAGCGAGCCAGGACCATTCAACAAAAGTCACTTCTCGACATGTTCTGGGTGCTCATCTGAGCTGAGCAAAATACATGATTTACTGAGAAAAATTACTGTTAAATTAGGTGTTGTGGACGAGATCAAGTCAGAATTCAAGCTTGTGCATGAAAAACTGAGCAGCATAGAAAGATCTGTGGTAAATCTAGGTGAAAGAGTCTGTTCAGTTGAACAAGAGTGTATTAGTAATAAAGCCGAAATAGCTGAACTAAAAATCAATAATGCAAGCATGGGATCAGCTGTAAACTGTTTGAAGGGCAATGAGAATCATGAATGCTTGTCAGCAGTTCAGAAAGACAATGCTTCGGTCAGTGAATCCCTCATTGACCTACAGATGCAGTCCATGCGGGACAATCTTGTTTTTTCAGGAATACGTGAGATGGAGACCGATAAAATAACTTCGGAAGAGATTCTCACTGACTTTATTAAAGAAACAATGAAAATTGATAGGCCCGTTTATTTCGAACGTGTTCACAGACTAGGCAAAAAAACACCAAATAAAATCAGACCTATTGTAGCCAAATTTACTTACTATAAACACAGAGAGTGTGTCCGGAACCGCTCGTATATACTGAAAGGCACAAACTTTTTTGTGAGTGAACATTTTCCAAAGCCAGTTGCAGACTATAGGAAATCTGTTATCTTACCTATATCTAAAGATGCTAAGGCAAAAGGGAACAGGGTTAAAGTGGTTGCAGACCGGTTGTATATAAATAATAATCAGTTCTTCCCTTCAACACCACCACCCTACCGTGTGCTACACCACCCATCCACCCTTGCAAATAGAGGCGACTTAGACCACAACAACTAGGATTGCCGGAGAAGGTTAAACTTAAGATTTCTGTCCCTAAATGTGTGTGGGCTCATGTCGAAACTTAGAGACCCCGAATTCCTTGATTTTATCTCAGCCTTTGATGTTCTTTGTTTCCAAGAAATAAAGACTGACGAGGTAGATATAATAGATATTGACGGCTTCCACGTTTTTAAACCGAAAATTCGACATAAGTTAACGAAGGTCAGATCGGGCGGTATATGCACGGCGGTTAAGCAGTCACTCAAAAGGTTTTTCTCGGTCATATCTGATGACGATGAAATTATCCAGTGGATACAATTTAGATCCGGAAAAAACGAGCTTCTTTACGGAAACGTATATTTACCATTTGAAGGATCGAGATATGACACGGGAAATCAACATGACAACCTACATATTTCGATTATAGATAAACTCAATAGAACTAGCTCCATAGCAATTATGGGCGATTTTAACTCTCGGATTGGACAACTCAATGAGTTATCTAATGACGTGCGTGAACAAATTGCCTACCCCGAGTCCCACGGCATAGCAAACGAAAGGAAAACCATGGATATAATGACAAATAATTTTGGGAGAAAGTTGGCTGAAGTGTGTAACGCTAACAACCTCATTATTGTCAATGGAAGATCACCTGTAAAGGCGTAAGCATCATAGATTACCTGATCTGTACCCCCCCAATTCAGCCGGTGCTTGACCGATTTCATGGTTGAAGAGTTCAGTGAATTATTCTCTGATGTCCATTGTCCGATTGTTCGATTGTTTTCACTATTGATTGTCATGTTGATCAAACAACTGACTCTGTTTGTAATACAGAGCAATCAATGACTCCAGATAACGGTATCACCTCCGACTGTGATTATAATAGAAGAAATCCCGTTAGAACTTGTGTTAACATCTGCATGGCAAGCACAGATAGAGTGTCAATCCGATGGGATCCCCAAAAAATAAGCCAGTTCCAAGAAAACATAAATAACTCCGATATAATAGAACTAGAGAATAAACTTTTTTCTCTGGGAGTAAGCAGTCTTACCCAACAAGAAATCGATGAAATAAACCAAAATTTGTGTCATATATATTTGCGGGCTGGTGAAACAACGTTTGGCATAAAATCGAAAAGCAATCCAACAGGTGGTAAACGACATAAAACGCAAGGGAACCACATGAATAGGAAGGCATGGTTCAGTAAGGACTGTCTTGGGGCCAGAACTAATTTGAGGCGTTCCAGGAAATTTTTTAGACTGAACCCCACCATAGAAAATAAAAATACGTTACTAGAATATAGACGTAAATACAAAGCCGCTCTCCAAAATAGTAAACTATGTTACAATAACCAATTGAGGGACAAATTACGACGCGTCCAAAAACATAATAGTAAAGAGTTCTGGAAGATATATAAACTATTGGACAAAAAGAAAAGCGAAAATAAAATGCCATCCGTAACTGAGTTTTATGATTATTATAACAAATTAGAAAATGACACACCCTCTAACCATGTAGCTGAGGTAAACAGCGATGACAGCCCACCTAGCCGAACGGTAAGATCGGCTGAAAATATTGATAAAACGGTACTTAACGATTATATTACAGTTGACGAGATAGAAAGAGCAGTCAAAAGGTTGAAAAATGGAAAAGCCCCGGGACACGACGGGATAAGTAACGAGTTTATTAAATCAACCTTCCCCCACTTTAGTAAGATCTATCTGAAACTCTTTAACATAATACTAAACACTGGTATTTTCCCAACCGAATGGACAATTGGAGTTATTAAACCCATATATAAAATGAAAGGGCCCCCTCATCAACCTGACAGTTACCGTAAAATTACGTTACTGAGTAATATATCCAAGTTATTCACCAGTGTTCTTAGTGCAAGGATATCTATTTTTCTGAAGGAGAATAACTTATTAAGTGAAACACAAGCAGGATTCAGAGGAGGTTATTCTACGGTTGATCACTTGTTTTCACTCAGGGTCATAAGAGAGCTATTACGGGCGAACAAACATAATTTGTACTGTGCCTTTATTGATTTCTCGAAGGCGTTTGATAAGGTCTGGAGAGCAGCTCTGTGGAAGAAATTGTTTGACACACATATAGATGGAAAGGTACTTCGAGTAATTAAAAATATGTATAGTGACATAAAATCTATTGTTTCTGTTGACGGACAAATGTCTGGCTCTATAGCGAGCTGCACTGGGGTCAGGCAAGGCGAAAATTTATCGCTGATACTTTTTGCGTTGTACCTGAACGACTTAGAGAATTTTCTGAGTAATAAAAAGTGTAAGGGATTACGTATTGACCATCCCTCACAGTTAATGGATGGAAGTTTCCTTTACTTACAACTCTTGGTACTGTTATATGCAGACGACACCGTTCTACTATCTAGTACCGGGAAAGACCTGCAACATACATTGAATATTTTCTACGAATACTGTTGTAAATGGAAACTCGATGTAAACATAAGTAAAACCAAAATAATGAAATTCGGAGCGCGAGTTGGAAAGAATGAAACATTTCTGCTAGGGGGAAATATTATTGAAACAGTGAACAAGTATAAATATCTGGGCGTGACATTCTCGAAAAGTGGAAAACTTTCTTTAGAAATAAACAATAGGTGTACAGAGGCTAAAAAGACAATGTACTCAATGATAAGTAAAATGAGACAAAATAACTTGACAGTTGATATTATGTTAGAAATATACGAAAAATCGGTCGTCCCAATCTTAACTTATGGATGCGAAATATGGGGTTGCGAAAACATTTCAACGATCGAAAAACTTGAACTATGGTTCCTTAAATTCATTTTGAGACTGAAAAAATCAACTGGAAGTAATTTCGTATTTGGTGAATTGGGACTGCTACCAATAGGAATTAAAATAAAAACACGTATGTTAAATTTTTGGGCTCTTCTTGTGTCGGGTAACGAGAATAAAATCTCAAATTCCTTATACTTAGTTCTCTATACGAATTATATCAATGGTCTGTATACAAGCCCTTGGATTGAAAATATTTCCTCCCTCTTAAATAAGTTGGGTATGACATGTTTGTGGACTAGTCAAAGCATTGTTAACAGAAAGTACTTTGACTTTGTTATTAAACAAAGACTCAAAGACACATTCATACAAGATTGGCGAGCAAATATGTCAGGCTCAACAAAGTATCAATTCTATAACGCGATAAAATCGAATTTCTGTTTTGAAGTTTACCTTCGTAAACTACCCATTTCGTTGGCCACACCCCTTCTTCAGTTTCGAGTCAGAAATCATAGGCTCCCAGTCGAAACTGGTAGCTGGACGTCAGTGGAATTTTCCCAAAGAAAATGTAACTTATGCCATGCAGATCTCGGGGATGAATTTCATTATATCTTTGTTTGTAACAAATTGAAAGAACTAAGAAAAAAATACATAAAACCTTACTATTGTCGAAACGTGAGTATGTTCAAAGCACAGAGTCTCTTTGCTAGTACAAATACTAAGCAACTCTGTAACCTTGCAAAATTTGTTAGAGCCCTAAAAGCAGTCGTAACTACCTTTCCCGGCTGAAATTAAATACTCCTCTCCCCAACCGAGATGACTGAACCCTGTCAACCATGAACCCGGATAGACCTCCCCAGTAGCTACCCATTATACCACAGCTCATGCCCTAAACCACCCTCCCGATGATGAAGTTAAGTTCCATATTTCACCGTTCTCTCATGTAATGAAAGCTATGAACTGCCCGAGGTGGTGGCCCTCAGTCCTCAATAGAGATAACAAACACTCAATAGATTTATCAACAGGTCTATCGTTGATGCATATTTTACATATTGTTCAGCTCTGAACCGTCCGATATCGCTTGTCTAACAAGAAGTGATTTATCTGTATATACAACACAAAGCTGTATAGAGTCATGTCTCTGGGTGTGAGTGTGTAAGTTTGCGTATGGGGGAGGGGTGTAGAGGGGAGGGTGCTTAACTCGAATGAATATCTGCATGCATATATGATTGTGTATACCGAAAATATTTACTATGTTTATATGCAACGTATAGATTGAAAGTCTTAAGACACTCTCCTCCATGAAGAAGTCGGTGAAAATTGGTCAATTACCCGATAACGCGTCCATGAGTTCAACTCTATGTGCATAAATGTTGTAAATATAGAAGACTCTTCGTTAAATTACTTGTATAATATCGGTTTATATTAACGGAGAGTAGGCCTATATGCCCAATCTGTAAGGATATCAAAATTAATATTGAACCCACACCGCCTACTTGCATTGTGTATTTATGTATGTATATAAGACTTTCAGAGACGTATTTACATTAATAATTATACGCATGTGTAGGCGCGCATATATAGCTGTGAATTGACTAATATTTCCCGGACTATACGAGATGCACCCCATAAAGGTTTACTCACACAGCCTGGGTTGCGCAAATCCAGTAATATTAGATATACTTTCCAACATCTAGCGTTCTCTGGTTAATTAGTTCTCTGGTTGGAGAGTCTGGCGGATGCCCACCGTTGCTCGGTAGTTCTCTTTGGGTACTCCGGCTTCCTCCACCCGTGGGTCTGCTCGACACGATATGACCCTGGCTGTTGAAACTGTCGTAAAACCCCAATAAATAAATAAATAACAACATCTAGCGTTCCCAGGCTCCCTCTCTTGCAAGCTTACGCACACCTAGATTTTTCGATGCAAGGGGATACCCCCTTGCAACTTTCGTAGGGTGTGCCCTGCAAGAGTGGGAGGTCCTGGGTAAACGCTACATGCCGACCTCTAATGATGGACATAATTTGCACCTCGTCCGAAAAAACTGTCAATTCGTGTGGAGATTCGAAACCAGAAATTAGAATGCAAATTATTGCCCAGACATGTATTTTTCATAGTCACCGACCCTCATAGTGGCCCATGGTGCCGAATACTTTAAATACATTACAGTACGATCGTTGAGTGTTCATTAGTTTCCCGTTGTTCGTTACAGATGAACTGTCCTGCCCCGCCCTGCTAAGGGGGTGGGAAATGGGCAGACTACCCGTATTCCTGTATCTACAGAGCTGCATGATTACCCCCCCCCCCCCCCCCCCCCCCCCCCCCCCCCCCCCCCCCGAGACTCAACGGCGATGCTCCATGAATCTATGCAAACCACCACCACCACCCTCCCCCACCTTCGCATCATATGAGAGAGAGAGAGACACACACACACACATTAATTTGTAGTAAGCACCCGCCACGGACATGTATTATAATTCTATGTACATTGCATGTATCATTGCTTTACTTTACTCCATGTAAATGGAATAAGTACTGAATAAAAATCAAATAGGGCTTGTATACACACAGAAATAACTCCACTCCAACTCATTTATTAGACAGACAGCCCTCTTGAATATATTTATGTTGTAGATCATGGTGTATACTTATATACATACTTCTTAGTAGACATCCTTAAATGTATTCATCTGAAACGTTGAACTTGATAACCTGATGAATATATACATATTTTTTGGTAATCCCCCAGCAAGTGGTTATGTAATACAGCCTCTGATGTATGTATATATTACGTACTACCCATACGATTTCTGTTCATGACCAAGGCTTGTATACACAACAAATAACTCTGCTCTAACTCATTTATTAAACAGGAAACCCTCTTGAATATATTTATTTTGTACATCATTTTGTATATACATACTTCTTTGTAGACTTCCTTAAATGTATTGATCCGAGACCCTGATGAATTTATACATATATCTAAGTACCCCCAGCCCACCCCCTGTGCAGGTGACTGTGCATTATGTACTCTGAAATGTACACATATTAGATACTTACATACTATATATACGATTTCTGTCTGTAACCAGGATGTGTATACACATACAAATTACTTCGCTCCAACTCATTATTGTGCAAGCAACCAGCCCCCCCCCCCCCCCTTTGCATGTATAAAGTTCTGTAGTCCTGGTATATGCTTTTAAGTGTGCATACTTCTCGGTAGGCATCCGTGAGCATAATTTAAATGTGTTGATCTTGGAATATGTATGAAATATACATGTATTGTATTTGTGGATGTGTGCTGGGATGTGTGCGTATGAATTTATACATATATCTAAGAACCCCCAGCCCATCCCCGTGCAGGTGACTGTGCATTATGTACTCTGAAATGTACACATATTACATACTTACATACTATATATATATGATTTCTGTCTATAACCAGGACGTGTATACACACAAATTACTTCGCTCCAACTCATTATTGTGCAAGCAACCAGCCTCCCCCCCCCCCCCCCCCCCTCTTTGCATGTATTAAGTTCTGTAATCCTGGTATATGCTTTTAAGTGTGCATACTTCTCGGTAGGCATCCGTGAGCATAATTTAAATGTGTTGATCTTGAGATCATGATGGAATATATATGAAATATACATGTATTGTATTTGTGGATGTGTGCTGGGATGTGTGCGTATGTGAAGGTATATATATATGTGTGTGTGTGTTTGTGTGTCTATTCATATTGTCTGCCCGTACAAGTGTTTAAATTTGTTTTCCGGGTTGTATTAAGTTATATATGCATATATAGTACATATATACTTCTGGTACTTCGCCCGATAAACTTATCCCAGTATATATTCTCACTCAGGTGTTGGTTCTGCATTTTGGATCCGGTGAATAATCCTCAAGTAGTACCTTCCAACAACTGTATACATTTTCTGCACTCTGACAGATATCGTTGTGTATAAAGGTATATAGGTGTATACATATAGTAAGTACCCCATGTGAGTGGATCAATCGGTGTCTTCCCATTGCATCAATTCCCATTTTCATCAACTGCCTCTAAAAATATATTTTCCCTTTTCATCAATTCCCACTTCATCACCAGAATGAAAATATGTTTTAATCTTATGTAAATGCTGGTGGCTTATGTTTTGTTTTTTTGTGCATTTTTACTTTTAACTGAGAGAAGTGTTTAGTTTTGTACTAGTGTTTGTACAACAATTAACTTATTCGTGTTTTGATAGTAATGACTTAATATTTGAAGTTTGTCTGGTTTATATAACCATTGTGTGTTAGCTTGTTATCAAAGGTTCTGAAATATATATATAACAGGTAGAAATCTTTCCAGCTAAACACTTCTCTCAGTTAAAAGTAAAAATGCACAAAAAAACAACAAAAAAAAAGCATAAGCCACCAACAGACATCAAACAGTTGAGATGCAAATAATATTCAAAGCTTAATACTTATTTTCATTCAGTTGATGAAGCAGAAAAAAACAAACAACATTCAAAAACACTAGTAAATAAAAAAAAAAAAAAAATTAATGTGTCAAATATATATTTCTTAATATAATATATTTCTGTTTAATTTCTGTTTAATTTAATATTTTTTATAATTGGTAAAAAATGCATTTACATAAGATTAAAACATATTTTCATTCTGGTGATGAAGTGGGAATTGATGAAAAGCAAAAATATATTTTTAGAGGCAGTTGATAATAATATAATAACACTTTGGCCAGCCGCTGATTTGTCGCGGTTCTCGGACGCGAAGGCCATGGTTACCCCTGTACTCCCAACTGCCTCCCTATTCCCACGCTTCTCCTCTCCTCCCAACACTCGGAGACGAACTGCTTGATAATATCCCTTGTCCCATTCTTCCCAATCTCTCCGATTAGCATATTAACCCTCTCCTTTGAGTCTCCCCCTAACCACATGTCCTTCATTCTCCCATCCCATTTCCCCATTATACTCCCAGTGAATCTCATTCTTTTAGGCTGATACTTTGGGCATTCTAGAAGAAAGTGTTCCAGGGTCTCCACCATGTCCAAGTTACACATCTGGCACTCCCTTTCACCGTCTTTCCCAATTTTTCCCCTCAGCTCCAGGGATCGCGACCTCAGCTTGAACAACAGTGACCCCCTAAAGGTGCCATCAAGGTACTCTTCAAAACCTGGCTTCTCTTTATCACGCAGGCCACCCAAAGACCTCTTTGATTTGACCCCTATCGCCAATTACGGTTACAATCCTCCATGACCCATTCTCTGACGATTTTTTTTACCCTGGTTTGCCCCAACGTCCAGGTCCGAGATCTCCAATGAGTAGTTCTCTACTAGCTCCCTCACTTGGACCATCCACCCCGTTTTGATATTTGAGTTGAAATTTCTCAGGAACATTGCTTT
This sequence comes from Pictodentalium vernedei, assembly GCA_031216915.1. NCBI lineage: Eukaryota > Metazoa > Mollusca > Scaphopoda > Dentaliida > Dentaliidae > Pictodentalium > Pictodentalium vernedei. The sequence continues at coordinate 558,346,403 of CM062296.1, forward strand.
ACACCATCGGCTGTCGGGGAGATTTACCAAATAATTAAGATAAATGACCTTCAACAGGTCTATCCTGTCCTTGATCCTCATCCACCCAAGCTCACCCCTGATTGCTTCTAGCGCTGCGGCATTACTCGACCCCATTATCCATCGGCCTGCATCGTTCTGCAGGATTTCCAAGCGCTTTACGGCCGTCTGGTTTAGGGGTACCACTTCCGTACCGTATGTTATACTTGGCAGCCCCACCATTTCCCAAATGGTTTTCCCCACGAAAACCTTATTGAAACTGTTTCTCCCTATAAGTTTCATTTGGTTAAGGATTCGCTTCCCCTTCAGAATCAATTTATTTGTGTGGTTCCGGTAGATACCTCTTCCTGTAATGTTTATATTTACCCCCAAATACTCGTAATCACCTGTCTCTCCCACACTGAAAAGTTTGCTGCTCCCTTCCGGAATGCTGAACTCACCCACTCTCCACCTTCGAGTGGGGTCCACTTTGCGGCCCACAGGTATAATTTTGCTCTTGCTTTCATTAAGTTCGAGTCTCCATTTGCTCCCATATTTCCCAACAATTTCCAGCATTTTCGTTAGCCCCTCTTCGCTTTCTGACACTAGAACCATATCGTCTGCAAAAAATAGCCCTGGGATCTTCAAGTCCCCAACTGCTACCCCATCCTCGCTACGCAGGAGTTCATCTCCTAAACTTTTGATGTACAATGCAAACAGGATCGGCGAAAGGATACACCCCTGTTTTAGGCCTATCTCCATGGGCACACGTTTTGTTGTAATGTTCCCCAGGCTAAGTTCACTCTGTACATCTTTATATAATGCTTTCATAATTCCAACAAACTCGCCTCCTAAGCCCATAGCCTTCAGCTTGCGCCACATACCTTCCCTCCATACTCTAACGTATGCCTTTTAGATATCCAAAAAGGGCATAAACATCTTTTTCTTTTTTGCTTTTGCAGATTCTATCATTTGGGATAGTGTGAAAAGATGGTCAGTAACTCTCCTTCCCTTCCTGAAGCCATTCTGGATTTCTCCTAAAAAACCCTTCTCAATCACGTCCTCTAGTCTCCCATACAGGACTTTACAGAAAACCTTTCCAATGTTGCTACTGACAGAGATCCCTCGATAGTTATCCAAAACGTCTTTTTCCCCCTTTTTGTGAATAAATGTCACTTTACTTTCTCTCCACTCCTTTGGGACCTCTTGATTTTCTATGGCTAGATTGAATAGGGCAGTTAGGCTTTTCACGAGTCCCTCTCCCCCTTTTTTGATAAACTCGTTAGGAATTTCATCCACTCCTCCCGCTTTTCCATCCCTTAATTTTGATATCACCTTTCGCACCTCCTCCGTTTTAATTTCGCTGCACACGAAGCTCGATAGGTTTTCCTTGACCTGATTCGGACACTCTGGTGGGCTCCCCATGCCCCATTGCTTATCGTTTACCCTTTCCCAGTGCTTGATTAGTTCTGATGCGACTTGATCTTGCTCGTCTGTAACTCTGCCACTTCGCCCAGTCAGCATCTTTTTGGAGTTCCCAAATCTCCTTAGAGCTTCCTTTGCTTTTTACTAGAGTTTTGGCCCTGATCGTCACTGTAATCAAGTTGTGATCACTATCCACCTCCATTTTACCCTCATCATCCACTTCTACCCCTATCACCTCCGTCCATAAATTAATATCTGTGAGGATGTAGTCGATTATTGATTTTCTGTCGTTCCTCTCCCAGGTCCATTTCCCCTTACACCTCGCGTCCCTGTTCAGAATCTTCAGACCGAGCTCGTTTGTGAAGTTCAACAGCTTCCTTCCATTCCTTTTGACTTTATTGTCCCCACCCTCTATGCCTTCTTCATCATTACCTATGTGACCATTAAAGTCACCCATCAGAATTATACCGAGCCCCTTGTTTTGTAATTCGGTGATATTGGACCTCAGTGTTGAGTATATCGAATCATTCCATTCGGGTTTGCTTCTCTCCACCGCACAATACACAACCCCAAGGGCAATACTTTTGTTTTTCAGACTGATCCTTTCCCATCCAATTTCTTTTGATACCTCACCCGGGGTGCTGATGTTTTCCAGGTCTGTGATCAGCGATGGTTTTAAATCCTCTTTAATGTACATGCCTACCCCTCCCCCTTTTTTCTGGCCTTCCGTTCGCCCTACACCTATCCATACGTACCCCCTTACTTGGTCTACCCGCTCCTCGTGTCTTACCCACGTTTCGCTTAAGCCCATGATGAAAATGGGAATTGATGAAATGGCAATAAACCGATCAATCCCATTCCTTTATGTATGCATGAATAACCTCATTTAATATATTTGAGGCATCTTGGCATACACTGAAAGTTATTTTTTCTACCTCCACACAGTATAGCCAATATTGAAGAGTTTCAACACCAGTCTTGAACAGTTCATACCTTGTTTAACTTCGAAATATCTCCACGGTTCCACTGGTTAAACACGAACTCCTTCAACTTCAACCATAAATTTAAAATAATTTACCAAGGAAAGATAATTTTTGTGAAAATGAAGGAAGGACAAGAAGAATATCCAAAATCACATATTCATTTCTCATTGTAAATTAAATTAGTTTAAAGCAAAGAAAATGTATTCCTCTTTTCATTTTGCCTCTCCTGTTCTCTGTTTCATCCGTCGTACACATTGCTTACGAGAGATTAAATTAGGTTAATATTACCCCAGAGTGAGCACAACTATCTCGTGACAAGTAGGATATAGCTACACTTGTGTTCTCTTGACTTTTTCATTCCCGATGTCAGTGGGATAAATATATGTACGTAAATTGTAATAAAGATAACAGTCAACACATTCTGTTAACAGATTTCCTTTTCAGTCAATAAAAAAAATGCGAGATGGCTGAAGCATGTTTTTTACTGACTGGAGCTTGATGCAGACATTACTGTGTGGAGGTGGGAATCCTGCTGGGATAATGTTATATTAGTAAATTTGACGTAGTTTCGACTTGCATTGAAGCTAACTTTTTTTTTTCTTCTTTTTAATTCCTCATACTGCTAACTTTCAGTAAACAACTTTAAATTCGATGACCATGAAATCTTATGTACCATCCATACACTCTATTACCAGTTTCTTATGAAACAAAACACTTTTGTATGTATTCTTCTTTTTTGTAGTAACATGTTTTACATTTCTTTTCATGTTTCAGTTCATTTTAGCACAAAAAGTGATTCAATAAGCTTACCACAATATATTCTTACAGGTCATTTTGACACCCCCTACAGAAAAGACCTATCCTCCAAATACAGTTATTTCAGTTAAAATATATCCTAATGGCTGACTACATAAGTGCATATAGATCAAGGATAGGTCTTTTTCATGGTGGAGACTCACGCTCCTCACTGTGTTTCATGACAGTAGTTCTAGTCAATTTCCTAATTGCTGGTGGGCTTCAAGGCATTACTGTAATGGTCTTCATTCAGTTAATTCTAAGTGGTGACGTTGAACTCAATCTGGGGGCTATTAGCATAATGCACATTAATATAAGGGGACTTCGTAATAAAAAAAGACCTACTCCATGCAGAGTTGGGGTATTGTGATATTGTGGGTGTGATAGAGACCATGCTAACTGCTGATGTAGAAAATGACAATCTTGACATCCCAGGTTATCACATCCCTTTGCGTAAGGTCAGGGACCATGGATTAGGGGGAGGGGTGGATGTACATAAAAACAGGTATAATTTTTAAACATCGTCTGCATTTGGAGCGACCGGGTTTGAAACTTATTTGGACTGAGGTACGACTCCAAAATCAAAAATATATCCTGGGTGTTTTATATAGACCGCCTGCTAGTAATGACATGTATTGGGATTTAATTGAAGACTCGATTCAATCAGACAGAACAGACATGTTGTTAAAATGCGTTTTAATTGGAGACTTCAATGCTAATTGTCTCGTGACAACACACCCCAAAATCTCACATTTGGAAAATCATTTTAGTTTGACACAAGCAATAGATTCTCCAACTCGTATTACCGACAATGCATGTAGTCTAATCAATCTTGCTTGAGTATCCTGTAAAAATCACGTAGAAAAATGATTAATAATCCCACCTTTCTGCAGTGACCACCACGCAACTGGAGTTGTCCTAAAATCACAAAACCCTCGCAATAAACCCTTCCAGAGAAGAGTATGGAATTACAATGAGATGGACATAAATGGGTTACGTAGTCATCTCTCACAAACATCTTGGAGTGATTTGTTAATAATGATGTAAATGACTCTACCGAAAGCCTGACCGAGTATATCATAAATACTGCAAAACAATATATTCCCCAAAAAACGGTTCTCATTCGACTCAACGATAAACCCTGGATTAATTTTTCAGTACGAAAAATGATGAAATTACATGACAAAGCTAATTATAAAGCTGAACAGCATAATAGGACTTGGGATTGGGCACATTTTCGCCAAATTAGGAATGAAACTATTACAGAAATAAGAAAAGCAAAAGCTGAGCATAACATAAAACTTGGAAATTACGTTTCAACCTGCAAGTTTAGTGAAAAAAATTGGTGGAATACTTTAAAATCATTCTCTAAAGAACAAAATACGAATAACAGTTTTCCTTCCTTCATGGGGAAGTGATGCAAAAACTGTTGCTGATCTACTGAATGACTTTTTCATAGAACAGTCAGGCTCAGTCAGTGACAATGAGTTACCTTCCCTAGCATTTAATAATTTTTATTTAAAAGAAGTGCATATCAGCGAGCAAGAGGTAATGGCTACCCTTCTTAAAATAGATCCTAAAAAAGTGAGCGGTCCAGATGAAATAAATAACAAAATCTTAAAATTGTGCGCTCATAAACTTGCTACCCCACTGACTAGGTTGTTCAACCTTTCATTAACAAGCAAAACATTTCCCAATCTATGGAAGATGGCAGGAGTCATGCCTCGTGCCTATACATAAGAAAGAAACAATACATAATAAAAAAAATTACCACCCCATTTCCCTAACTAGTAGTGTAAGTAAAATTCTGGAGAAAATTATATTCAAGCATTTGTTTTCTTTCTTAACTGAAAATAACCTCTTAACCGCACAACAATCTGGCTTCATTCCAAGAGATAGTACGATTTACCAATTAATTGACATTGATCACAATATCTCACGGAGCTTGGATACGAACACAGACAGATATTAGAGTCGTATTTTGTAATATTAGTAAGGCTTTCAATAGAGTTTGGCATAAATGCCTATTACATAAACTCAATTCAATGGGAATAAGGGGTGACCTTTTATTGTGGTTTGAAAGTTATCTAACATACCATTCCCAATATGTTGTCATTAATGGAGAAACGTCTACGAAGAAATTAGTACCAGCAGGGGTCCCACAAGGTTCAGTATTAGGACCGATCTTGTTTAATTTTTATATTAATGATATTGTAAATAATACTGTGTCGAATATAAGGCTATATGCCGATGATACCTCATTGTATTTAGCAGTCAAAGATACAAAGCTTTCAGCCAAAATTCTCAACGACGACCTTGCAAAAATTGCCGCCTGGTCAAATACTTGCCAGGTGTTGTTTAATCCCCCAAAAACAAAAACTTTAAATATATCTCGTAAAACAAATCCCCTTGATCGTCCGGATCTATACTTACATGGACAACAAATTGAAGACAAAAGCAAACATAAACATTTGGGCTTAATATTTTCTAAAACTGCTTCCTGGGGCGCTCATGTCGACATGGTTGTGAAAAAGATTAGTCTGATGATAAACTGCCTCAGAAGTCTAAAATCAGGACTCTCTAGATCCACATTAGAAACGTTCTATAGATATTATTTCATTCTCCCATTGTTTGACTATGCGGATGTAGTATGGGACAACTGCAGTGAAACAAAAAATATAATCCTTGAGAATTTACAGTTAGATGCGTTACACACGATAGTTGGAGTACCCAGAGGGACAAGTCACAATCTTATTTATAAAGAGACAGGCTTTATAACTTTAAAGGAACATAGAAAACGACATAAAATTATAACTATATTTAAAATTATTAAAGCGGATGTACCCAATTACATGTGATTGTTAATCCCTCATTCAGTTTTAGAAGTGATTCATTCCTTACCCACTAAGAACGACCAATTTATTACAGGAAATTAAATGCAACATGCAGCAGTTCTCAAACTGATTCCTTCCATCTGCTGTGAGGCTTTGGAATACCCTACATGAGAACGTTCGAAACAGTGAAACAGTAAATGTCCTAAAAAAGGCCTTGGCACTTGATGATATCATTGTCCCTAAATATTATTATGCCGGGAACAGAAAAGCACAGATTATCCACTGCAAATTTCATTTAAACTGGAGAAAACTAAATGGTCATAAGTCTGACAGATTTATAGGGGATAATCCTGAATGTCGCTGTGGCTATCATTATGAAGACTCTAGTCATTACATACTTTCATGTCCTTTTTACGTTCAAGAATGCCAAATGATGTTTGACAAATTGGAAAACGGTAACAAAACTATCGATGCCCTGCTCAATGGAAACCGATATAAATCTGACTCGCACAACATTTTTGTTTTGAACACTGTACAAGAATACGTTATCAAAACCTGAAGGTTTGAAAACTTACTACAGCAAGTGATAACTGGTCGGCAGCTGTGTGAGTTACCCTGGTATTTATTAGAAGTAAGCCATCTTCCAAATACTTCAATTGCAGCTGAGTCTTCGCCATCATGGCGGGGGGTTCTCGGAATGCCGGCACCTATTGTTTTCTAACCTGGAGTCAGTGGTGCACGTTGAATGCTAAAACAACAATTTCTGGGTGTTAGGAAAGTATAGTTTGTTTCTGATAAATGGGAGAAATGAGAGATATTTCAAAAGATACATTTATTCAGTTGGTTCTCGCAAAAATAAGAAGTTTTTCACACACTAATTAATAATTAAATATATTACCATGAGAATACACATACAAAAATACATAAAACCAGGCATACAAACATATGTATTTTTTACACAAATTTCATACAAAAAATGTATTTTTATCCGAATTTTACAAACTAAATAAGCAAATTAAACATTTATAACCCAATGAGATGTGATATAGAGTCAGCATATTCAAGAACAGTCTTGGCACCACTCAACAATTTTCGTTTCTCATTTTCCAGACCCTGGTCTAATTGTCGGTATTTCCTCTTTCGAGGTCACATTTTCCCTCCGGATTGTAATTGCATGATAACAGTCTCTGTTTGATCTTGTTCTTTTTTTATAAGATCTATGAATCTGAATAAATTTGGGTGTGCAGCACTCAACTTGGAAATTTTTGAATGCCAGCCTTCCACGTGGTTAGTGGTCTTGGACCTACAGTGTCAAAATGGTTCCACATGTCCCTGCCTGGCATTTCAACCCACTGTTCTGTCACATAATCGGCAAACTTTAGAACATTTCCATTTCCACCTTCACTGCACTTCCAATGCATTGTGTCATTTCTACTGCTTTTTACCCTAAATTTATATCCGCCATATACTAAATTCTGACCACCACGTCTATTGGTGATAAACCGAACATTCACTTGAGCATTTGCCATTTTAGACTGATATGTAATTTGATGCAATTTCTTCTTATTTATAAGAAATTAAATTGATTATGTACTCAGTCATTTAAAAACGCAGTTGATAACTCAGTAACTTGTTGCATATCTAACATTGATTATGTACTCAGTCATTTAAAAACACAATTGATAACTTTCTAACATTGTGTTCACTTGAAATGCACTCTTAAAACTGTTCACTAATATAGAATAAACTATAATGCAATCTCACTCTGTTGTGCGGACAAAATTAATTAATGTGCCGGCATTCCGAGAAGTGTTTATTTAGAGTGAGCCGGCATTCCGAGAACCAACCATCATGGCATGTGCACTGTCTATCTTAATGTTGGCAATGTACATGTCATGGTGGACTTGGTGTCTGGATTAAATGCTTTGTAATTTACTGTGCTTCATATGTATTAGAAATTAAGTTTTACACCAATTTAGAAATATTGTCTTGGTACCTGATATTTTGACCCTTTTGCTCAACTGCACAAGCACCATATAATGTAACTTTGCAGTGTAAGGGTACGGCGTTAAGATAGGCTTAGCCTGTTCGCCAAACCTGACTTCAGATGAATGAAATAAAAATATTGTTTAAAAAAACAACCATTAAGCCAAATTCAAACATATATTGCACAGACCATCTATGGAGTACACCCTTTCTGTTTTGTTCAAATGAAGCAGCTGCCATCTTTGGACGCTGGTTAATGCCCCAAAAGCCTAAAAATATTTTAAAATCTTCTTCTTATAAACCACGAGAGAGAATGCCATGATATTTGGTATGGAACATCTTTTGGCGTTGAAGATTAAAGCTTGTTCAAGGGAAGTTGGTAGGTCAATATTTGGGCTCTATGTGGGAGCATATCCATCTTGGGCTTCACCTAAAATTTGTAGTTCAAAAACCAGTGACCGATTTAAACCAAATTTGGCATGTAGTATAAGTGGGTCCTAAATAATTGATTGATGCCCCCCCCCCCCCCCCTCCCCCCCAAAAAAAATTTTTACAGCCCCATGAGAACCCCAGGGGCTAAAAATAGAAAAAACTTAAAATGCCCATATTTCCCAAACCACATGGAACAGAGAATTGTTATGTGGTATGAAGCATCCTTGGGACCAGTAGAATGGAATCAGAAGAAAAAATTGCTATTGATTATGTCAGGGTATTCTGAACAGGGCACCAAAAAAATGCTGAGTCAGCACATTTGCAAAAATTGAAAAAATATTTTTTTTCAGAACCACTGATCAGAATCTTTTGATAATTGGTATACAGCATCCATGGGGGTGGGGGGGGGGGGACTGGGGAGGGGGTTTGGAGTCAGATAGAAGTGTGTTCAAATTATGTCCTTCGGTTCATATTTGGGCCCAATACAGGAGCCTGAATATTTAACTTAGGGCAATATGGGAAATAAGCTTTAAAAATCTTCTTCTTCAGATCCAACAGTCCGATTCTTTTGATATTTGGTATACAACATCCCTAGGGGGGTCAGATTCAAGCTTGTTCAAATTGAGTCCCTGGGCTAATATTTGGGTTCCTTATGGGAGCTCAAATATTAGCTTAGTTCAGTATGGGGAATAATCTTTAAAAATCTTCTTCAGATCCACCAGTTAGATTCTCTTGGTATTTGGTATACAACATCTCAGGGGGTGGGGGTTGGGTGGTCAGATTCAAGTTTGTTCGAATCGGATCCCTGGGTTGATATTTGGGCTCTTTATTGGAGAACAAAGTTTAACTTCAAATTTCTTTTAAAATCTTCTTCAGATCCACCAGTCAGAATCCTTTCATATTTGGTATACAGCATCTCTAGTGGGGGTCAAATTCAAATCGAGTCCCTGGGTCAATATTTGGGCTCCCCATGGGAGTCCGAAATTTATCTTAGTGCAATATGGGAAATAATCTTTAAAAATCTTCTTCTTCAGATCCACTAGTCAGGTTCTTTTGATATTTGGTATACAACATCTCTGTTTGTTCAAATCGAGTCCCTGGGTTAATATTTATGCTCCCTATGGGAGGCCGAATTGTAACAGAGTACCATATGAGGGAATTTCTTTAAAAATTTTCTTTTTCACATCCACCAGTCAGAATCATTTCATATTTGGTATACAACATCTCTTGGGGGGTCAGATTCAAGTTTGTTCAAAACGAGTTCCTGGGTTAATATTTAGGCTCTCTGTTAGAGCCCAAAGTTTAACTTAGTGCAATGTGAGGACATTTCATTAAAAACGTTCTTCTTCAGATTCACCAGTCAAAATTCTTTCATATTTGTCTATAACATTACAGGTGTAATCAGATTCAAGTCTGATCAATTTGAGTCTGTGGCTTGATATTTGGGCTCTTTGGAGAGGGGAGGAGCAGGTTAGGTTCAAGTTTATTTAAATCCATTCCTTAGTGTTTTTCCATAAAATTTGCCTTTCATGACTTCATTCCTTTGTAGTGTTGATGAACCATGTCTAACTGAATGTAACCCCAAATACTCCTTTCAACCACTTTGTCAGGTGAGCAAATAAGGCCCCTTGGGGCCTTTTGTTGAGGTTATGCTTCAACTTATTTTGACTTGTATTTGACTTGTACTGTAATAATAATAATAACTCTTTGGCCAGCCGCTGATTTGTCGCGGTCCTCATAAGAGAAGGCCATCATTCCCCCTGCACCCCACCCCCTCTTCCCCTCCTCTCCTCCCAGCATTCAGATATAAACTGCTTAATAGTGTCCCTCACTTCCTCTTTTTCAATTTCTTCAATAAGCATTCCTACCCTCTCCCTCGTGTCCCCCTTCAGCCATCTATCCTTTGTTTCTTCACCCCACTTCTGCATTATTCTTCCAGTAAATTTTATTCTATGAGGTATATACTGTGGGCATTCCAAGAGAAAATGTTCCAGGGTCTCCACTACTCCAGAGTGGCACATTTGGCATCCCTTTTCCCCATCTCTCCCAATTTTTCCCCGAAGCTCCAGTGATCTTGATCTCAGTTTGAACAGCAGTGACCCTCCAAAGGTGCCATCTAGGTACTTCTCAAAAGCTGGCTTTTCTTTATATTGTAACCCCTGCAGTGATCTTTTCACGCTAACCCCTGCTCGCCAGTTTCGATTGCAATCTTCCATGACTCTCTCTTTGACAAACCTTTTGCCTTCTTTCATTCCTACTTCTATGTTTGTGACCTCTATAGAGTAATTGTCCATTAGTTCCCTCACATGTTTTGACCACCCCGTTTCTATATTAGAATTCCAAATGGTATCGAGCATCAATTTGCACCACCGGTTGTCAGGCAGGTTTCTCAAGTAGTTAAAGTAACACAGTTTTCCCAAATCTACCCTGTCCTTGATTTTCATCCACCCAAGCTCCCCCCTTACTGCTTCCAAAGCTGCAGCATTACTCGACCCTGTTATCCATCTGCCGGCATCATTTTGAGTATTTTCCAACTTCTTAGTAACGGTTTGGTTTAATGGAATCACGTCCGTGCCATACGTTATACTTGGTAAACCCACCCTCTCCCACAGTGTTTTCCCCACAAAGACCTTGTTGAAACTATTTTTCCCTAAAAGTTTTAGTTGGTTCAGACTTCTTTTCCCCTTCAGAATCAGTTTGGCTGAGTAATTTCTGTACACCCCTCTTCCCGTTATATTTATGCTTACCCCTAGATACTCATACTCTCCCGTTTCTCCTACAGTGATTTGTTTGCTTTCCCCTTCGGGGATTGAGAACTCCCCCACTCTCCATCTCTTCGTCATATCTACCTTGCGTCCAACGGGTATTACCTTGCTTTTATTTTCATTTAGTTCGAGCCGCCAAGTGTTCCCATATCTACCAACAATTTCCAGCAGTTTCTCTAGCCCCTGTTCATTTCTAGACATTAACACCATGTCGTCCGCAAAGAATAAGCCTGGTATCTTTATGTCTCCAACATTTACCCCCTCCGCACTCTGAATTAGTTCGTCCCCTAAATCTTTAACATACAATGCAAACAAAATCGGTGAAAAGATACACCCCTGCTTGAGGCCTATATCTATAGGGACTCGTTTTGTAGTGATACTCCCTAGACTGAGTTAGCTTTGCACATCTGTATACAGTGCTTTCATGATTCCCACAAAGTCACCCCCCAGTCCGATGCCCTCGAGCTTTCGCCACATACCTTCCCTCCACACTCGGTCGTACGCTTTTTTCACATCTAGAAATGCCAGAAACATCTTTTTCTTTTCAGCCTTTGTTGATTCTATCAGTTGGGTGAGTGTAAATAGGTGATCAGTGACTCTTCGTCCTTTCCTGAAACCATTTTGAATTTCTCCTAAAAAACCTTTCTCTTCTATAACTTCCTCTAGTCTACCGTATATGACCTTACAGAATACTTTTCCGATGTTACTACTAACTGATATCCCCCTATAGTTATCTAGAACTTCCTTATCCCCCTTTTTGTGTATGAACGACACCTTACTTTCCCTCCACTCTCTGGGGACCTCTTGCTTTCGCAGAGCCAGGTTGAAAAGGTTTGTCAGGACTTCAATAAGTGCCTCCCCTCCATTTTTGAGGAATTCGTTCGGAATTTCATCAGTCCCTCCCGCTTTACCATTTTTTAATTTCGAGACCACGTTCCGCACTTCTTCTGCCGTTATTTCGCTACATACACAATTGGATAGGTTCTCCTCCACCAGTGTATTTCTTTTTGGTGGGGACCCACTGCCCCATCGCCTATCGTTTATCTTTTCCCAGTGCTTGACTAACTCTGAAGCGATACGGCCTTTATCTTCTGTACTTTCCCCATCCACTTTGATACTCTGCACACTACTTTTCCCCCGTTTATTTACCCAGTTCCAAAATACGTTTGAGCTCGAACCCCCCGTTTTCTTTATTGTTCTGGCAAGACTGCAATTACGCTCCTTCCTATTATTATCCTTTATCTCATTCACCTTTTTCCGTGCCAGTTCATATTCTCCTTTCATTAGTCTCGTGTCATTGTTATCCACCCCTTTAAGCTTCCTACTTCTTCTGTAAGCAGCGCATTTTACCTTCCTTTCTTTTATAGCCTTTTTCAGTCCCTCGTTAACCCTGTATCCAAGCTCTCTTGTTGGGACCCTCACCCTTCCTATACACTCCTTCCCTGCCTCTGTTAGGCTATTTACTATGCCATCTGAAATACTCTGGACATTTGCATCCCTAGGTATACATTCAAGATTTGGTTTTAGTTTTTCCCGAAACTGCTTCCAGTCGGCTCCTTGTTTTAGTCTCCAAACTTCCTTGAAGGTATTTCTGTCTCTATTCGTCTTTTTGCCCATAATCTTAACTGTTATCAGGTTGTGATCACTACCCAAGTCATTTTTTCCCTCGTCATCTATTTCTACATCTATAACTTCCCTCCATACGCTAATGTCAGTGAGTATATAATCAATTATTGTTTTCTTATCGTTCCTCTCCCAGGTCCATTTACCCTTACATTTCGCATCCCTGTTCAGGATCTTTAAACCAAGCTCTTTTGATAGGTCCAACATCTTCCTCCCATTCGTGTTAATTTTCCTATCACCTCCCTGTATGCCCTCCTCCTTATCCCCGATGTGCCCATTGACGTCCCCCATTAGGACAATACTGAACCCTCTGCTCCCAAGCTCTGTGATATTCGATCTAAGAGTTGTATATATTGAATCATTCCACTCGGGCTTACTTCCCTCCACTGCTAAGTATACAACACCAACGGCAACACTCCTGCTTCCTAACTTGATTTTTGCCCAGACTATTTCGTTGGATACTGGAATCTGAGTCCTTGCTTCTGTGAGATCTGTAATCAATGAGGGCTGTAATTCCTCTTTAGCGTAGATGCCAACACCCCCACCCCGTTTCTGACCCTCAGTTCGCCCAGCTCCTATCCACACGCAACCCTTCATCTGATCAACCTGCTCATCCCGTCGTATCCACGTCTCACTTAGACCCATTACATCGAAGTCTCCTTCGTCCATCATTGTTGATATTTCGCTTACTTTCTTGTGCAGACCCTGGATGTTGCAGTACCCAAACTTAATGAATCTTTGTTTTTTTGTCATCACTGGCACATTATTATAACCCTGGTATGTCCCTGTATTGTGCATGTTTGTTGTTCTTCCCATGTTCCCAGCATTTGTGCCACTATGGGTTACCGGCTGTGGTCCCCTACCCCCCTTTTCTCCAAAAAAGGCCCAGTCACCTGTAAGATTTTTTGGCCCAACAGGTCTGTACCCATCCTACTTAAATGCAATCCGTCTCGCCCATACAACTCTCCTTGTCCCCAGAATGAATCCCAGTGGTCAATGAAATGTACTCCCAAGTCTTTGCAGTGCTCTCCCAGCTCCTCGTTTAGTGCCATAATCCGCGAGTTCCTCTCATTCCCACCACCCATAACGGGGAGCACCCCTGAAACGATGATCCGAGCATTCCTGCTAAGTAGCTTACTAATTAGGTCCTTGTATGTGTCCACCAAACGAACTGATTTCCTCTCCCTGATGTTATTGGACCCCACATGTAATACCACTACCGGATCAGGCCCCGACCCAGCTACAATAGCTGTTATATTTATTCCCACAAGAGTACTATGTAAATAATCAATTACAGAAGTGGAGTTAGCTGTCAAATATGAAATATTATCCATTATTTCAATCAAATGTCAGGTTCATTTTCAAGTTGGGAGAAACTCTTTGCTTTACATGGAAATGTATAAATGATTCAGTTCAATGCTTTTAACCCTCTCAAGACTTCAATGTGGGTTCCAAAGATTTTATTTCATGTAATGTGAGAATAAAGATAACCCTTTCCATACTCACATTACTGCTCTAAACATCATTCAAATAAGTGGCAGAGCCAAAAATGTCCATTACAGATTCCTTTATAGAACCCTTTGAATGCTGTGCAGATATGTTTTTCAGGTTTCTTGGAAAACTTTATCTGAGTCCTGTATGAAGATCTTTAAATACTGTTAACGAAAACCTGTTTCTGATTTCTTTAAAAATATTTTACACGAAAAAATAAGCCTCCATAAAGTCTTTCTATATTGTTTATTTCTGATGCTTTAACCATTTTCACACAGACTTGAATTTACTGGTGGCAGTAAATTCTGTTTCTCTAGTTTGAAACTTTTCTTATTCTTTACAACCACTGGGTCAAATTCATTCATTTATGGCACAGACCATCTTTGGAGTATACCTTTTTACTTTGTTCAAATGAAGCCACAGCCATCTTCAGGCTGGTGGAGTTTACTCTTCTGATTTATTCCCCCAAAAGTTACTATGTCCCTTGGGGTGGGGTTAATGCTCCATAAGCCTAAAATGCTTTAAAAATCCTCTTCTCATAAGCCACTCACAATAATGCTTAGATTTCTGGTCAGGTCAGAAAATAAGCAGTCTGACATTTGCAAAATGAGGTCCACAGACGCTGAATTTGATAATGCTATCCCATACAGTGGGCCAATTTATGCTCTGGGTATCTCTTTCTGTTTAGTTTTGAGACCCTGATTCAGATTGAGGTTCACAGAGGGTAAATTTAGTGATGCTACCCTGCAGGGTAGAATCACTAAATTCACCCTCTGGGAACCTCATTTTGCAGATGACAGTCTGCTTATTTTCTGGCCTGTAAAATTCTGATATGGAACTTTATTCCCAAATTAGGGTGCCACTCAAAATTTCTGTTTCCAGAACCAATGGGCAGAAGTGAACCAAATTTGTCATGTAGTATATAACTGTGTCAAAAGTACTTCATTTTTTTTTGGTGCTGGGGGGGGGGGGGCAGGGGGCTAGGGGGTAGAGAGAACCACAGGAGTTGAAAACAAAACAACAAATTTTTTGGTTGTTGTTTTTTAATACTTCAGAAATGAATGGCCAAAAAAGTTGCCTTTGGTTATGTGATAGCAAATCAAAAAATTGCTCTTGCTGCCGATCACTTACTGATACACTTATCTCTTTTGACAACTTGAGCCATTGAGCATTTTAGACTGAATGTAGGAAAAAAAGTAACAGGAAAAAAAGTAACAGGAAAAAAAGAAACGGAAAAAAAGAAACAGGAAAAAAAGTAACAATTATAATAATACAACAGGAAAAAAAGTAACAGTGTTTTTTCATTATTTCATTTTTCATTATAATAATTATAATAATAATTTTATTTTTTATTTTTTTAATTATTTTGTAATTGGAGATCATGTGTGCTATGACAATGTTGTTACAAGGATATCCATCATGCTTTCTTTGATGTACAACAATGTTCTTGAAACAAATGAACACACATTGTAATAAACACACAGCAAGTGTGGTTACTTTCAAGTATTCTCTTCTTTGATGTACAACAATGTTCTTGAAAAAATAAACACAAGCAAGTGTGGCTACTTTCATGAATTCTCTTCTTTGATGTACAACAATGTTCTTGAAAAAATAAACACACAGCAAACTATATATTGGACAGCAGTTTGAATTAGTCATTAAATGTTCTTGAGTCATCATGGAAGTCATTGAGAGTAATAAGAGGGGCAAAAAACTTTGTCATGAAGGTTTCATGTACACTGTATCTGTAAGAAGGAAGAACAAGGTCTGGTGGAAATGCACTAAACATGCTAAATCAGACTGCCGTGCAAGTCTCTGCACTACTACAGATTTCAACAACCCAGAAATAGACAACACAACCATCCTCCAGAAAATGTCAGTATCGCATATACCAAATTGAGAAATGAAATGCGAAAACAAGCAGCTTCTTCCTTAGATAAGCCATCACAGATCCTCGCAACAGCTGTTTCAAATGCTGAAAGTGAAGTCAAGTTGATGCTGCCAGACTTAGATAATGCCAAACGGAGTCTGAGATACCACAGAAGAAGTCCTCCTGTCCCCAAAAGTCTGTCTGAGCTGACCATTCCAGAAGAGTTTCAGAAAATATCAGACTCTGAACAATTCCTTTTCTTTGATAATGGACCTGATGCAAGTGAGCGTGTGGTTGCATTTGCAACAAATAGTGGACTCAATTATCTTGGCAGTGCAAGTACTTTATTTATGGACGGTAATTTTGCAATGGCTCTTCCACTATTTCAGCAAATTTATGTTGTTAGGGTTAAGTTTCATGACAGTTTTTTATCTTGTGTATACACTATATTACAGAGGAAGACACGTACTTCCTATGAGACTCTGTTTCAAGCTATTGTAGATAAACTGACTGAGCTAAATATTGACTTGAATGTAAATACTGTTGTGACTGATTTTGAAGATGGTGTGTTACGAGCTGTGAATGCTGTGTTTGGTAGACATGTACAGAGTAGAGATTGTTTCTACCATCTGACACAAAGCACTTGGCGCAGAGTGCAGAGTTTAGGTTTAGTGCAGTTGTATCGGGATGATGCAGACTTCAGACTGTTTTGTGGGAAACTGGATGCACTTGCATTCTTGCCAGTTTCAGATGTGCGTGATGGTATGAATCACCTCAAAGACATTGTTCCAGAAGAAGCCGAGGAACTGTTGAGGTATTTTGATGAAAATTATGTCACTGGTAGATACAGGCAACCTCGCGCCGCACCTTCAGATGTGTTGGCACCATTACGACTTAGATTAACTCCTCCAGCCTATCCTCCAGCTACATGGAATGTTAATAGTGCTACGCTGGATGGCGAATCTCGTACAAATAATGCATGTGAAGGCTGGAACAACAAGTTCTACAATCTTGTTGGCCACCAGCACCCATCAGTCTGGAAAACTATCCAATGGTTTCAAAAAGAGCAAGCTCTGACCAATACAATTATTCAACAGGTGTCAGTTGGTTTGCTGCCTGTTATCCGCAAACAGAAGTCAGCTGAATCCCTGAATAGAAAACTGAAAAATCTGTGTGGTTTATATTCCCAAGGTTCACTTACTATTTCAGCTTTTCTTACTGGCATTGGCCAGAATATTAGATTACACAAGGTGTGATATGTAATAATCTAACTAAATCATAATTAAGTTTGTTAAATAATTTTATAACTATGTACTATGTAGTACTTATACTGATATGTAATAATCCAACTAGTTTCAAGGTGTGATATGTAATAATCTAACTAAATCATAATTAAGTTTGTTAAATTATTTTATAACTATGTACTATGTAGTACTTATACTGATATGTAATAATCTAACTAGTTTCAATATCACTTTTATGAAATAAAAATAAGAAAGTGTGACTCTTTTTCCTGTTTTTTTTTCCTACCCAAATCTGTTACTTTTTTTCCTGTTACTTTTTTACCTTATAAAAATAAGAAAGTGTTACTTTTTTTCCTGTTTCTTTTTTTCCTACCCAAATCTGTTACTTTTTTTCCTGTTACTTTTTTTCCTGTTACCTTTTTCCGATTACCTTTTAGACTCACTTAAGCCTCTGGTCTTCTTCTTCTTGCTTTCTTTAAAAATTTGGCGGTCAGAATCAACATCCAGCTTGTTACTTAGAGGGTGACCAGAGCAGGAGAAAATCCCCCACGAAAAGTACTTCACCTCTCCAAGTAATCCGGTTCTGCTAGTCTGTTAAATTCCACTGCTAAGTGAATTTTGCACTTATACACTCCAAGTGGTAGCAAGAACACCCTTCAGACTTAGCAGTGTTTCTTGTATTTCAAATGGGAGCTCCATTTGAATGGTGTTGACACCTCCGAGTCCAAGGTGTGAATGCAGTGAATTTGATGAATGGAATGGAATGAATGTCCCACCAGTCCATTATGCACTTGGGGACAAACAAATTCAGTAATTAGCTTACTTGTGTATAAAATATTAATAAAGAAATTACTAATTAAAAATACATCCAGATGTGTTCCACTTCTGTAAATGTATCTAATAATAGCTCTACAGATAAGCCAATTATTGGATACATAAATAAATGTGTAGCATAAATTGCAATGATATAAACAGCTGAAAAGTGTGATTTAATGACAGATTCACAAGTAAAAGGGAGATAATTTCCAAAATTACACAAAAGTTTGATATTGAAGTATTCCCTGAGTTTTCCTGATGCATTGTCAACTTTTGAACATTTGTTCTATTACAACACATTGGCATAAATAAATTCTTGATTTTTGAAATCCGACTTGGGAATACTATAGTTAAGTTGATGTAGCATGGCCAAAAATGGCTGAAAATTTTATTTAGGTTCGGAGATATATGAACACTTTTTAACGGACTATATATATTTTATTTTCAAGAAATGAGTCATGTGGCATCTATAATTGTGAAAGAATGATATTATATAAGAAACAATGATGAATGAAAAATTAAAACTCAACAAAAATCGGGTTTTTAATTTCAATTTACACACTTTTTAAGCCTGTGATGGGAAGGTTTGTTGAAAAAAAACACACACTTGATCCTGATTGCCTATGTGGATGCATGGTGGTGCTATGTACTGTGGCATACTGCATGACGATGAAAGACTTGCCTTCAACTGCCGCTCACTCTACTTGTGTAAAGTTAGTATGCTAGGGAGTGTGACAGTTGCTTGCAACTGCTCAGGGGTTCTGTCTGGGTAATCTGGCTTCCTCTATCCATAAAACTGTCAAGTGTGATGTGACCCTGGATGTTGAAAGTGTCATTAAACCCCAATCAAACAACAACAAAAAATATTCTCCAGAATCTTTTGATTGGTATACAGCATCCTTTGGAGATTAGATTCAAGTTTATTCAAATCATGAGATCCCTATATGAGCCCAAATTTTATAACTTGGTGTAGTATGAGGTGTGAGGAATCTTCTTTAAAAATCTTCTTCAGATCAACCAATTAGAATCTTTTGCTATTTGGTATATACAATCCTTATATGAGTTGGAATTCTAGAATCCTTTGGGGTCAGAATCAAGTTTGTTCAAACCAAGTCCCTGGCTTCATCTTTGGTTGCCCTATTGGAGCCCAAATTTTAACTTAGTGCAATATGAGGAATATTGTTTAAAAATCCTCCTCAGATCCACCAGGTATAGAGCATCCCCGGGAGAGTCAGATTCATTTTTGTTCAGATCAAGACCATGGATTCATATATGCCCCCCCATGGGAATCTGAAGTTTAATTTAGTGCAATATGAGAAAAATCCTTTAAAAATCTTTTTATTCAGATCTCCCAATTAGACTGTTCAAATCAGGCCCCTGAAAGTCATATTTGGAGTCCCTATGGGAGCCTGAAGTTTGACTTAGTGCAGTAAGAGAAATATTCTTTGAAAATCTTTTTCTTCAGTTGCACCCATCAGAATATTTTGATATTTAGTATACTGCATCCTTTGGAAGGTCTGATTCAAATTTGTTGAAAACAAGACTGGGTTCATATTTGATCCCCATCTGAATTTTAAGTTGGTGCAATATGAGAAAAATTCTTTAAAAATCTTTTTCAGATCTAGAGTTAGAATCTGTTGATATTTGGTATATGCAGGATCTTTGGAGATGGAAGGAGGGTATCGGAATTCAGCTTATTTTAATTGAGTGCCTAGGTTTATATTTGGGTTTGTAATGTTAATTAAGCGTAAATGCTGATTGTGACCTTAAATGCTTCTTTAAACATCTTTCCCAGGTGAGTGGTTAAGGCACCTTGAGGCCTCTGGTTGTGCCAGGCTTTTGTTTGAGGTTTGATGAAATGAAAGCTCTTATGCTCTCTGACTACAGTCACAGCATAACAGCTTCACATCATCAAGCATAATTAAGTTCCTGCATTAATTGACTTAATGCTATCTTCAGAGGGGTAGATTGGGTTGTTTTTTGCAGATGTTCCAACAATCCAGCTGGGTAGAGATTAGTTGGTATGATCT
This sequence comes from Pictodentalium vernedei, assembly GCA_031216915.1. Taxonomy (NCBI): domain Eukaryota; kingdom Metazoa; phylum Mollusca; class Scaphopoda; order Dentaliida; family Dentaliidae; genus Pictodentalium; species Pictodentalium vernedei. The sequence goes on from CM062296.1 coordinate 558,366,694, forward strand.
AAAAGTGGAATAATTAGGCTTTCCCAAACCCAGTTTGGGAAAGACTATTGTTATTCTTCTTTTTCAAAATTTTTCTTCTCTATTTTTTTTTTTTTTCCTCCCTGAATTTTGCCTGTTGAACTGCTAGAAAACATGTTGTACGATTTTGACCAAATTTGGCACACTTATGTAATGCCATAAAATCTAGTGAAATGCGGTATCGTCATATCTGTGAAAACGCGTATTTTTAAAATATTTTGCCAAAACCTTCAAAATTTTACCATTTTTCGAATGTCTCAAAATTGTTTACAGTTATTTCGCTCAAATTTTCCACACATTTACAGCATAATATGATACACCTCAATCACCACTCAAATCTTTCAACATTAACCCCCACTGGCCAAAAATGACATGAATATAGATTTTTTCTTCAAAATTGACCAACTTCAAGGGCAAATTTCTCTAATAACAAGGTTGTTGTAACAATTATTTTGGTTTGGATAGATGCAACAATGATTGCGGAAGAAAGTTACTGTTTACTTTTTAATCTCAGATTTAACCCTCAAGCACAATGAGGGCGAGGATAAGAGTACCATTTGAAAATGCCAAAATTAGCCAACTTTGGTTGCTTTTTCTATCATTTTGGAAAGGGCTAATTTCAAACACTTTTCATGTACGTATTCACAATTGACTACCGAGCATATTTGCTGTTGTAAGTTTGGTTGTAAAGTTTAACCCTATCCCATTCTGGTTGCATAAATGTAGGTACCATCCAAAAAAACTCAATTTTTTTAAGAATTTGATAAGTTTAGGTGGCGATTTACTCCATTTTTAATTGCTTGAGCTCTGAATGTTTTCTGTAGCTGCTTGCATCAGTCAAAGTATGACAAATTTTGTTCTATATGTTATTATTAAAAGTTTAACCCTTGGCTGATTTGAGACTTCCCATAAGGGTACTGTCGGAATAATTGTTATTTTCGCCAACTTCAAGGGCAAATTTCTCCAATTACAAAGTAGTTGTAACAATTATTTTGATATGGCTAGATGCAACAATGATTGTGGAAGAAAGTTACTGTTTACTTCTTAATCTCAGATTTAACCCTCAAGCAAAATGAGGACGAGAATAAGAGTACCGTTTGAAAATGCCAAAATTAGCCATCTTTGGTTGATTTTTAGCTCACCAACTTTAGTTGTGTGAGCTTATGCCATGGCTCGATCAGTCGGCGTCGGCGTCAGCGTACGTGTCCAATAATGTTAAAGCTTCTGTTTAGGTCACTTACTCACCCTATTTCCATATCATGGCCTTTATAATGCTACTATATGATGATTATTATCATTATACCATGATTTAACCCCTCATACCCTGCATTTTAAACATTTTTCTTGACATTTTTAGTTGCGTTTAGTTTTCTGTTTAGCTCAGAATTTCATGTTTAACTAAATGTTTAGGTCAGCTGCTGTGCTCCTTCTCTTCCCATGGCACTTATATTCATCATACATGTTCCTCAGTATCATTGTTCCATGATTAACCCCTCATACCCTGCATTTTAAACATTTTTCTTGACATTTTTAGTTGCGTTTAGTTTTCTGTTTAGCTCGGAATTTCATGTTTAACTTAGTGTTTAGGTCAGCTGCTGTGCTCCTTCTCTTCCCATGGCACTTATATTCATCATACATGTTCCTCAGTATCATTGTTCCATGATTAACCCCTCATACCCTGCATTTTAAACATTTTTCTTGACATTTTTAGTTGCGTTTAGTTTTCTGTTTAGCTCGGAATTTCATGTTTAACTTAGTGTTTAGGTCAGCTGCTGTGCTCCTTCTCTTCCCATGGCAATTATTTTCAGCATACATGTTCCTCAGTATCATTGTTCCATGATTAACCCCTCATACATTGCATTTTAAACATTTTTCTTGAAATTTTTAGTTGCGTTTAGTTTTCTGTTTAGCTCGCAATTTCATGTTTAACTAAGTGTTTATGTCAGCTGCTGTGCTCCTTTTCTTCCCACGGCACTTATATTCATCATACATGTTCCTCAGTATCATTGTTCCATGATTAACCCCTCATACCCTGCATTTTAAACATTTTTCTTGACATTTTTAGTTGCGTTTAGTTTTCTGTTTAGCTCGGAATTTCATGCTTAACTTAGTGTTTATGTCAGTTTCTGTGTTTTACTTTTAAGAGGTTGTGTTTAGGTAAGCTTTGTCACATGTTATGAGCCTGTTTGATACAGTTCTTGTGTTTGCCAAAGTTACTATCAAAGAGGAATGTTGGTGAGCTATAGGGCGTTGGCGTCCTTCTTGTTTCTATCAATTTGGAAAGGGTTAATTTCAAAAACTTTTCATGTACGTATTCACAATTGACTACCGAACATATTTGCTGTTGTAAGTTTGGTTGTAAAGGTTAACCCTATCCCATTCTGGTTGCATAAAAAAGTAGGTACCTTCCAAAAAAACTCCAATTTTTCAGAATTTGGTAACTTTAGGTGGCGATTTACTTCATTCCTAATAGCTTGAGCTCTGAATTTTTTCTATAGCTGCTTGCAGCAGTCAAAGTATGACAAATTTTGTTCTATATATTATTATTAAAAGTTTAACCCTTGGCAGATTTGAGACATCACATAAGGGTACTGTCGGAATAATTGTTATTTTCGCCAACGTTTACATGCACTTTCTCAGCACAACCTTTTCCATGAGAGGATTTGGCCTTTATCCAAGAACAATTTTGCTGTTGTATATTTTATTCAAAGATTTAACCTTCACCCAGTTTTCTGGCCTTGAATTTGAGTGCCCTAAAATTCTTCATAAAATTGGCTAATTTGGAGCTCACTTTTCTTCCATTTTTGAAAGGAATAACGAAAAATGATTTACATGTTCGTATTGATAATTGCCTACCGAGCATATTTTCTGTTGTAAGTCTAGTTGTAAAGTTTAACCCTATGCTCGTTCTGTTTGCATAAAGATAGGTGCAGTCCAAAAAACTATTGTTTTTCAGAATTTGATAAGTTCAAGTGACGATTTACTCCATTCCTAATTGATTGAGCTCTGAACGTTTTCTATGGCTGTATGCAGCAGTCATAGTATGACAACTTTTGTTTTGTATGTCATTATTAAAAGTTTAACCGTTTGCAGATTCGAGACTGCCCATATGGGTAGGGTCGGAATAATTTTAATTTTCATAAAATCACTGAATATTGATAATCGTGCAGTGGTAGTTTAGAATAGAATATCCGAAAATGCTTTCAAAATTCAGATTCACAGTTCAATTCCAAGAATATTTTCTGTTATAAGATTGCTGTAAAGTTTAACGCAATCCCTGTCTCAAATGCATAAAAATTGGTACCGTCGAAAAAAAACTCTCATTTTTTTCAGAATTCCGTAGGTTTAAGTGACAATTTACTCCATTCCTAATTCATTGAGCGCTGAATGTTTTCTATTCCTGCATGCAGCAAGCATAGCATGACAACTTCTGTTTTATGCGTCATTATCAATAGTTTAACCCTTGGCATATTTTGGAGTTCCCATGCGGATATAGTCGGAATAATTGTTATTTTCGTAAAATCAATCCCTGAATATATTGGTAACCGTGCAGTGGCCTTTTGGTGGTGCTACATGAAGCCGCAAATAATTAAGGTTGAAAAGTTCATCAAATAGACAGATATAATGCATAACTCAGCCGGTGACAGGTAAATAATGAATGGAAAAGTCATTGAATTGAGAATAAAGTAGGGACGAATCGTGCCCTCGGTTTCCACCTGATTCACGGAATTTCCACGCGCGGCACTTGACAAAGATACTAAATTGTCGGGCAGGGACAGCAGAAAACATTCTGAGAATTTCAAGTTGCTGCCTTGCATGGTCGGGACATAATTGGGGTATATCCGACATTGTAACTGTTCAATTTGAATGTTAAATTAGCCAGATGACGGCTTCTTCTCCACCAGATAATCCCACCTGCGGCAACTGCGTTGTGTCCTTGGGCAAGACACTTCATCTCCACTGCCCACGTGAGGGCACGGTGGCGTTGTGTACTAAGGCGTATTGCACGTCGATCGTGCACTTGTCTTCAACCAATGCTAACCCTGCTTGTGTGGTGTTCGTATGTTGGGGAGCTGACAGTTGCTTGCCGTTGCACGGTGGTTCTCTCCAGGGTACTCCAGCTTCCTCCACCCGTTGCGGTCATGATTAGCCAGTGTGCATAAATATGTGACCTTAACCACCAATAAATAAATAAATAAATTCTCCACCGGATCGAGTTGTTAGTTTCTGCCGGGAGGGTCTAAAATAAGCAGTTTAACTCAAAACTTTCTGTCCCATATGAATGTGCAAATATTTAAAGCTGGTCAGTTCATCAAATAGACAGAAATAATGCCAAACTCGACCGGTGATAGGTAAATAGTGAATGGAAACGGCATTTCATTGGGAATAGAGTAGGGACGAATCGTCCCCGCAGTTTCCACGCGATCCACGTTGTTCCCACACGGTCACGCCACTTGACAAAGATACTGTTCTGTCGAGCAGGGATAGTAGAACAACTTCTGAAGATTTCGTGTATCTGCCTTCACTGGTCTAGACGCTGTGTACTAAGGCATACTGCACGTCGATGGTGCGCATGTCTTCAACCAATCTAACCCTGCCTGTGCTACAGTGCGGAGGCACTATGTTGGGGAGCTGGCAGCTGCTCGTCATTGCTCGGTGGTTCTCTCTGGGTACTCCGGCTTGTGCCACCCATACAACTTTCACCGACATAATTTTGACCTTGGCTGTTAATGTGTCGTTAAACCCTAATAAATAAATATAAATAAATAAATAAATAAATAAATAAATCCGGTACCAGTTTTGCTCGTACAAATATTAGTACCGTCAGACAAAATTCATTTTCTGATTAATTTCGTACTTTTCTGTACTCACCTTCCCTGAGTAAGATTGGTATATCTTTTCAATCTCAGATTTAACCCTCAAGCACAATGAGAGCGAGAATATGAGTACCATTTGGAAATACCTAAATTATCCAACTTTGGTTACTCTCTACTATCATTTTGGAATGGGTTAATTTGAGACCCTTTGCTTTGCTATATGCAGAGATGTTTAATCAATAAATCCGGCTTTAGTTATGTTCTGGGACTTAATGAAACATGTGCTTTGGTCACTTAAAAATAGCACTGTCTGCAAAAAATGACTGAGTGAATACTCACTTGTCCAAAAACAAAAAGGAAAGAGCTCTTTGAACTTTCCATAACTGCTTTCAAAAATCAATGGGGAACAAATTTTGTGTTATATGTTTTGGTGTTCCGTGTTATCCAACCCCAGTTTGGCCATACAAATATGAATACCGCCAGGAAAGAAAGCACATTTTCTCAGTGATAGACTGTTTGACTTCTATGATAGAGGTCCCGAGTTTGATCCCTGTCTGGGACGACCCACGTAATATCCTTGGGCAAGGCACTTTATCCCGGTTGCCAACATGGGAGCACAATGATGCCATGTACTAAGGCGTTCTGCATGTCAATGGTGCACATGTCTTCAACCGCTGGTACCCTGCTTCGGCGGAGCTTGAACATAATTAGAATGTTGGGCTGACAGTTGCTCGTCGATGCTCGGTGGTTCTCTCTGGGTCCTCCGACTTTCCCCACCCGTAAAACTGTCACGGTCACGATTAGCCATTGTGGATAAGTATGTGACTGTAAACACCAATAAATAAATGCCGTCAGGGAAACCCTCTGTGAAATCCTTCTGTCAATAAATAGCAAAGTAGTAATGTAATGCAAGAAATATTAACCAGCTGTTCAACATCCCTTTAATCAACTCATTTTGGCTTAAACTGTACCCATCACTGTGTATACTAGCTCTCTAGATGATTTAAACCATATCAAATAAACAACTAATTTGTGTGTGACAGTAACTCATATTACATGTATTTCATTGTATCTGAAACAGATATGTTGGAAAAATTGTGAAATCATGGAGTAGGAAGCTTACCCTCGTTTGTTGACAAATCCCACACATTCACAAACAGATAGAATGATAGAGAATAAATTAATTATTGACATTTAAGGTCACTTTCAGCATCTTCAGCTATATCATGACTATAATATAGGTATTTATTCAAGTCCAGGTATTCATTGCATAGGCGTACAGGGCTATTTTTCAGGCGGGGGGGGGGGGGGGGGGGGGGGGGGGGGGGAGATCCTTTTAGCCCCAAAAAGTTGAATCTCAGGAGGAAATGCCAAATGTGGGTATGGGAGAGAGGGGGGGGGGGGGGGGTCTCCCACCACCACCCACCACCCATTGAGTACCTGGAGAGAACCACTGAGCAATGGCAAGTGACTCGGACTCCTCGACATACTAACTCCACAAAAGGAGGGTTAGCATTGGTTGAAGACAAGTGCACCCTCAAAGTACCCTTAGTACACATCGCCATCATACCCACCCACCCCCCCCCCCCCCCCCCCCTCCACCCCCATGTGGAAAATTCAATTGGGATGAAGTGTCTTGCTCAAGGACACAATGTGGTTGCCACAGGCAGGATTCAAACAGAGGACTTCTTGGATTGCAACAATCATCTCTACCTTCTGAGCCACCGCGCTCCCGTAATATGTAGTAATAGAACTCTTTATAGGAAGGAACAATTACTGATTGAAGTTGCTCCATTTCACAAAAATCAATATGGCTTCCGACAAAAGTCTCCTTTGAGCTATCAAGACTGGGTTAGGCTTCAATCAGTGGTCGACTTTGATGCACAATGAATGGTGTACCTGTCCATAGTAAACATTTTTGATCTAATATGGCTCCAGTGAGGAGAAATTGCATGTGAATGTTTTACAAAAATTTGACTTTCTCTGAAAATACCCCACTTCAGTAAAGAAAAAGTCTTTGGGTTGAACTTTCAAACTAACATATAACAGCAAAGTTGTTCCATTTTTGTTACGGAATACAACTATGCAAATGATTTTAATCTATCCAATCTTAAAACAGTGATAATTTGTACCTAAATGACCTACTTTTAAAAATTGACAGTTTTTCCCAGATTAAGCTTATTCACGTAGACAGAAAGGTGCTACCTTAAACAACAAACTCATTACAGCCAATATGCTCAGCAATCAATACTGCATAATAATAATAATAACTCTTCGGCCAGCCACTGATTTGTCGCGGTCCTCATAAGAGAAGGCCATCATTCCCCCTGTACCCCACCCCCTCTTCCCCTCCTCTCCTCCCAGCATTCAGATATAAACTGCTTAATAGTGTCCCTCACTTCCTCTTTTTCAATTTCTTCAATAAGCATTCCTACCCTCTCCCTCGTGTCCCCCTTCAGCCATCTATCCTTTGTTTCTTCACCCCACTTCTGCATTATTCTTCGAGTAAATTTTATTCTATGAGGTATATACTGTGGGCATTCCAAGAGAAAATGTTCCAGGGTCTCCACTACTCCAGAGTGGCACATTTGGCATCCCTTTTCCCCATCTCTCCCAATTTTTCCCCGAAGCTCCAATGATCTTGATCTCAGTTTGAACAGCAGTGACCCTCCAAAGGTGCCATCTAGGTACTTCTCAAAAGCTGGCTTTTCTTTATATTGTAACCCCTGCAGTGATCTTTTCACGCTAACCCGTGCTCGCCAGTTTCGATTGCAATCTTCCATGACTCTCTCTTTGACAAACCTTTTGCCTTCTTTCATTCCTACTTCTATGTTTGTGACCTCTATAGAGTAATTGTCCATTAGTTCCCTCACATGTTTTGACCACCCCGTTTCTATATTAGAATTCCAAATGGTATCGAGCATCAATTTGCACCACCGGTTGTCAGGCAGGTTTCTCAAGTAGTTAAAGTAACACAGTTTTCCCAAATCTACCCTGTCCTTGATTTTCATCCACCCAAGCTCCCCCCTTACTGCTTCCAAAGCTGCAGCATTACTCGACCCTGTTATCCATCTGCCGGCATCATTCTGAGTACTTTCCAACTTCTTAATAACGCTTTGGTTTAATGGGATCACGTCCGTGCCATACGTTATACTTGGTAAACCCACCCTCTCCCACAGTGTTTTCCCCACAAAGACCTTGTTGAAACTATTTTTCCCTAAAAGTTTTAGTTGGTTCAGAATTCTTTTCCCTTTCAGAATCAGTTTGGCTGAGTAATTTCTGACACCCCTCTTCCCGTTATATTTATGCTTACCCCTAGATACTCATACTCTCCCTTTTCTCCTACAGTGATTTGTTTGCTTTCCCCTTCGGGGATTGAGAACTCCCCCACTCTCCATCTCTTCGTCATATCTACCTTGCGTCCAACGGGTATTACCTTGCTTTTATTTTCATTTAGTTCGAGCCGCCAAGTGTTCCCATAACTACCAACAATTTCCAGCAATTTCTCTAGCCCCTGTTCAGTTCTAGACATTAACACCATGTTGTCCGCAAAGAATAAGCCTGGTATCTTTATGTCTCCAACATTTACCCCCTCCGCACTCTGAATTAGTTCGTCCCCTAAATCTTTAACATACAATGCAAACAAAATCGGTGAAAAGATACACCCCTGTTTGAGGCCTATATCCATAGGGACTCGTTTTGTAGTGATACTCCCTAGACTGAGTTGGCTTTGCACATCTGTATACAGTGCTTTCATGATTCCCACAAAGTCACCCCCCAGTCCGATGCCCTCGAGCTTTCGCCACATACCTTCCCTCCACACTCGGTCGTACGCTTTTTTCACATCTAGAAATGCCAGAAACATCTTTTTCTTTTCAGCCTTTGTTGATTCTATCAGTTGGGTGAGTGTAAATAGGTGATCAGTGACTCTTCGTCCTTTCCTGAAACCATTTTGAATTTCTCCTAGAAAACCTTTCTCTTCAATAACTTCCTCTAGTCTACCGTATATGACCTTACAGAATACTTTTCCGATGTTACTACTAACTGATATCCCCCTATAGTTATCTAGAACTTCCTTATCCCCCTTTTTGTGTATGAACGACACCTTACTTTCCCTCCACTCTCTGGGGACCTCTTGCTTTCGCAGAGCCAGGTTGAAAAGGTTTGTCAGGACTTCAATAAGTGCCTCCCCTCCATTTTTGAGGAATTCGTTCGGAATTTCATCAGTCCCTCCCGCTTTACCATTTTTTAATTTCGAGACCACGTTCCGCACTTCTTCTGCCGTTATTTCGCTACATACACGATTGGATAGGTTCTCCTCCACCAGTGTATTTCTTTTTGGTGGGGACCCACTGCCCAATGATATACAAAGGGTTTTCAGTTTATCCATTACCAGTTGGTAGAAAACATTAACCAAAAGTTATTTTTCTATTCAAGCTATCAGAGTTGGCCTGGGTTAAACTTGTCATTATAACATCTAACAAATAAAATCTTCAGTGTTCATTGCATTGCACATCTATGCAAATTTTTTTTTACTTAAACATCTCTCAATGGTGGTAATCTGTACCAAAAATTGCCACATTTTCAAAACATGGGTTTTTAGCTCACCTGACTTTCAGTCAGGAGAGCTATAGTGATCACTCACCGTCCGTCGTCCGTGAACATGGTGTTTGCGTTTTCTCCTCCCAAACCGCTGAACCAATTTAATTGATATTTGAGATAATAGTTTGTTATGACATCACAATTTGATTTTGTTCAAATCAAGTTGCCTTGCCCCTTTGTAAGGACACGCCCAAAAAGTGTGCCTAAATCTTAAAAAATCTTCTTCTCATGAACCAGCCGTAGCAGAGACTTGATATTAGGTGTGCAGCTTTCTTTTGAGGTGTAGACTCAGATTTGTTCAAGAGAAGTTTGTGGGGCTATATTTGCCGTTGTTATGGTAGGGGCAAGAATTTTTGCCACTCCCAAAATTTCTATTTTCCAAACCGAGAGGCAGATTTGAACCAAATTTGATATGAGGGCTTATTGGGTCATAAGTACTTAATTCATCCCAAATTTTTTTCCCCGTCGCCTCATGGGAAAAGCAGGAGCTAAAAATAGAAAAAAATTAAAACGCCCTTATCTCCAAAACTACACGGCACTGAGAATTCTTATTTGGTGTGAAGCTTCCTTAGGACCAACTGAATGGAATGGTAAAAAAAAATTGCTATCGGTTTTATCATGGGGTACTTTTTGGGGACTTTGAAAAAGTGCTGAGTCAGCATTTTTTAACACTGTGGGTAATGGGAAAAACATGTAAGACTACTTTTCTCCCAAACCACTGCTCCAAAAGCTTTCAAATTTCACATATAACATCTTTGGAAGATTGTTTCACATGTTTATTCAAATCAATTCCATGGGTCCTTATATGGGCTGTCTATGAGAGCCCAATTGTTTAAATTAGTGCAGTATGAGGAATATTCTTTAAAAATCTTCTTCTTCAGATCTGCCAATAAGAATTTTTTAATATTTGGTATGCAGCATCCTTAGGGGGGTGAGATTCAAGTTTGTTCAAGCCAAGTCCCTGGGTTCATATTTAGGCTGAAAATTTGGGGTGAGGAAAGTGTTCCTTCTCAGCCAACCAATGATGATTGTGTTATAGTAGACGAAAGTGATGGTGGTAGCCAGTCAGGGATCATTCGAGATTTCTCCTTGTCATCAGGTGAAAAAAAAAGTATTCTGCGTGGTGAATGGTTGAATAACAATCATATAAACTATGGACAACTCTTGCTGAAAAGCAAGTTCCCTAGTGTTTCTGGCCTTCAAAATTGTTGTGTTTTTGAATCTAAATCCTTTGACCTTCCCAGAGAGGAATTTGTGCAAATAGTGAACACTGAAGGCAACCACTGGGTTGCACTTTCCACAGTTGGCTGTTCGGTAGGAACAATTGAAGTTTTTGATAGTTTATATCGTCATATCAGCAAAGATTTTCAAGTACTCCTGAAGGACATTATGACTGGCTTTCCATCACTCAAGGTTGTCTACCCAGAGACTGCAAGACAGAACAATACAAATGACTGTGGGGTTTATGCCATTGCTAACTGTCTGCATGTGCTAAGTGGTAATGCTGGTCCTTTTCGGTTTGAACCCAAGCAAGTGAGGAAACATCTTTCCAGTTGTTTTCAAAAGGGTTATCTCACACCCTTCCCACTAGGTGACCATAACTCTATCTTACCAGAAACACATTTCAATCTGTGACCTACTCATTGGAACTATAAATGTTAGTTATCAATTCCTGTTTCCAAAAAAAAATTGTTTAGGTCAAACCACCATTTTGTAGAGAATTTCATCCTATATTAATATTCCTTATTCCCACTTGTAAATTTCTGTTCCAATTTCTAGTGTCAAGTGGGAGGTAAGATAAACTGGTCATAATATGTTTTTCTCTTTTAACCACTTAAACATATGAGTATGACGATTTGTATGTCTAAGTTGTTGAAAAAGGAAAAACATTCAGGTTATTGTTTTCTGATTCATATGTCTTGAGTTGGAAGAGAAAAAAATCAGGCTGTTGTGAGTGAGGGGGGGGGGGGAGGATGTTGTGACCAGTTTATCTTACCCCCCACCTGACACTTGAAATTGACAAATGTCTTTTTTTTAGGGCAAACCACCATTTTGTAGAGAATTTAATCTTATATTAAGATTCATATTTCCCACTTGTTAGTTTGTGTTTCAGTTTCCAGTGTCATGTGGGAGGCAAGATAAACTGGTCACAGTATCGTCTACCCTAGTCAAAATTTTAAAATTGGTCAACTTTGGAGCGTTCTCTTTCAATAAAAGTACCCCCATATCCTCGCTTTCTCAGTTGTTTTTAGCTCAACTTTGACGAAGTCAATTTTGAGCTATTGTCATGGCCCGTCGTCCGTCCGTCCGTCCGTCCGTCCGTCCGTCCATCTGGCCGTCTGGCCGTCTGTCCGTCTGTCCATCTGTCCGTACGTCAACAATTGACTATGGCTCGGGCTAGAGGTCGTATTTATGAACCGATCTTTACGAAACTTCTTGTGTACCTTTGTTATGACCCTGGGACGGGAACGAGTGTTTTTAGGTGTGGTCCGAAATTCAAGATGGCTGCCAGTGGCCATTTTGTACCGATGATGCAAAAATCAGTTTTTTGTACAGAACTTCTGTATGAAAGTTCTGATTTGAATAAAGTTTTGTATAAATGTTTAGTACCATGGGATACATCACATATAATACGGGTTTTTTTCTCGTGCGTAAATTATGCAAATTAGACTGACTTTGATTTATTTAGTGTTACTTTCAGAGCTGTAAGTGCCAAGCTGCTATGGCTCGGGCTAGAGGCCGTATTTATGAACCGATCTTTACGAAACTTCTTGGGTACCTTTGGTATCACCGTGGGACGAGAACGAGTGTTTTTGGGTCCGGTCCAAAATTCAAGATGGCCAAAGGCAGCCATTTTGTACAAAATTAGGTGCAATCAGATTTTTGCACAGAACTTCCATATGAAAGCCCTGATTTGAATAATTTTTTTGTGTGAATGTTTAGTACTATGGGATGCATCACATATAATACGGGTTTTTTTCTCGTGCAGAAATTATGCAAATTAGATGAACTTTGATTTTTTCAGTGCGACTTACACACAGTAAGTACACATGTCAATACGGCTCAGACTAGAGTCTGTATTTATGAACTGATCTTCACGAAATGTCTTGGGTACCTTTGTTATCACCTTGGGACAAGAACGAGTGTTTCTGGGTGCGGTCTAAAATTCAAGATGGCTGCCAGTGGCCATTTTGTACCGAAATTAGGTCTAATCAGTTTTTTGTACACAACTTCTATACAGCTCAGACTAGAGGCCATATTTATGAACCAATCTTTACGAAACTTCTTGGGTACCTTTGTTATCACTGTGGGATGAGAGCGAGTGTTTTTGGGTGTGGTCCGAAATTCAAGATGGCCACCAGCAGTCATTTTGTACCAAAATTAGTGCAATCAGTCTTTTGTATAGAACTTCTGTATGAAAGTTCTGATTTTAATAAATTTTTGTATGAATGTTTAGTAACATGGAATACATCACATATTGTAAGGGTTTTTTTTTCATGCAGAAATTATGCAAATTAGATGAACTTTGATTTATTCAGTGCAACTTACACAATGTAAGCACACATGTCAATACGGCTCAGGGTAGAGGCTGTATTTATGAACCGATCTTCACAAAACTTCTTGGGTACCTTTGTTATCTCCTTGGGATGAGAATGAGTGTTTCTGGGTACGGTCCAAAAATCAAGATGGCTGCCAGTGGCCATTTTGTACCGAAATTAGGTCCAATCAGTTTTTTGTCACAAGTTCTATACAGCTCGTATTTATGAACTGATCTTCACAAAACTTCTTGAGTACTTTTGTTTTCACCTTGGGACAGGAACGAGTGTGTTTTGGGGTGCCTTTGTTATCACTGTGCTATGAGAACAAATATTTTGGGGTTCAGTCAGACCCACTCTGGGACTCAAAGATTTTTTCTAGTTCAGCATCTGACTGTCACCCACCTTTACAATACTTTACCTATACATTTGTTACAGGCAACGGTCAGTATTTATGTACAGACCGTTACAATACTTTATATGTACCTTTGTTATCAGGTCATTACCTAGATGTTTGTCATTGCTGTGTCATATACTATACATGTACATGTCTTTGTCTTGACAAGTTGAGCTACAGTGTCATTGACACTTTCATTTCTTGATATGTATGTGAATATTGACCGCGGGGGGCTATACACCGATCTCTATCGAAAACCGACAGATAAGCAGCTTTACCTATTAAAACACTCAGACCACCCGATGCACACGAAACGATCAGTGGTATATAGTTTAGGAATGAGAATAAAACGAATATGTATGCGGGATGATGACTACAGCAGGTGCCGTAATGAACTGAAAAAACAACTGAGAAAGCGAGGATATGGGGGTACTTTTATTGAAAGAGAACTCTCCAAAGTTGACCAATTTAAACGGGCAGAATTATTAAATAAAAAATGTAACAGTGAGAATAAATCTAACAGCAGAGTCCCACTGGTCACCACATACACATCATGGCTGCCAGACTTGGGAAAAATTACCAAGAAGTACATGGGAACATTACATGAATCCACCAAAATGAAAGAGGTGTTCAGTCAACCACCATTAATCGCATTCAGAAGAGCTAAAAATCTGGGAGACCTGCTTGTACACAGAAAGACTGCAAATGCTATGTCAACCCCGGTCACAAACTGTAATCCTCAATGTAATGTGTGTAACATTCTCGTCAGAGGTAGTATTAAATCAGCAGAAGGTAGAGAATTTAATGTTCTCAAGAGTGTGAACTGTAAAAATAGGAATCTGATTTATACGTTGGACTGCCAGAAATGTAAAAACGCCGTGTATGTAGGGGAAACATCTAGACAACTACAAGAAAGAATTACAGAACATTTGCGTGACGCTAGGCTACACTGCGATAAACCGGTCTTCCGGCATTTCAATAGCAATGGTCATTCAATCACAGACATGCGCGTCGCCATCATGGAGTGTGTATCGGGAGGAAAAAGTTTGCGCCTCATAAAAGAAAACAAGTGGATAACGCGATTAGGGACAGAGAGCGACAGGGGCTTCAATGCAAAAATAAACAGGACTGAAGCTACGTCAAATGTATCGTGGTAAGAAATGACACTTCACATATGACGTTTTCCAACTAACGTCAATACTGTAAATATCTTGTGTTTAGTAGAAAGGATGCAAAACAGATAGGATGTAAAACTGTGTCATTAATACACTGAAGAAGGGCAATGCCCGAAAGCTTTGGAACTGAGCTAAATTACATGTTTATACAATTAACTGTGAGTCCCTACCTGGACTATATTGAATATACTAGATTCAGGTTATTGTTTTCTGATTCATATGTTTTAAATTGGAAGAGAAAAAAAATTCAGGTTGTTGTGAGGGGGGGGGGGGGGGGGAGACGTTGTGACCAGTTTATCTTACCCCCACCTGTCACTTGAAATCGCCAAATGTCTTTTTTTAGGGCAAACCACCATTTTGTAGAGAATTTAATCTTATATTAAGATTCATATTTCCCACTTGTTAGTTTGTGTTTCAGTTTCCAGTGTCATGTGGGAGGTAAGATAAACTGGTTACAGTATCGTCTACCCTAGTCAAAATTTTTCTACTTTAACAACTTAAAAATGTGAGTATAACGATTCCTATGTCTAAGTTGTTGAAAAATAAAAACATTCAGGTTATTGTTTTCCGATTCATATGTCTTAAGTTGGAAGAGAAAAAAATTCAGGTTGTTGTGAGTGGGGGGGTGGGGGGGGGTGGTGGGCGGTGGGGGGGGGGAGATGTCGTGACCAGTTTATCTTACCCCCCACCTGACACTTGAAATTAACAAATGTCTTTTTTGGGGGGCAAACCACCATTTTGTAGAGAATTTAATCTTATATTAAGAGTCATAGTTCCCACCTGTAAGTTTGTTTTACTGCTCATATCATCATTTTGAAGAGAAATTCATTGAGGGCTTTGTTGACTCTATGAAGTGCTAGATATTTTGTTTGAATTTGATGCTGTAGTTTACATAGTTTTTATTGTTATGATAATAAAAGTTCTCAACCAAAAGATGTTTTTTCTTTATTTACTCAGAAATTATCTTATCCACCCCACACCTGAGTCACAAAACATTGGTTTTCTTCTGATTTTTTGCTATATTTTCCATTCTCAAGATTCCTGTGCTTAAGTTGTAAAAAGTGACAAATATTCTTATGGGGTGGGGAGGGGGAGGGGGGGGGTCATGGTTAGGTTATGACTCCCCCTTCCCCCCAACTGACATTTTAAATTATTTTTTTGGGCTCATACAACGATACTGATGAGAATTTTATTCATATTTTCAAATAAAAAAACATATCAGAATATAGGGTTTGTTGCCGCACTCTCAAGGCCAGGCTAACAAGTTTTCAAATTGCCCCTCATGCTTTTTAATATAACAGAGGGGTACTAAAGCAAATTCTTTAAAAAGTTCTGTGATTAAACTGAAAGATAAAAAAAATTCAGGTTGGGGGGGGGGGGGGGGGGTAATATTTTTATGACAACCTATAAAGGAAATTTGGGCAAAATTCATTGCAGCATTCAGATAGGAGAAATGTTTGGACCTATCCTATCTCTCAGTTGTGAAAATCAATCCCTAAAATTACCATATTTTAAAAAATTAGGGTATTTCAGACAGTACCTGTCTTCACGTAGTCAGAACAAATATTTGGTTAGACTTCACAACAATACTCGTAACAGCAAATGTGCTTGGCAGTCAATGTTTCAAAGTGATAGACCAAATGTTTGCTGTTATTCCATACCAATCGGTTTATTGCCATTTCATCAATTCCCATTTCATCAACTGCCTCTAAAATTATATTTTCCCATTTCATCAATTCCCACTTCATCAACAGAATGAAAATATGTTTTAATCTTATGTAAATGCATTTTTTTACCAATTATAAAAAAATATTAAATTAAACAGAAATTAAACAGAAATATATTGTATTAAGAAATATATATTTGACACGTTAAATTATTTTTTTTTTTTTATTTACCAGTGTTGTTTGTTTTTTTTCTGCTTCATCAATGCATTCATTGTGCAATTGTTACTTTTACTTTTGTACTAGTGTTTATACAACAATTAACTTATTCGTGTTTTGATAGTAATAACTTTGATAGTAATGACTTAGTATTTGAAGTTTGTCTTGTTTATATAACCACTGTGTGTTAGCTTGTTATCAAAGGTTCTGAAATATATATATAACAGGTAGAAACCTTTCCTGGTCTATTAGTTAAAATGGATAAGGACATCAATTTTACATCTACATCCAGGGGCTCAGCCGCCTTAGTTGTTGATTATTTTATGAATAATAAGATAAGAACAAGCAAAGACGGCAATACAATAAACCCTCAAAATATTGATTTTTCATCAACTGGCTAATTGTATTTTTAAAATGTATATGTAATTATAAAAAAACACCTGAAAAAAAAGTTGTTGATGAAGTGGGGATTGATGAAATGGGAAAATATAATTTTAGAGGCAGTTGATGAAATGGGAATTGATCAAATGGGAAGACACCATTACAGAATATCTTCATAGAAAGCAAAACAAGTGATGTCCTTTCTGCTTTGGAAAAAATTAGTACATATGAATTATGGGCATACGTGCCGGGGTTTCATGAAGGACTGTGCCCCGACCCACCCATGAGTCAGGAAGGAGCCGATTTTTCAGCCAGTATGCCAGAAAATTTTGGACAATTTAGTTGCCAGAAATGACCATAAAACATTTTGGTTTTCCACACAAAATGTTGTTTTCCTATCTCATCACTTAGAAGTTGCCAGTAAACTGACCATTATACTGTACATGTTGATTCAGTGGAACTGTACCCACGTTAATATTATTGATTTATAATCACACAAGCACATATAAAGAGTTCTATTACTGCTTTTTAAGGGAGCACGGTGGCTCAGAAGGTAGAGATAATTGTTGCAATCCAAGAAGTCCTTGGTTCGAATCCCGCCTGTGGCAACCACCTTGTGTCCTTGAGCAAGACACTTCATCCCAATTTAATTTCCCATGTGGGGGTGGGTGGGGGGGGGGGGGGGGGGGCGTGATGGCGATGTGTAGTAAGGATACTTTGAGGGTGCACTTGTCTTCAACCAATGCTAACCCTGCTTTTGTGGAGTTAGTATGTTGGGGAGTCTGAGTCGCTTGCCATTACTCGGTAGTTCTCTCCAGGTAATCAATGGGAGGGAGACCCCACTCCCTCCCATACCCACATTTGGCTTTTCCTCCTGAGATTCAACATTTTCGGGCTAAAAGGGTTCATTCCCTCCCCCCCCCCCCCCCCCCCTGAAAAATAGCCCTGTACACCTATGCAATGAATACCTGGACTTGAATAAATACCTATATTATGGTCATGATATAGCTGAAGATGCTGAAAGGGACCTTAAATATCAATAATTAATTTATTCTCTATCATTCTATCTGCTTGTGGATGTGTGGGATTTGTCAACAAACGAGGGTAAGCTTCCTCCTCCATGATTTCACAATTTTTCCAACATATCTGTTTCAGATACAATTAAATACATGTAATATGAGTTACTGTCACACACAAATTAGTTGTTTATTTGATATGGTTTAAATCATCTAGAGAGCTAGTATACACAGTGATGGATACAGTTCAAGTCAAAATGAGTTGATTAAAGGGATGTTGAACAGCTTGTTAATATTTCTTGCATTACATTACTACTTTGCTATTTATTGACAGAAGGATTTCACAGAGGGTTTCCCTGACGGTATTTATTTATTGGTGTTTATGGTCACATACTTATCCACAATGGCTAATCGTGACCTTGACAGTTTTACAGGTGGAGAAGTCGGAGGACCCAGAGAGAACCACCGAGCATCGACAAGCAACTGTCAGCCCAACATTCTAATTATGTTCAAGCTCCGCCGAAGCAGGGTACCAGCGGTTGAAGACATGTGCACCATTGACATGCAGAACGCCTTAGTACATGGCATCATTGTGCCCCCATGTTGGCAACCGGGATAAAGTGCCTTGCCCAAGGACATTACGTGGGTCGTCCCAGACAGGGATCAAACTCGGGACCTCTATCATAGAAGTCAAACATTCTATCACTGAGAAAATGTGCTTTCTTTCCTGGCGGTATTCATATTTGTACGGCCAAAACTGGGGTTGGATAACACGGAACACCAAAACATATAACACAAAATTTGTTCCCCATTGATTTTTGAAAGCAGTTATGGAAAGTTCAAAGAGCTCTTTCCTTTTTGTTTTTGGACAAGTGAGTATTCACTCAGTCATTTTTTGCAGACAGTGCTATTTTTAAGTGACCAAAGCACATGTTTCATTAAGTCCCAGAACATAACTAAAGCTGGATTCATTGATTAAACATCTCTGCATATAGCAAAGCAAAGTGTCTCAAATTAACCCATTCCAAAATGATAGTAGAGAGTAACCAAAGTTGGATAATTTAGGTATTTCCAAATGGTACTCTTATTCTCGCTCTCATTGTGCTTGAGGGTTAAATCTGAGATTGAAAAGATATACCAATCTTACTCAGAGAAGATGAGTACAGAAAAGTACAAAATTAATCAGAAAATGAATTTTGTCTGACGGTACTAATATTTGTACGAGCAAAAACTGGTACTGGATTTATTTATTTATTTATTTATTTATTTATTTATTTCTTTATTTATTTATTTGTTTATTTATTTATTAGGGTTTAACGACACATTAACATCCAAGGTCATATTATGTCGGTGACAGTTGTATGGGTGGCGCAAGCCGGAGTACCCAGAGAGAACCACCGAGCAATGACGAGCAGCTGCCAGCTCCCCAACATAGTGCCTCCACACTGTAGCACAGGCAGGGTTAGATTGGTTGAAGACATGCGCACCATCGACGTGCAGTATGCCTTAGTACACAGCGTCTAGACCAGTGAAGGCAGATGCATGAAATCTTCAGAAGTTGTTCTACTATCCCTGCTCGACAGAACAGTATCTTGTCAAGTGGTGTGACCGCGGGGGAACAACGTGTATCGCGTGGTAACTGTGGGGACGATTCGTCCCTACTCTATTCCCAATGCAATGCTGTTTCCATTCACTATTTACCTATCACCGGTCGAGTTTGGCATTATTTCTGTCTATTTGATGAACTGTCCAGCTTTAAATATTTGCACATTCATATGGGACAGAAAGTTTTGAGTTAAACTGCTTATTTTAGACCCTCCTGGCAGAAACCAACAACTCGATCCGGTGGAGAATTTATTTATTTATTTATTGGTGGTTAAGGTCACATATTTATGCACACTGGCTAATCATGACCGCAACAGTTTTACGGGTGGAGGAAGCCAGAGTACCCGGAGAGAACCACCGAGCAACTGTCAGCTCCCCAACATACGAACTCCACACAAGCAGGGTTAGCATTGGTTGAAGACAAGTGCACGATCGACGTGCAGTACGCCTTAGTACACAATGCCACCTTGCCCCCACGTGGGCAGTGGAGATGAAGTGTCTTGCCCAAGGACACAACGCGGTTGCCGCAGGTGGGATTATCCGGTGGAGAAAAAGCCGTCATCTGGCTAATTTAACATTCAAATTGAACAGTTACAATGTCGGATATACTCCAATTATGTCCCGACCATGCAAGGTAGCAACTTGAAATTCTCAGAATGTTTTCTGCTGTCCCTGCCCGACAGTTTAGTATCTTTGTCAAGTGCCGCGCGTGGAAATACCGTGGATCAGGTGGAAACCGAGGGCACGATTCGTCCCTACTTTATTCTCAATTCAACGACTTTTCCATTCATTATTTACTTGTCACCGGCTGAGTTAGGCATTATATCTGTCTATTTGATGAACTTTTCAACCTTAACTATTTGCGGCTTCATGTAGCACCACCAAAAGGCCACTGCACGGTTACCAATATATTCAGGGATTGATTTTACGAAAATAACAATTATTCCAACTATATCCACATGGGAACTCCTAAATATGCCAAGGGTTAAACTATTGATAATAACATATAAAACAGAAGTTGTCATGCTATGCTTGCTGCATGCAGGAATAGAAAACATTCAGCGCTCAATGAATTAGGAATGGAGTAAATTGTCACTTAAACCTACGGAATTCTGAAAAAAATGAGAGTTTTTTTCGACGGCACCAATTTTTATGCATTTGAGACAGGGATGGAGTTAAACTTTACATCAACCTTATAACAGAAAATATTCTTGGAATTGAACTGTGAATCCGAATTTCCAAAGCATTTTCGGATATTCTATTCCAAACTACCACTGCACGCTTATCAATATTCAGTGATTTTATGAAAATTAAAATTATTCCGACCGTACCCATATGGGCAGTCTCGAATCTGCCAACGGTTAAACTTTTAATAATGACATATAAAACAAAATTTGTCATACTATGGCTGCTGCATACAGCCATAGAAAACGTTCAGCGCTCAATCAATTAGGAATGGAGTAAATCGTAACTTGAACTTACCAAATTCTGAAAAACAGTAGTTTTTTTGGACTGCACCTATCTTTATGCAAACAGAACGAGCATAGGGTTAAACTTTACAACTAGACTTACAACAGCAAATATGCTCGGTAGGCAATTATAAATACGAACATGTAAATCATTTTTCGATATTCCTTTCGAAAATGGAAGAAAAGTGATCTCCAAATTAGCCAATTTTATGAAGAATTTTAGGGCACTCAAATTCAAGGCCAGAAAACTGGGTGAAGGTTAAATCTTTGAATAAAATATACAACAGCAAAATTGTTCTTGGATAAAGGCCCAATCCTCTCATGGAAAAGGTTTTGAGACAATATGGCTCCAGTGCTGAGAAAGTGCATGTAAACGTTGGCGAAAATAACAATTATTCCAACAGTACCCTTATGGGAAGTCTAAAATCTGCCAAGGGTTAAACTTTTAATAATAACATATAGAACAAAATTTGTCATACTTTGACTGCTGCAAACAGCTGTAGAAAACATTCAGAGCTCAAGCAATTAAAAATGGAGTAAATCGCCACCTAAATTTACCAAATTCTGAAAAAATTGGAATTTTTTTGGAGGGTACCTACTTTATGCAACCAGAATGGGATAGGGTTAAACTTTACAACCAAACTAACAACAGCAAATATGCTCAGTAGTGAATTGTGAATACGTACATGAAAAGTGTTTGAAATTAACCCTTTCCAAAATGATAGAAAAGGCAACCAAAAATGGCTAATTTGGCATTTTCAAACGGTACTCTTATTCTCGGCCTCATTGTGCTAGAGGGTTAAATCTGAGATTAAGAAGTAAACAGTAACTTTCTTCCACAATCATTGTTGCATCTAGCCATACCAAAATAATTATTACAATTGCCTTGTAATTAGAAGAAATTGCTCTTGAAGTTGGCGAAAATAACAAATATTCTGACAGTACCCTTTTGGGAAGTCTCAAATCTGCCAAGGGTTAAACTTTTAATAATAGCATATGGAACAAAATTTGTCATACTTTGACTTTGGCAAGCAGCTATAGAAAACATTCAGAGCTCAAGCAATTGAAAATGGAGTAAATCGTCACCTAAATTTACCAAATTCTGAAAAAATTGGAGTTTTTTTGGACGGTACCTACTTTTATGCAACCAGAATGGGATAGGGTTAAACTTTACAACTAAACTTACAACAGCAAATATGCTTGCTAGTCAATTGTGAATACGTACACGAAAAGTGTTTGAAATTAACCCCTTTCCAAAATGATGGAAAAAGCAACCAAAGTTGGCTAATTTTGGCATTTTCAAAGGGTCCTCTTATTCTCACCCTCATTGTGCTTGGGGGTTAAATTTGAGATTAAAAAGTAAACAGTAACTTTCTTCTGCAATCATTGTTGCATATATCCAAACCAAAATAATTGTTACAACAACCTTGTTATTAGAGCAATTTGCCCTTGAATTTGGTCAATTTTGAAAAAAAATTCTATATGCATGTCATTTTTGGCCAGTGGGGGTTAAAGTTGAAAGATCTGAGTGGTGATTGTGGTGTATCATATTATGCTCTAAATGTGTGGAAAATTTGAGCTAAATAACTGTAAACTATTTTGAGACATTCGAAAAATGTTGAAATTTTGAAGGTTTTGGCAGAATATTTTGAAAATACACATTTTCACAGATATGACGATACCGCATTTCACGAGAGTTTTATGACATTACATAAGTGTGCCAAATTTGGTAAAAATCGTACTGCTTGTTTTCGAGCAGTTCAACAGACAATATTCAGGGAGGAAAAAAAAAATAAAAATAAAAAAAAAATTTTGATAAAGAAGAATAACAATAGTCTTTCCCAAACTGGGTTTGGGAAAGCCTAAATAGTCTTTCCCAAACTGGGTTTGGGAAAGCCTAACTAGGGAAATTTGGTGAATGTAACACTTTTTCCAGTTAAACTCTTATTCAGTCTATCAGAACTGGGTGAGTGTTAATTCTGAGATCAAAAGATAGAACAGTGACTTTGTTCTAGAATTAATTCTCCATCTGACATTGATAAAAATGTTCATCTAATACAGAATAGAATATGATCCAAGCAAGGAGCAATCACACATAAATTTTGCCCAATTTTGCCTGAAATGCACTTTTTCAGGCATACAGTCTAAATATGTGGAGAGTTTCACCTGAATGTAACAGAGACTTTTAGCTCACCTGACTTCAAGTCAGAGTGAGCTATTGCCATCATTTGGCATCCGTCATCTGTTAACTTTTGAAACTTGTCTTCTTCTTCAAAACCACTGGGCCAAATTCAAACATATATTGCACAGACCATCTTTGGAGTATACCCTTTCTATTTTGTTCAAATGAAGCAGCTGCCATC
The DNA here is from genome assembly GCA_031216915.1 of Pictodentalium vernedei. NCBI lineage: Eukaryota > Metazoa > Mollusca > Scaphopoda > Dentaliida > Dentaliidae > Pictodentalium > Pictodentalium vernedei. Next base: position 558,389,956 of record CM062296.1, read on the forward strand.
TTTGGGCTCTGGTTAATGCCCTAAAAGCCTAAAAATCTTTAAAAATCTTCTTCTCATGAACCACCAGAGAGAATACCTTGATATTTGGTATGTAACATCCTTTGGTGTTAAAGATTAAAGTTTGTTCAAGGGAAGTTGGTAGGTCAATATTTGGGCTCTCTGTGGGAGCATACTCCACCACAAATTTGTATCTCAAGAACCAATAGGATGATTTGATCCAATTTTGACATGTAATATAAGTGGGTCCTAAGTACTTGATGGATGCCCAAAAACTTTTTTTTCACAGTCCCGTGGGAAGGGGCTAAAAATAGAAAAAAAATCAACTGCCCATATTTCCCAAACCACACGGAACAGAGAACTGTTATTTGGTATGAAGCATCCTTAGGACCAGTAGAATGGAATGGTGAAAAAAAATTATCATCTGTTGTGTCAGGGTGTTCTGTGTGTGTGTGTGTGGGGTTGGGATCAAAAAATTACAGAATCTTTTAATATTTGATATGCAACCTCCAGGGGGGGGGGGGGTGGGGCAGATACAAGAGTGTTTTAATTAAGCCCCTCGGTTCATATCTGGGCTCAGAACAGGAGCCCAAGTATTAACTTAGGGCAATACAGGGAATAAGCTTTAAAAATCTTCTTCTTCAGATCATCCAGTCTTTTGATATTTGGTATACAACATCTCTAGCGGTAGGGGGGGGGGGGGGTGTGTGTTCAGATTCAAGTTTGTTCAAATTGGGTCCCTGGGTTAATAGTTGGACTCTTTATTGGAACCCAAAGTTTAATACACATGTATGAGAAAATTTCTTCTTCAGATCAGCCAGTCCGAATCCTTCCATATTTGGTATGTGACATCTCTGGGGGTGTCAGATTCAAGTTTGTTCAAATCGAGTCCCTGGGTTAATATTTGGTCTCCCTATCATATGCATTGTTCCTATGTCCAGTGGAATCAGATTGACCCAAAAAATTGCTATCGGTTTTGTCATGGGGTGCCATATGGGGATGCCCATTTTAACACTGTTGGCAATGGGAAAATGCTGAGCCATCATCTTTCTTGTACTCCATCAATTAATTTGAAACTTATCTTCTTCTTTAAAACCACTGGGCCAACCAAATTCATTCATTTATGGCACAGGCCATCTTTGGAGTATATCCTTTCTACTTTGTTCAAATGAAGCTGCTGCCATCTTCGGGCTGGTGGAGTTTACTCTTCTGATTTTCTTCCCAAAATGTTACTATGCCCCTTGGGGTGGGGTTAATGCTCCATAAGCCTAAAATGCTGTAAAAATCTTCTCATAAGCCACTCGCAGTAATGCTTAGATTTCTGGTATGGAACATACTTTAGTGATGCAAATTCACTTTTTTTTTAAAGGAACTCAGTTGGTCAAAATTTGGGCTCCACTCAAAATTTATATTTCCAGAACCAGTGGGCAGATGTGAACCAAATTTGCAGTATATAACTGGGTCATAAGTACTTCATATATGCCCACAAATTTTTAGCTCACCTGACTGAAAGTCAGGGTGAGCTATTCTGATCACTTTTTGTCTGTCGTCTGTCATCCGTCGTCCGTCATAAAGGTGGTGTTTGGGTCTTTTTCTCCCAAACCACTGGCCACATTTTAATGAAATTTCACATCAGTAGTGGTTATAAAGGGACATTTGGGTTTTTCTTCAAATTGGGTTTCTGCTCATATTGAGGAGGGAGGAGGCCAAAATGCCTCAATTTAAAAAAAAATGTTCTCATGAACCAGCTGTGGCAGAGACTTGATATTTGCTATACAGCTTCTTTTTGAGGTGTAGACTCAAGTTTGTTCAAGAGAAGTTCAAGAGGCAATATTTGTCATCGTTACGGGAGGGACAAGAATTTTTGCCCCGCCCAAAATTTCTATTTTCCAAACTGAAAGGCCGATTTGAACCAAATTTGATATGAAGTATTAATGGGTCATAAGTACTTGATTTATGCAAAACAAAATTATCCAATTGCCCCGTGGGAACCACAGGAGCTAAAAATAGAAAAAATTTCAAACGCCCATATCTCCAAAACTACACGGCTCTGAAAATTCTTATTTCGTGTGAAGCTTCCTTAGGACCAACAGAATGGAATGGTCCAAACAAATTGCTATCGGTTTTATCATAGGGTACTTTTTCGGGACTTTGAAAAAGTGGTGAGTCAGCATTTTTTAACACTGTAGGTAAGTAATGGGAAAAACATTTAAGACTCTTCTCCCAAACCACTGCTCCAAAAGCTTTCAAATTTCACATATAACATCTTTGGAAGATTGTTTCACATGTTATTGAAATCAAATCCCTTAGTCTATATTTGGGCTCTCTATGGGAGCCCAAATGTTTAAATTAGTGCAGTATGAGGAATATTCTTTAAAAATCTTCTTCAGATCCACCAATCAGTATCTTTTGATATTTGGTATGCAGCATCCTTAGGGGAGTAAGATTCACGTTTGTTCAAGCCAAGTCTCTGGGTTCATATTTTGGCTCACTGTGGGAGCTCGAATTATAACTTAGTTCCATATGAGGAATATTCTTTAAAAATCTTCTTGTTCAGATCCAGCAGTCGGAATGTTTTGATATTTGGTATACAGCATCCTCAGGGAGGTGTGATTAAAATTTGTTCAAGCCAAGTCTCTGAGTCCATATTTGGGCTCCCTGTGGGAGACCGAATTGTAACTTAGTTCAATATGAGGAACATTTTTTAAAAATCTTCTTCTTCCCATCCACAAGTAAGAATCTTTTGATATTTGGTATGCAGCATCCTTAGGGGGGTGAGATTCAAGTTTGTTCAAGCCAAGTCTCCGGGTTCATATTTGGGCTCCCTGTGGGATCCCGAACTATAACTTAGTTCTCAATATGAAGAATTTTCTTTAAAAATCTTCTACACATCCACCAGTAAGAATCTTCTGATATTTGGTATACTGTATTGTAAGGGGGTGAGATTCAAATTTGTTAAAGCCAAGTCCCTGGGATCATATTTGGGCTCCCTATGTGAGCCCAAATTATAACTTAGTTGAATATGAGGAATATTTTGAAAAAAATTTTTTTTCAGATCCACCTGTCAGAATGTTTTGATATTTGGTATATGGTTTTCTTAATGGAGCAGATGCAAGTTTGTTCAAATCAGGACCCTCAGTTGATAGTTGTCAGTGTCAGTTGAGCACTCTCAGTTCCCTTGGAGCCTCTTTTTTTTGAGGGGGGGGGGGGGGGCGGGGCAGGTAGAGAGAAACACAGGAGTTAAAAACAAAAACACTTTTGTGATACTTCACGGAACAGAACTTTGTTTTTGCCTATAAAGCTTTCCTTGGACCAGCAGAAATGAATGGCCAAAAATGTTGCCTTTGGTTATGTCATAGCAAATCGAAAAATTGCTCTTGTTGCCGATCTCTTGCTGACACACTCATCTCTTTTGACAACTTGATTTTACGCTCACTTGAGCCTCTGGTTTGAAAATTATGAGCAAATTTTTTGATATTTGGGAATGTTTTGGCAGAAAAAAAACCTGACAAAACATTCTTGCAGTCATCCACAGAGAACAGAAGTTTTGTGAAATATTACAAATTTTATGTCAATAGAAATCTTTAATTCACGAGGTATTGGTAAAGGGGATAAAAATCTTCATATTTAGGAGGTCATTTTGGACTCATAATGGATAAAAACAAAATTAGTTTTGTATTTAAGGAAATGGAACATTATTTTATTGATATTTAGACCATTATTGGTGTTCTATTGAACTACAGTCCCAAGATTCCAAGCCAAAATTGTGAATTTTTCAGCTTCTGTGTAGATTTTTGGAATGTTTTGGTAGAAAATAATTAATCTAGTGAAAAATTGTTTATGGTCAACTTTTGAGAAGTGTATTTGTGACATATCTATAAAATTTGAAATTGAGCATGATTTTTAGTCACACGATATTGAACTATCAAAATTTGGGCATTTATTGATGGTTTTTGACAGAAAGATTATTTACTGGGAACCATTTTCTCACATGGTATAGAACTCATAATGTGCTATAATTGTGCAAAAACTTTTCAAAAATCTAAAAGAGCATTTCAAGAATTTATATTTCCGACAGTAGCGGGAAATAAACAAAAAAAAATACTAATATTTGTTTGAAGAATAACAAATGGCCTGAAAAGTGAAATAATCAGAACATTGGCGATTGCTTTTCCCTTTCAAAAATAACAAAAAAATTGGCTGATAAGAAATGTCTTATATACCATGATAGGGATAAAGAAAAAAAAAACCCAACATTTTCTTTGGCACAATAACAAATGTCACACACCCTGACAGGGATAATATAAAGAGACTTTTTGGTGTATGTTTTACCCTCATCACGCTATAATTTGAGTTAATCTGTTTATTGTGTATGTTTGTCATGACAATCTCTATCTTCTCAGCCTCTATGGGCTTGATCAACATCAAATGCAGCAGGTGTATGTAATTTATTTGATATTAGTAAATAGACATGTTTGGTGGAAATATTTTACATTATTTACCGAGAATCGGTAATTGTGTCTTAAGATAAATGGTGGTAAAACTCTTTATGATTTTGAGTGTTCTATGGTATAAGAAAAATGCCACCCATCAAAAAAAAAACATGCATTGCATGGGTTCATCTTCTAGTTCTTATAATATGTAGAAACAGTATGCATACTTGATTTTTATCTTTTCTAGGTCTGACACTGTAAGATTCAGATGGATTCAGCCTGGTGGATATCAAGACAGTCAACAGTGGGCATTAGGGCACCTGTACATTGGAAATGGTTGTGAAAGAACGTGTAATGGACATGGTAGATGTTTTAGTGCCAAGTGCATGTGAGCATTGAGGTTTTAAAACAGTTCAACAGGAATACAAAATATTCAAAGTTGTAATATTGCATAGGTGTTTTGAATACTTATTTTCCTCTGTCTGCATATCTTACTCTCCTGCTGTGTACCTTCCTCCTCCATGTGAAATTTTTCAAACAAATTCATTCTTCTCCTTCAAATTCACTGCAGTTCATTGATAGTTTTAGTAGATCAGAGGATGACAGATTTTATGTTCAGCTTCTCCTCACCTGCGTGAATTACTATTGCACTGGAACAAAAATTATTCTGTGAAGATAATTTTTAGCTCAACTTTGACGAAGTCAAATTTGAGCTATTGTCATGGCCCGTCGTCCGTCGTCCGTCTGTCCGTCTGTCCGTACGTCAACAATTGGCTATGGCTCGGGCTAGAGGTCGTATTTATGAACCAATCTTTACGAAACTTCTTGTGTACCTTTGTTATGACCCTGGGACGGGAACGAGTGTTTTTAGGTGTGGTCCGAAATTCAAGATGGCTGCCAGTGGCCATTTTGTACCGATGATGCAAAAATCAGTTTTTTGTACAGAACTTCTGTATGAAAGTTCTGATTTGAATAAAGTTTTGTATAAATGTTTAGTACCATGGGATACATCACATATAATACGGGTTTTTTTCTCGTGCGTAAATTATGCAAATTAGACTGACTTTGATTTATTTAGTGTTACTTTCAGAGCTGTAAGTGCCAAGCTGCTATGGCTCGGGCTAGAGGCCGTATTTATGAACCGATCTTTACGAAACTTCTTGGGTACCTTTGTTATGACCGTGGGACGAGAACAAGTGTTTTTGGGTGCGGTCCGAAATTCAAGATGGCTGCCAGCTGCCATTTTGTACCGACGATGCAGAAATCTGTTTTTTGTACAGAACTTCCATATGAAAGCTCTGATTTGAATAATTTTTTGTATGAATGTTTAGTACCATGGGATACATCACATATAATACGGGTTTTTTTCTCGTACGTAAATTGTGCAAATTAGACTAATTTTGATGTTTTTGGGGGTTACTTTCAGCACTGTAAGTGCAAATGCCAATACGGCTCGGGCTAGAGGTCGTATTTATGAACCGATCTTTACGAAACTTCTTGGGTACCTTTGGTATCACCGTGGGACGAGAACGAGTGTTTTGGGGTCCGGTCCGAAATTCAAGATGGCCGATGGCAGCCATTTTGTACAAAATTAGGTGCAATCAGATTTTTGCACAGAACTTCCATATGAAAGCCCTGATTTGAATAATTTTTTTGTGTGAATGTTTAGTACCATGGGATGCATCACATATAATACGGGTTTTTTTCTCGTGCAGAAATTATGCAAATTAGATGAACTTTGATTTTTTCAGTGCGACTTACACACACTAAGTACACATGTCAATACGGCTCAGACTAGAGTCTGTATTTATGAACTGATCTTCACGAATTGTCTTGGGTACCTTTGTTATCACCTTGGGACGAGAACGAGTGTTTCTGGGTGCGGTCTAAAATTCAAGATGGCTGCTAGTGGCCATTTTGTACCGAAATTAGGTCTAATCAGTTTTTTGTACACAACTTCTATACAGCTCAGACTAGAGGCCATATTTATGAACCAATCTTTACGAAACTTCTTGGGTACCTTTGTTATCACCGTGGGATGAGAGCGAGTGTTTTTGGGTGTGGTCCAAAATTCAAGATGGCCACCAGCAGCCATTTTGTACCAAAATTAGTGCAATCAGTCTTTTGTATAGAACTTCTGTATGAAAGTTCTGATTTTAATAAATTTTTGTATGAATGTTTAGTAACATGGAATACATCACATATTGTAAGGGGGTTTTTTTCGTGCAGAAATTATGCAAATTAGATGAACTTTGATTTATTCAGTGCTACTTACACAATGTAAGCACACATGTCAATACGGCTCAGGGTAGAGGCTGTATTTATGAACCGATCTTCACAAAACTTCTTGGGTACCTTTGTTATCTCCTTGGGATGAGAATGAGTGTTTCTGGGTACGGTCCAAAATTCAAGATGGCTGCCAGTGGCCATTTTGTACCGAAATTAGGTCCAATCAGTTTTTTGTCACAAGTTCTATACAGCTTGTATTTATGAACTGATCTTCACAAAACTTCTTGAGTACTTTTGTTTTCACCTTGGGACAGGAACGAGTGTGTTTTGGGGTGCCTTTGTTATCACTGTGCTATGAGAACAAATATTTTGGGGTTCAGTCAGACCCACTCTGGGACTCAAAGATTTTTTCTAGTTCAGCATCTGACTGTCACCCACCTTTACAATACTTTACCTATACATTTGTTACAGGCAACGGTCAGTATTTATGTACAGACCGTTACAATACTTTATATGTACCTTTGTTATCAGGTCATTACCTAGATGTTTGTCATTGCTGTGTCACATACTCTACATGTACATGTCTTTGTCTTGACAAGTTGAGCTACAGTGTCATTGACACTTTCATTTCTTCTTTGAATTATCTGAAAGAGAACTCATCACCATTTGACCTCATAAAACAGTGTTCTCATTACACTCCCACTCTCAAAAACATTGATGAGTATACTGGATACTTGCATCTGTGTATGTTTCTGTCTGTCCATCCATCTGTTCAAAGTTATGAACTTGCAACAACTTTACCTGTAGTAGTAATGAAATTTAACCCTTTACCCAACATAATGGCCAAAAATGGCTAACCCCATTCTCAAAAAATACAATTCCATTTTCATTATTTTTTTCTCAAAAACATAGCTTATGACCCCTCATTGGAATGAACTCATTGAGCATGCTCCAAGGAAGGGTCATAAGCTGTGTTTTTGATGTAAAGAATTAAACAAAAATTTAGTTATTCAAGAATTTTGTTTGCAAGTGTTAGGTAAGGGTTAAATAACATGATTATAACATAATATTTTGTTTCTTCTGTCCCTTTTCTGATATATTGTCCCGCAGATATCTATTATTCTTAAACTGTGTATTTCAGGATATTCCACATGTAAGTGACATAAATTGTGAACAAAATTTATTTTCTACACACTTAAAGTTTTGCTTCATCCAGCCAGGTGTGTGGAGAACTCTGCCCATTGTGAACATGGCACCTGAGAAGTTGGTCCTTGCAAGACGTTGGTGGCAAGATTTTAGAAGAGGTTGACCTCTGGATGAAGTCTGCCTCAACACCTTCACTGGAAACCACCCCCTCCCTCCAAAAAAAACAAAAAAACAAAACAAAAAGAACAAAAAAAACAAGACAAAACAAGTAAATTAATGGAAAAATAAGGGAAAATATACGAGACACTGTACAATGACAAATAGTGGGGATAGTCAGAATATAATTGAAAATTTTGCTATCTTGCTCTAATTGTTTGTTTGTTTGTATATCTTTATTAACGTGACATGTGCAGTAATTATAATGATAACAATACAATGAAAATAATCTTTATAAATACACGAGGCCCAAGTGACCGATATGCCACCTCTTACCCTAATACTTTATTAGGCATGCTAAATATTGGTGAAAAAGTAAATACAGTCATGTCTTGCTAATAGTTGCCCGAATAGTGGAACAAACAATATCCTCAAGCTACCGCCCGGAGGGTGATAGCTTGGGGATACTGTTTGTTTAACTTTCGAACTCACAGCCAACTGCACAACCAAACACATCCATGAACTAGTTATGAATGAAACATGAATACATGCATCTGACTAGAGAACCTATATACAACTTAAGCATAATGTTTAACAATATGAATTTGCTGTGGACTACTCCACCATATATCATGCCAAAGAGATACTCAAGATGAGCTACTACTGGCTCAGAATTAGAATATTCAGTAGCTCAAGGCTTGAATTTAGAAGATACAGTTTCTGTTGCCTCAGTATATAGGTGCCCAATAGAAATTTCGAACATTGTCTTGGATAACTATTATGGATGATAGACAGTGCATTGCCACTGTTCTGGCAAATCTCCAACATGTGTTCCGGTTGGATTACATTATATAATTTTGAGCGTAAATGTACATACAAAGGATATTTCAAGAGAAAGTGAGGCTCATTCTCTACAGCTGACTGGTCACAAAAATTACATAACCCTTTTTCTAATTTCTCATTCTTAAATCTGCCAGATTCTACGTGTAGAGGGGCAAGACCTCAAATCTGAACTGCGCTAATATTGATTGGTGACAATGATCAAGATTAACTTTTAGATATGATTCTGTTTTATATTCTGTTTTAACTGATGTATATGTTTAGGTGTATGTGCAATTCTATTCTTCCATTTATCATGAAAATAGTCATCTAATAAACCCTAGGTTGAATTAATATCACACATAACCTGATTTAAATATATATCCAACATATCAATCTTACTCAGAATATCCTTTATCTCTGAACACCACCCATAACCAATATTATGAAACTCCCACATAAATAATTATCCCCGCATTTTAAAAAATGCGGGGATATTGTCATGATCTCCGTCCGTACGTCCGTACGGCTGTACGTCCGTACTTCCGTACGTCCGGTTTTGTAATTCGAAACGCTGTAACTTTCTACAGTTGTTCGATAGGGTCTGTGCAACCCAAAAATACAACTTTTAAATTTTTGTGCCACCAGGTGGCTTCTGTGGAGCCACTTAAAAAATGCGTTATTTTTTCACTTTTTTGCTGAATAGTCCCAACCTATGTAATTCGGAGTTCTAAAATTACACTAGGGTGTTGCTAAATGATCTGTAGATATGTAGGAAGGTTTCGGATTTTTCGGGTGCCACGTGGCTGTGCCACCGTAGCCACTTTTGTGTTTTCTTAGACCGTTTCCGGCAAAAGGCTCGTAGGATATGTAATTCGAAACGCTAAATCCATGCTCAGATGTTGCAGTAGGGTCTATAGATGCGCACGGAGGTTTCGGATTTTTCGGGTGCCACGTGGCTGTGCCACCGTAGCCACTTTTGTGTTTTCTTAGACCGTTTCCGGCAAAAGGCTCGTAGGATATGTAATTCGAAACGCTGAATCCATGCTCAGAAGTTGCAGTAGGGGCTATAGATGTGCAGGAAGGTTTCGGATTTTTCGGGTGCCACGTGGCTGTGCCACCGTAGCCACTTTTGTGTTTTCTTGAACCGTTTCCGGCGAAAGGCTCGTAGGGTATGTAATTCGAAATGCTAAAACCATGCTCATATGTTGCAGTAGGGTCTATAGATGCACACGAAGGTTTCAGATTTTTTGGGTGCCACGTGGCTGTGCCACCGTAGTCACTTTCGTGTTTTCTTAGATCGTTTCCGGCGAAAGGCTCGTAGGGAATGTAATTCGAAATGCTAAAACCATGCTCATATCTTGCAGTAGGGACTATAGATGCGCACAAAGGTTTCGGATTTTTCGGGTGCCACGTGGCTGTGCCACTTTAGCCACTTTTATGTTTTCTTAGACCGTTTCCGCCGAAAGTCTCGTAGGGTATGTAATTCGAAATGCTAAAACTATTCTCAGATGTTGCAGTATGGTCTATAGATGCGTACGAAGGTTTTGGATTTTTTGGGTGCCACGTGGCTCTGCCACCGTTGCCACTTTTGTGTTTTCTTAGACCGTTTCCGGCGATAGGCTCCTAGGGTATGTAATTCAAAATGCCAAAACCATGCTCAAATGTTGCAGTGGGGTCTGTAGATGCGCACGAAGGTTTCAGATTTTTTAGCTGCCACATGGCTGTGCCACCATTGCCACTTTCGTGTTTTCTTAGACCGTTTCCGGCGAAAGGCTCCTAGGGTATGTAATTTGAAATGCTAAAACCATGCTCAAATGTTGCTGTAGAGTCTGTAGATGCGCACGAAGGTTTTGGATTTTTCAGGTGCCACGTGGCTGTGCCACCGTTGCCACTTTTGTGTTTTCTTAGACCGTTTCCGGCGAAAGGCTCCTAGGGTATGTAATTCAAAATGCTAAACCCATGCTCAAATGTTGCAGTGGGGTCTGTAGATGCGCACAAAGGTTTCGGATTTTCCAGGCGCCACGTGGCTGTGGCAGCATTGCCACTTTTGTGTTTTCTTAGACAGTTTCCGGTGAAAGGCTCCTAGGGTATGTAATTCGAAATGCTAAAACCATGCTCAAATGTTGCAGTGGGGTCTGTAGATGCGCACGAAGGTTTTGGATTTTTCAGGTGCCACGTGGCTGTGCCACCGTTGCCACTTTCGTGTTTTCTTAGACCGTTTCTGGAGAAAGGCTCCTAGGGTATGTAATTCGAAACGCTAAAACCATGCTCAAATGTTGCAGTGGGGTCTGTAGATGCGCACGAAGGTTTCGGAATTTTCAGCTGCCGCGTGGGTGCGCCACCATTGCCACTTCCGTGTTTTCTTAGACCGTTTCCGGTGAAAGGCTCCTAGAGTATGTAATTCGAAATGCTAAAAGCATGCTCAGATGTTGCAGTAGGGTCTGTAGATGCGCACGAAGGTTTCGGATTTTTGGGGTGCCACGTGGCTCTGCCACCGTTGCCACTTTCGTGTTTTCTTAGACCGTTTCTGGCGAAAGGCTCCTAGGGTATGTAATTCGAAATGCTAAAACCATGCTCAAATGTCTGTAGATGTGCACGAAGGTTTCAGACTTTTGGGGTGCCACCTGGCTGTGCCACCTTTGCCACTTTCATGTTTTCTTAGACCGTTTCCGGCGAAAGGCTCCCAGGGTACATGTATGTAATTTGAAACGCTAAAACCATGCTCAAATGTTGCAGTGGAGTCTGTAGGTGCGCACGAAGCTGTGTCACCTGTGCCACTCAATATGATTTTAGTGTGTCATATAATACATTTCATCTTTGTATCAAGCATTCATACAAAGTCAAGGATGCAAATGCGGGGATACACTATAGTGTGCTTTGCACACAAGTGACACCATCTAGTTTCTTAATTTCTCTATCTGACTCTAAAGACGCTAATTTGTTCCACAGTCATAACATATTAATCCACCTACACTGAATTGGTATATGTATACCAAAAATCCCTGTTAATGGTTAATATCGCGGTGTAAATTGATGGACTCTCAAAAAGTATCAGATAGCCCTATTTTGGACATTATCAATGCATTTATATTACTTGTAACCCCCATACAGCAGAATAGTTGAAACACAGGCTGAGAACTAGTTATGAAATGTTGAGAACCCCACCTCTTGAAATTGATGAATTTTAGATAACACCCAGAGCTTTATCACCTGATTTTGATAATAACTCTACTGTATCAACATTATCTTTAAACTCATGTAATACCAATCCTAAATATTTATACTTATCATTTACCTCAATGTTATTGTTATCCAGTGTAAAAGTATATCTAGTTCTTGGTTTATTGTTTGCTCTAAAATGAACAACTTTTGTTTTCCCTTTATTTATGGTCATATGCCACTTATTACACCAACCATTAACTATATTTAGCAACAGCTGCATATCAGCTTCATTTTCAGCCATGATGGCAACATTTTCTGCATACAACAGCACTGACAGAATATCATTACCAAATTTAATACCATTTTCCGAAAGTTTTATTTCTTTTGCAAGATCATCTATATATAAGGCAAAACATGTTGGACAAAGACTTTCTTAGCAGCCTACTCACGATTGTTTGCAACAGGCTTGCACTACAGTGGAAGTTCCCAACTCGGAAGTATATTCTCTTCTTTATGTTCTTTCCTAAGTAAATTGGGAGAGAAAAAGAGGTGCAAAAGCACTATGAAAAAATAAGCCAAAACTGGGCTGAATGCAGTAGGGGACACTCTTCTCTGTACCAATACCACTGCTTCCAGAACCAGGGCGCAGATGTATAACCAACGTGCCATTCTTTTTTCTTCTGTCATCTTGTCAAGATGCATTTTGTGATTGCTGTCATAACAGTGATACCTTGACTCGTTATTGAAGATGATTGTCTTCTATATTGTGGAATCCTACTGCTGCTGCTTCACATCCAAACATACAGGGCTGTGTTTTTTATATTCTCTCTCGAATTATTCAGTTTTTTTTAGTATATAATTTTCTGTACCAATTTTGCGCATGTTTTTTGCATACCATCCTTTTCAGACTCTCATTTTTGTTAACCCTTTGCATTCTTTTGTTGGAGTTAGGTGTTAGCGGGGGCTGTTGTGGCAGGTTTTCTTCCCTCTGTTGAGGGTCAAATTTCTGTTCTTTCTACCCCTTTTGACTATTGGGGTGCTCTTGTGTTCCTGTCAGGCCACTGTTTCCCTCCACTTTCCTTTAGTAGCTGGGGGTGTCCTTTTGTATATTTTTTCTTTAGGCTCACCTTCCCACCTACATTGCTCTCACCAGATATTCCTTGGACGTTGCCTTGCAATATTTGTTGCCGAAGCATGTGGATAAGTCCATGCTCCATTTACAATAGGTGCTCTGATGAACGACCCTGTGGGCTTTGTGGTTCCTGGTCTTCTACCTTTTGGGCATCGGTCAATCGTGTTGTACATGCTCATAGGCATTCCTCCTACTCCACGGGAAAGAGGAACACAGTTGTTTGGGGACTCCCTGTCTGGAGAGAGTTCTATCCCCTCCATGGAGGATACGCAGTCTTTTCTTGCTGTGGATACCGTGGTAGCTGTTGACGTTCTTGGCGAAGAGATGCCTGGTGCCACGATTGATGTCCCCCTCTAGTCGACATCTGAGGATGTCACTCAGGTTATGACTCCTCTTTTGGTTGGAGCCAAGCTCAGTTGCTCCCTCCTTGTTTCAGCCATTGTCAACAGCTACTGATGTACCCACTCCTGCTGCATCTCAGTTGGTGATGGCTTCTTCAGTCTTCATTTCAGCCATGGGTCTGCAGGGGATTCTGCCCTTTTGGACGTGGAGTATGGGCCTCTGACTTCAACATGGCGAAACCAGAAGTGGTTGCCGACTGGTCCTTTTTAGATTCGATATCGATAGCATACGTCTGCTTCGAGATCAATCTCGATTCAGTCTCAAATCTCTCCTGCTCAGCGCAATTTGTTACATTTTCAGCAAAAATTAGATGAAATTGACACTAGATAATTCTTTCATGTAGGCTAAACTCATATTTAATTGAGTAATTCACAATGTTTAATTGTTAGATTAGTAGTATAGACTATAGAATGCCCAAGGGTCATGCACGACGCGCAGTTAATTTCTCGGACTTACCCTACTTATCAATAAATAATGATCTTCGGTTAGGAAAGAGTTCAGAATATCCAGTTTGATATGACTGATAGTGCATTTTTGTGGTGATAGTAACACGTTAACACTGCGAACTATAAATAGATGCAGGATTAAAATTCAGGCAGTGCCATTGACTATAATCAATGGTATTAACAAAGTGATGCATAACAAAGAACATCGCCGGGTGTGACTGACTAATAGGGTGTCAGATCTTTTTGTTCCTTCACCAGTTTGTCCCCAAGTTATTTCATTCCTTTACCATTCCATACAGAGTCGCTTCACACTGAGTCGTTTCATACCCATACAAACAGACTCAAGCAAGAGAGTGATTGGGTTACCAAGTGGATTTGTGTGCTGGTCTCTCAGGCTGGAGGTAGCAGGTTTGATCTCTGGTCGGGCGCAATTCCGAGATGATTTAGCATTCTCTGGCAGCATCAATTGTGGAATGGATGCTGCTACAAAATAGAGCCCTATCATACTATAAATACAGATATGGATGGAATACTGGATATAAAGAACAGAAGCAGCAGTGCTCAATTTAATATACATCCCCAAATGTACCCCCATCTCCCTGCTTGATTCCTACACTGTCTCATCTCAGGATATATCACTTTTCCATGTACCAAATCGAAGGTACACTATTGACTGATGCTAAGGAGGTGAAATTTTGAGAGTCTGTTTGGCTCACGTTGTCCAGAAGCAGTTGTTATTGTCACAGATTGCGATGAATAGTAACAAGCTAAGCCTTCAAAAACTAATACTTTGGATACTAAGCCTACCATTTTCAGGGATGGTGCTACAGAGAATAATTATTTATTGGTGTTTAAGGTGTTCAGTCAGTATTGTAAGGGTCATAACAGTGTTCCGTAACTTCCATTTGGTGCAATACGAAATAACTTGTCTTTTAAAATTCAATTTGAGATTCGATTCGATATCAATATCAGAGACAAGATTTGATTTGAGATTCGTTTCCAAAAAAAATTTGATTTGCAGATCCCTGCCTTCTGCTTTGGTCTCTCAGCCATCGGACCAAGCAGACCTTGCTGTGGATCCAGATGTTCATGGTAGGGCTACTGTGAACTCTGTTGTGCTTCTGTCCTCATTTTTTGGCCGTTCGGCCTGTTTGGTGGGGCCGGCACAATCTATGCAGCCTGGACCTTCTGTCCCTCAGAGGTCCATGGTGACTCTCCTGAGTTCCTGCACTAACGATCCTCAAGGTATTTCATACCCCTATACACATCTCATTGTGGACAAAGAATCCCACATCAAAATGGCAAACATTAATTTTGGTAGCTTGAATTGTCGAGGTCTATCCTCGACCCCATCAAAACAAAAGGATATATTCTGTCGGTGCAGAGCAAAATATGATATCACCTATTTAGTTGACACACACTCTACGAAACAAAAGGAAAATTTATGGCGGCAAGAATGGGAGGTTAAGAATGGGAGGTTAAAGCAATTCTCTGCTCAAACTCGAGCAACAAAAGAGGGATGGCCATTCTATTCAGAAACACTTTTAAGTATGATGTAAAAAATCAAATCCTCGACACAGCTGGAAATTCTATTATTATAGATATTGTTGTGCACCAGTTTCAACAGCTCCCGACGTATCTGCTGCAACTGCTGTTCCGTCGGCAACGACATCGGCCACCGTTTCAGCCGGCCTCGGCTTATCCCTGCAAGGATCTGCAGAGATATCTGGTAATGTGGATGTGGGATATCGGCCTTGGCCTTCCCTGACTTCAACTCGGTGAAGTCGGAAGGGGCTGCCAGCCGAATCCTTTGCTGTGGTCTCTCAGCCGTCGAGCCCAGCAGTTTTTTTCATTGGATTCGGATGTTCATGGTGGGGTCACCATGGACTCTGTTGCGTTTCCGTCCATGCACTCTGGTCCTACAGCCAATTTTGCGGGACCCACGCTTTTTGTGCAACCTGGACCTTCTGTCTCTCAGAGGTCTGCGGCGACTCTCCGGAGTTCCTGCACTTCAGATCCTTGGGGTATTTCATACCCCTATAAGCATCTGTATTCAGATGTTTCGATGTGGGGCGAAGGGTGTACTGGAGGATCGTGACCCTTTGCTGTTTAAAAGGGTCAGGAGTGAAGCCACTTTGCCGGTTCGTTCCCACGTTGAACCGGCTGACACGGGCCATGAGCTCAGGGAGGCCCTCTCCTTGCTCATTCAGTTTCTTTCCAAGAGCCTTCTCATTGCCTCCAGCGAGGCTACTACTAGTGGTTTCCAGGCGCCCCCCGTGGCACTGCCTCCCAGGATTGGAAGCAGACTGCTTTCTGATCCCCCGGTGTGCCTACACCATGGGAGTCATTGGTTGGTTTGCCCATGATGGGCTGTGTGTCTTTCGACTCAGAGGATGGGTCAGACATACCTAATGTCGAGAGCCAACAGTCTTCTGACTTGGGGGCAGCTCTTGACTTTGTGTTTGAGTTCCTTCCGGATCTCAAACCATCAGACCAGCCGACGGTGTCAGCCAGGCCACAATCATCGGTCGCACGCAACCTATGGAGCAACCCGCTTCTGGGTGCCTTCGACCATGCCAGTTGGTACAGGAGGTTGAAGCGTTTGCAGCTTTGGACTCTAAGCTGAGTTCCAAGGCTATGAAGACTCCATTCTTCACTGCTCCATTCACCAGGGAGATTTCGTTTCCAGCATCGACCTGCGAGATGCTTACTTTCACGTTATGATTCATCAGACATCGCGAAAACATCTCAGGTTTGCTTTTCTGGGGCGAGTTTACCAGTTCAAAGCCATGCCTTTTGGCCTCAACCTGGCTCCTTACACCTTCACCCGACTGATGTCGCATGTGATAGCCTTTCATCGCACACAGTCAAGGGTGACTACTTCGGCATATCTGGACGAATCCTCCAGAGGCACTCCAATGCTGCTCTTCTAGAGTCAGATGTCGACACACTTTTGAGCCTGCTCATGTCGCTGGGGTTCAGAGTCAATGAGGTGAAGTCGGACCTAGTTACTTCTTAGTTGTTTTGTCATCTGGGGATGGACTTCCGTACTCAGCTGAATATAGTGGCGGTTCCCCGGACGAGGGCTGTGATTCTCTCAGCTTTTGCCTTGACTCTGTCCCAGTCCATGTCCGTGACAGCTCGGAGTATTCTCCAGCTGCTCGATCTCTGCGGTTCGGTGACGGATCTCATTCCTCTAGGTCGGCTGCATGTCAGACCTCTCCAGCACTTTCTGCTCAGTCGTTGAGGCCGAATGTCGATTCTCTGGATCTGGTGCTTCAGTTACCAGACTCTCTTCATCATCACCTTCTCCCCTGGACGGATGTTCAGTGGATTATGCAGGGAGTTCCGTTGGACTTGCCCACGTCAGATCGTGTTCTGACGGCAGATGCCAGCGATCTCGGATGGGGTGCGATGTTGGATCCTCTAGGTCTTTCCCTTCACGGGTTATGGGACCAGGTTCAATCAGCTCTTCACATCAACCAGAAGGAGCTTCTTGCTCTTCTTCCGAGTTTCCGGCAGTGGATCCCCCACCTTTCGAATCGTTGGGTCCTTCTGTTTTCCAACAGTGGTTGCTTACATTTGGAACCAGGGCGGCACGCACTCGGTTCCCATGTATGAATTGGCTTGGGATCTTCTACTGCTAGCTCAGGTCATCAACACCGTAGTGGTGGTTCGTCACATTCCTGGTCGTCTGAACATCCTAGCCGACTCCCTGTCCCTACGGGGCAGGGTTATGTCACCGAGTGGATGCTTCACAGGGCAGGGTTCCCTTCGCTTTGCGATCTCTGGGGTCGTCCCCACATCGATCTTTCTGCGACCCGTTGGAACCATCAGGTGGACACTTTCGTGTCCCCGTGTCCAGATCCTTTGGCTTTCGCCATGGATGCTCTGTCACTTGGAACGGTCTAGTCGGTTACGCCTTCCCACGGGTTCCGACTCTGCCTCAGGTTCTAGCCAAGATACGAACCTGACATTGTCGAATCACTCTTATCACTCCCCTGTCACCTCAACGGGTGTGGATCAATCAGCTCCACTCTCTGTTGGCGGCGGTTCCGGCACATCTCCTTCTACATCGCAACCTTCTTTTCCAAGGTCACGCGAGGAGGTTTCACGTCAATGTGACTTCATTGTGCCATCACGCATATCTTTTGTCAGGTCCTGTCTCCTCCGTAGAGGTTTTTCGAGACGAGCAGTGGAGTGCATTTCTTCTTCAAGGCGGCACTCCACTGGTTTAGCCTAAGCGACTTAGTGGAAGGTTTTCTGTCGATGGTGTGCTGATCACTCTGTTGATTATACAAATCCTTCAATAACACAGATTGCAGAGTTTCTGGTATATCTGTTCGATTCTTGGGGTCTCCAGCCTGTTACCATCAAAGGGTACAGGTCCATGCTTTCAGAGACCTTTTCGTATGTGGGAAAGCGTCCTACCGACACTAATCCATACCTCTCCAATCCAAGCTTATTTGGCACTTTTCTTTGAAAAGGCCTAGGATTTTGCAGCTTACCCCAAGATGGAATCTTTCTTGGGTGCTGCTTTGCTTGGGGGAGGGGGGGGGGTTACTGTTCGAACCTTTATCCCAGGTGGATATGCATTTTCTCACATGCAAGACAGCTTTTCTGATAGATTTTGCCTCAGCCAGACGGGTTAGTGAGCTTCACGCCCTCTTGGTTGATCCAGCCTTTTTCAGGAGCTTCATCAACAGTGTTACTTTTACCACTGATTGCTCCTTTCTGGCCAAGAATCAGATACCAGAAACAACTCCACCTCCTATCTGTATCAGGGCTCTTCCTTCTACTGAGGGCAATCGCCCTTTGCTCTGTCCGGTTCGTGCACTTCACATTTATCTCAACCGGACACAGTTCATTAGGAAAGGCAGGAAACAATTCTTTCTGTCTCTTATTCCTGGTTGACAGAAGATCTCTCCTCAATCCATTTCTCGATGGATTTGTCCTGCTATTCATGTGGCCTACGCTCATCTAGCGACTGATGATTATATTACCAATCATATTTCTGCCCACGAGGTGCATGCCTTGTCTACCTCCTGGGCTTATGCTAACTCCGTCAAGTTGTCGGATGTTATGCAGGCAGCCTACTGGAGAAATGCTTCTACTTTCTCCACCTTCTATCTGCATCAGTTGCAGGAGCAGTCTTGAGGACCTTTTTTCTTTGGGCCCTCTTTCTTCTCAGGCTGTTGTCGACCCTAGCCATTAGGCTTCTTCATGGTCAGTTCCAGCCCTGTGCTGTTTTACTGTCCTTTCTGTCTGTGTGTCATGCAGAGCCATATGACTCATCTCTCATTGTCTTTTACTAATGTTTTTGATGCTATGGTTTGATAGGTCTAGGGAACTCTTCTTCTGTCCACGGTTCCAATGCAGTCGGGTTATGTGGGGGTTGGTTATGTGATTCCCTCCTATTGTTGTCTATTCAGCCTGTAGTAAACATTTGTAGGGTAGGTTGATAAGAAATTTAAATTTTATAGTAAATTTCCTTTCTTATTTATACCTACCACAATTATGTTTACATGAAGGCCCTCCCGTCTTCTTATTCGGGTAAGAATCCTTGCTCCCCGCTGATCACATAACTCCAATGTTGGCAGATTCAAAAGAATGAGTCATTGGTTACACATCTG
Organism: Pictodentalium vernedei; assembly: GCA_031216915.1. NCBI lineage: Eukaryota > Metazoa > Mollusca > Scaphopoda > Dentaliida > Dentaliidae > Pictodentalium > Pictodentalium vernedei. Next base: position 558,409,514 of record CM062296.1, read on the forward strand.
CGCACTGGTACTGGAAACCGTGAATCTGTACTAGGAGAAGAGCACCCCATACTGGGTGTGCGCAGGTAGCACTTGACCCAGTTTGGGCTTATTTTTTCTTGGTGTTTTGCACCACTTTTCTTTCCCAAATCGTTTGGGAAAGATCAAAATAGAGAGTATATTTTCCAAGTTAGGGACTTCCACTGTAGTGCAAGCCTGTAGTAAACAATTGTGGAAGGTATAATAAGAAAGGAAATTTATTATAAAATTTAAATTTCTCTTAAATTCATTAAACAAACCAAAGGTCGTGGATTCTGGAAATTTAATAATAATTTACTTAATGATCCTGAATACATTGAGGTTATCAGGAAAACCATTACCAACACATTTACTCAGTATAGTACTTCCTCCTTTATTGCAGCGGTGACCTTTGCTCCTGCTACCCCTGTCTGTGCTCCCTCAACTCCTATGAGTTGTGGGAGTGCAGGTGGTGGTGACAGTGGTGGTGGCACTGGCAGAGATAGCAGTCCTCGTGATAATAGCAGTAGTGGTACTGGTGGTAAAAATGGTAGGGGTAGTCGGGGTGATAATAATGGAAGTTGCAAAAATAAAAGTAGTGGAGAGTGGTGGTAGTAGCTGCAGTAGTTTTAAGCAAAATCTCAAATTACGGATAAATGACAAACTCTTTTGGGAGACCCTGAAACTGATGATCTGTGGAAACACAATATCCTGTTTATCCTTCTTAAGGCACAAAAATGAAAAGGCAGAACTTTCTATTGAAAATGAGTTACGGCACTTGCATTCCCGTTTAGATGACAGGGATGAAACAGTAAAATCCAAAATAGACAGTCTAAACCTGCATCTACAAATTTTACGAGATAAAAAAGTTCAGGGAATGATTCTGCAATCGAAGGCAAAATGGAGAGTAGAGGGAGAAAGACTGACCAAATATTTCTGTCATCTAGAGAAAAGACAGTGTACTGAGAAGCACATTCCAAGGCTGATCTGAAAGGATGGCTCAGAATGCACCGATATTAAGGAAATCATTAGTGAATGAAAACAATTTTATGAATGTTTATACTCAACAAAGGCTAAAAACACAGACTCTGGGTTGGATGAATTATTTTTTTTACCTCGAAAACCTCTTTCTTAGAAAACTAGATGAGGACGATAAACATTCATTTGAAGGTATCCTGACCCCCATAGAATGCTTACGAGCCTTAAGTAACATGAGCAAAAACAAATCCCCCGGCTCAGATGGTTTGACGTCAGAATTTTATAAGTATTTCTGAAAAGAGCTTGGACAACTTTTAGTCAATTCCTTGAATTTTGGGCATCGTGATAATTCCTTCTCCATCACACAAAGACGAGGTATCATCACTTGTATTCTGAAAGAAGGAAACTTTAAGCTATTTGCAAAAACTGGAGACCAATTTCTCTTTTAAATATAGATTTAAAAATAGGTTCGGCGGCAATTGCAAATAGGTTAAAGTTGGTCCTACCAAAGTTAATATCAGAAACCCAATTGGGCTTCTTGAAAAATAGATTTATTAGGGAATCAACCAGACTAATAACCGACTTGATTGAAAAATGTAGCTCCCTTGATGTCCCTGGACTTTTGGTTTTAGTCGACTTCAAGAAAGCTTTCGATTCTCTCAATTGGTCTTCATTGAGAAGACATTACGATTTCTGAAATTCGGCAGTTCGATTATACAGTGGTTTGAAAGCTTTTACAGTAATATTTCCAGCTGTGTTTTAAAGAATGGCCACTTTTCCGAATTCTTTGAATTACAGAGTGGTGTTAGACAGGGGGATCTACTATTCCCATACCATTTCATCGTATGTGCCAAAATCCTCAGTGCTGCACTAAACTATAACCCTGAGATTAAAGGTATTAAAATCAATAATTCTGAATACATAATAAATCAATGTGCAGATGATAGCAGCCTTTTCCCTGAAGCAGATAAGAACTTGAACATAGCTCTAAAAATTCTCTATTCTTTTTCAAAAGTCTCATGTCGTCAAGTAAATTTTTAAAAAATCCAAGTAGTTTGGATTGGGTCTTGGGTAGGCTGTGGACTAGAACTAAACATAGAAAAACCCATTAAATGGAACCATAATGGGTGTTTCACCATACTTGGTATAAAATATAATTTATAGGAGTCAAGGTTTTTAGAGTCCAATTATACAGAAAACATTGAAAAGATTAAAACAGTTTTAGGTGATTGGTCTCTGAGAAACTTGACGCTAGTGAAGAAAACAACTGTTATAAAAACTCTGGCTCTGCCAATATTGATACATTCTCTTACAGTTCTCCCAATCCCTCCAGACACGATGATTGAGGAGATTCAATCTCTATTTTTAGCTCAACTTTGGCGAAGCCAAATTTGAGCTTATGCCATGACCTGTCGTTCGTCTGTCAGTCAACAATTCAATACGGCTCAGACTAGAGGCTGTATTTGTGAACCGATCTTTACGAAACTTCTTGGGTACCTTTGTTATGACCCTGGGACGAGAACGAGTGTTTTGGGGTCTGATCCGAAATTCAAGTTGGCCGCTGGCGTCCATTTTGTACGGACTTAGGTGCAATCAGATTTTTGTGCAGAACTTCCATATGAAAGCGCTGATTTGAATTATTTTTTGTATAAGTGTTTAGTACCATGGGATACATCACATATAATACGGGTTTTTTTCTCGTACGTAAATTATGCAAATTAGACTAACTTTGTTGTATTTAGTTTTACTTTCAGCACTGTAAGTGCAAATGCCAATACGGCTCGGGCTAGTGGCCGTATTTATAAACCGATCTTTACGAAACTTCTTGGGTACCTTTGGTATCACAGTGGGACGAGAACAAGTGTTTTTGGGTGCGGTCCGAAATTCAAGATGGCCGATGGCAGCCATTTTGTACAAAATTAGGTGCAATCAGATTTTTGCACAGAACTTCCATATGAAAGCGCTGATTTTAAAAATCTTTTGTGTGAATATTTAGTACCATTTGATACATCACATATAATACAGGTTTTTGTCTCGTGCAGAAATTATGCAAATTAGATGAACTTTGATTTTTTCAGTGCTACTTACACACAGTAAGTACACATGTCAATACGGCTCGGGCTAGAGGCTGTATTTATCAACCGATCTTCACGAAACTTCTTGGGTACCTCTGTTATCACCAATTGACAAGAACGATTGTTTCTGAGTGTAGTCCAAAATTCAAGATGGCTGCCAGTGGCCATTTTGTACCGAAATTAGGTCTAATCAGTTTTTTGTACACAACTTCTGTATGGCCCAGGCTAGAGGCCGTATTTATGAACGGATCTTTACGAAACTTCTTGGGTACCTTTGTTATCATCATGGGATGAGAACAAGTGTTTTTGGGTGTGGTCCGAAATTCAAGATGGCCACCAGCAGCCATTTTGTACCAAAATTAGTGCAATCAGTCTTTTATACAGAACTTCTGTATGAAAGTTCTGATTTGAATAAATTTTTGTATGAATGTTTAGTAAAATGGAATACATCACATACAGTACAGGTTTTTTTCTCGTGCAGAAATTATGCAAATTAGATGAATTTTGATTTATTTAGTGCTACTTATACACTGGAAGTGCACATGTCAATATGGCTCGGGCCAGAGGCTGTATTTATCAACCGATCTTCACAAACCTTCTTGGGTACCTTTGTTATCACCTTGGACGAGAACGAATGTTTCTGGGTGTGGTCCAAAATTCAAGATGGCTGCCAGTGGCCATTTTGTACTGAAATTAGGTCCAATCAGTTTTTGTCACAACTTCTATACAGCGCATATCTATGAACAAATCTTCACGAAACTTCTTGGGTACCTTTGTTTTCACCTTGGGACAGGAATGAGTGTGTTCTGGGGTGCCTTTGTTATCACTGTGCTATGAGAACAAATATTTTGGGGTTCAGTCAGACCCACTCTGGAACTCAAAGATTTCTTTTCTAGTTTAGCATCTGACTGTCACCCACCTTTACAGTACTTTACCTATACATTTGTTACAGGCTACGGTCAGTATTTATGTACAGACCGTTACAATACTTTATATGTACCTTTGTTATCAGGTCATTACCTAGATGTTTGTCATTGCTGTGTCACATACTACACATGTACATGTCTTGACAAGTTGAGCTACCGTGTCATTGACGCTTTCATTCTATTTCTTATGGACTGGTAACAGAGATAAGATAAAACAACAGGTAATGATAAGCTCTGCTGAAAATTCTGGTCTAAAATTCCCGCCTGAGTGCGCTCTGTCACTCACTAAAACTAGTTGTTAGACCCTGAAAACTTCTCCCAATGGAAAACACTTGCTCTTGACAATGTAGAACAATATGGTTTTAATAACTTGTGGTATCTCCCCGAGACAGGAAAAAGTCTCAGTAAATAGGAACTCCTCTTGGTAAAATTTTCTTCAATTTGTAGGCCCAAGTTAAACCAGATTTAGAATTGACTGCATCAGATATATTTTTCAACCCCTTTTTGACAATGAGAATATTAAAATAAATAACACCTCAGTTTTCTATAAAATGTGGTTTGAAAAAGGCATATAGTTTATAAATGATATAGTTGATATTAATGGAAATTTGCTCTCACTTGAGCATTTTGAGAGAAAACATGACATCAGCGTCCCTTTTGTAACCGATTATGGAATAATAAGCTCAACCCCACTGTCATGGAAAGGTGTATTACTAATACAAGAAAATTAGAGAAGAGAATATTATTGACCCCACAATGGCCCAGTTAACAGCCTTACCAAAAGTTAATAGAACATTCTATAATTTCCTCCTGGAAAAAACTGCTCAAATGCCCACACATTTGGAAATGAAATGGTGTATACACCTTGATCAAACTTTAGACAGGGAACAGTGGCATTGTATTTATTGCAATACATATGATGCAGCTGAGAATACCTATACCCTATATTTACAGTACAAATTTTACATTGTGTACTTTTCACTAGGTCAAAACTATTTAAAGGTGGTCTTAGTGAGGCAGAGCATTGCTCCTTTTGTGGAAATATGATAGAAAACTTGACCCACCTCTTCATCAAATGTCCTTTCTCCAAAAATATTTTACTGTCACTCATTAAAAAAAATTAATACAAAATTGAATTTATACTTGACTGTAAACAGAAAAGATACTTTTTTGGGGAGTAGACATTAATTCTAAGTATTCGGAAACTTTGAATACATGTCTTATTAATTTAAAGAAATATATTTATTCATGCAGTCTAAAAGGCTGTGTGCCAACCACTCTTGCTTTTGGAGAAAATCTTAGGTACCCAAAACATATTGAGTTTTACTCAACAAACATCTATTCAAACCGCAAGGCATCCATGACAAGGCAGAGATGGCAGTACATCATAAGCATACTGTTTTGACGTTGTTTTGTAAATCAGATAGTAGAGGCGTAGTAGGGTTCGCCCAGAAAAAATTTGATACAAGCTGATTTTGGTGTCATTCGACGCAGAATTTATTTCGGAACAACATATCCAAAATCTGCAAAAATCCGCCTTGGAGAAAATTTTTCATGTCAGATTTCCCGTCAGGGGGTTGTTCGTGAAGGGGGAAAATTGTGTTTCCGGGGTTTCGGCCGTTTATATGTCACAGATTGAGTTTTATATATTATTTTGTGTCGCAGGCGACCAGATACAGATGTTAATTATATTGAGAGGCAATTGCCTGATGAAATCCTCACACTTTTTATGAGGAAAAAGGGTTAATAACCCCAAAAATCACATTTTTTTCTCAAATTTTCACTCCCGATTTAAGATACTTCTGCACAGACTACAAAACTAGAAATGGTTCTTTGATCGATGTTTTCGCATACAATGAGGTGCAGATAATGTTGACTGGTCCAATATAATAACAGGAATTTAACTACATGATGAGGTCTAACAAGACATTTGTTGGTGTTCTTCACGGTTATTCATTGTCGCCGATTTCCTCCCCGATCTCAATTGGCTCGGCATTGAAGCAATTCTCACCCCGACAGTCTCCACAGGCAGACAAGCATTTGAGCGCATTCTTTCTACAAGAACATATGTTTGTTCCGCATGGCTTTTTGGATGTCATTTTGCATTTGCAGCGGATAACTTTGAGAAGAGCCTCAGGCGCTGTGCCCAGGTCAGTCATCACAGGTATCAACTCATTCCCACGACTTTCCCAGCCCCACTCCTCAGGATCTAGGGCATCGTTATCCAATAGTTTCCAAACCATTATTTGTTGGTGAACTCGCAGGCTGTGGAAATGTGCTGCACGCTCAGTCGGGGTAAATTTTGTGGTTCAATTCCCGATTTGCTGGAAGTGACCATTGTCATAAATTTTGAATATCTCAAACCATTCAAAGTGTCTGAATGTTTGCCAGAGTACAACATAACGAACAGTTCAGTCCCCATTTTCCCAACCTCTGTCTGAGAAATGGTACTGTCGTGCATTGCTTCTGATATATTTTGAATAGGCAATGACTTCTCTAACTTCTTGAGAAGCAACGTTTTCCCGTGCCCAAACGCTGCTGATGTGACATCACACCCACTCCATGCATGAATGAAGAGGAGGTTCTTCTGAGTTGTTTCTCCAATCTTCTCTTCTATATCTGCGATTTTCCAACAATGACAACTGTTTTTCCCTGGGACGAAAGTTGAACAGCATTGTCAACAATGTTAGTGTCAGCATCTCCAGAACTGCATTCGACAATATGCCCAGCCTCTCTCAGTGATGTGGAAAGCATTTTTATAAACTGCATTTTATTATTTCCATTCGATAAGAACAGTTCCTGATTTTTGTGGGCAGTCGTGTTGTTCGTCAAACGGATATCAGCACAAACGTGGAGAGCTCTTCTTCTCTGCTCCTGAGTCTTGGTTGTTGGTCGTTGACCATAACCATCGAAGACAATTCGACAATTCTGCCCATATTTCTTCGTCACGTATCCAACATACTGGTTTGCCACTTCCAAGTAAGTGGTGTTTGTCTTCCATTTAACTCTGTTGTGGCAACCGCGTTGTTTCCTTGGGCAAGACACTTCACCCCGAATGCCTACATGGGGGCACAATGACGCTGTGTACTGAGGCGTACTGCCCGTTGATGGTGCGCATGTCTTCAACCACTCTAACCCTGCCTGTGCTGCTGTGCAGAGTTCAGAGTTACGATGTTGGAGAGCTGACAGCTGCTCGTCGTTGCTCGGTGGTTCTCTCCGGGTACTCTGGCTTCCTCCACCCGTCAAACTGTCACGGTCACGATTAGCCATTGTGCATAAGTATGTGACCTTAAAAACACCAATAAATAAATAAATAAATTTAACTCTGTGGAGGAGAGCGCCCCCGTCGAGCACGTACAGACCATCAGATGGTGGTTTAGTAAGGGATAAGCCATCAGTTATTGCAGTTGCTAGGTCCGCCTTGTTTGCTTTTCTGAGGAAAAAATCTTTGAAGAGGGCTGTTGGCATTACAGTTAGTTCATACGCAAAGAACTGTGCCATGTCTTGCTCTCTCTGGGCAATAGCAACCAGTCTAGTAAACAAAGTTGAGGGGTCAATTGTCACCCTCTGGTCATCTAGCTTCAACCCGGGGGTGAGGTGAGCTAGGGTACGGATTTGATCACTTCGTTTGATAGTGGCATCGGAAACAATAGCGTTGTCTAATCTAGAGTGTATCTCTGCCCCTACAGACTCAGTGATATCGCAGTTGATACCATCCCCCTCGGAAGCTAACAAACCAGATGACAGAGAACGCAATCGTTCGTTTCCATCAAACGGGTTGTGTGTACTCTAGTATTCTGGCCATGTCTAAGTTGTCTCGTTTTCGACGAGATGTGCCCGTATCTACATGCTGTTCGCTGGTATTGAGCTTTAGGTCGGTCAACGTTGTCATGGCTTCATGTATCTCTGCGCATTTATGCATCGTGTAAATCCACTCCTGTCGTACAGATTCCGTCACGCCACGACCTCGCGTCAACCCACCCCGACTTTTAATTGAACGCATAAGAACTTGCTCAATAACAAGATCACTAGAGAAGCCTGCCCAAATCCTAGAACTTCGACGTATAGCATGAAAGCCGTCACAGTAGAATCTCTCATACAACCAAGGATGTTTTTCTGGTAGTTCAAGCATCATTTGCAGATAGACTCTGCAACTTTTGGCATAGTGTACATGCCCTGTTGCGGCGAAGAGGTTCAGCATTCTACCAACAGCAATGAGATGGAGATTCCAATCACCAAGACGTTCTCCACGGATGAACATTTTCAGTACCTGAATATATTCTAGATATTGTACCCATAGCTTAGCGGTGCGTGATTCTCTTGACAGTTTGGCTTTGTAGTTGTCAAGGCAAGTGTTCACCGTCACGAGAGCTGATGAGCTGCTAACATCAGAAAGGGTGACCGCGCCTTCAAGCACACCTTTGTATAACTCCTTCACACCATCCAAGTCCCTCTGGTTTATCTGTACACTCGCAACAGTGGGTGGGCTCATCGGAGGAGAAACATTCGCGCTCATTTCGGATGTGGTTATGGCACCCAATAATTTATTCGTCAGTGCAGCTTCTACTAGGAGGTGGCCTCGCATAGCTCTGGAAACAGCTTTGCCGGTCAACATCGACCGAACTGCTAGTGGACCATAAACTTCCTGCAAAGCTTCATCAAGACCTGATCCAGCCATCATCAAGCCGATACTGCCGAGAAAGCTCATGATTGTGTGGAAACCACCCAACCTGCAGACAATGTTCATGATCAATTATTATCTCATTTGCCTTCAACCATAAAGGCTGGTCAAACGTGACGCACGGGGATGGGATGTTCAATCTGATCGCTTGCTCTGAGATGAATTTCAATGTGGAAAAGATGCATGTGCTGTCTGTTGGGCTGAGATCTATTATTGGGAGAAAGAGTATATCTGATTTTGCTTGATGCTCTGAACCGTGCACAGAATGCGCTAGTTGCATGAAGCCGGACCAATTAGGAACAGTGTCATCTACTGCTCTAGATAGCCACCCACAATGCCATAGAACGTCAGTACTCAGGCTAGATGGAAGTGTATGTGGTGATTGCAGCTCTACTACTGGTTTGTACCTCAAACCACCAAAGCCTCTCCTCGTTGATTCCAAGTAATCAACCACTGGGATTCCTTTATTCACCAACATTTGTTCAACGCCAACTCGAGCTCTGCATTTTATCGATGTATGCGACATAGGGGTGGATGGCACCTGAGTTTGGGTTGACACGGCGATTATACCCATACCATGAAGTGAACCTTTCCCATCGATAGTCGCAATGTTATGGTCGACGTTGTCTGCGACCCACTGTACGAATTCTCCGGGGAAATAGTTAGAGGTATAGCTGTCAACAGAATCTAGCTCCATCACACCTTTGACCTCCTCATAGGTGATAGAAAACCCAAGCCTAGCTAGTTCATTAACGAGCCATTTTGACCCGAAAGTATGGTCCATTTCTACTCCTAACCCGAATAGGGTAGGTATTATGACTGATCTTGGTCTAGCCGATTGGACTATAGAGTGACCTATGCTGTTTCGTTTTATATCATTTGGTATCAAGCACTGGAGAAAAGACTGTAGGTAGGCTGGGATCCAGGTTTTGCCTCGCGAAATGTCCTGTATGTCAGCAGGGGTTGGATACCAATCTATATCATACTCCATCTCTCTAAGCTGCCCCTTGATCAATTTTGCTGCAGTAACAATGATCCTTTCAGCTTCATCACTTGTACTTTCTTTCTTGTCCGCATACCATTTTCCATTTATCAGATATTCAGCCATGTTGCGAAAGCATAGGACATTGTCGCGACCCTGTACCCTGGCGAAAAAGATATAATCGCCATATCGCTCTTCTAGTTTCTGCTTCAGTCTCTTTTTTGTGTACACAGTTGATTCACCTGCAATCTCTTCCATCTTCGAATGCAACTCGGTCAATGTGTACAGTTCTGAATCGGAATGAGTTTCTAAGAATTCACATATGCACTCAAACCAATGTTCCATGCCATGGTCAGGCTTTCGACCAGCTGATCTCGCAATTTCCAACTGTCTATAGTTTAGGAATTTCGTATGGCAGAGTGGATGATAGACAGCCTCGGCAGCTACCAGATCAATGCAACTCAATAGCCGAACGCTTACTTCTGAAGCTAAACTATCCCCTCTCAGTTCGCAATGTTCGAGGAGGGTTTCTCGTATAGGTAGTGTCTCGACGGTCCTGATAATTTTGTTCCTATCGGGGTGGCGTGGATCAATTTTTGCGGTGCTACCACAGAACAGACAGTGTGTCTTGAAGTCGAATACAGGCACATTACATCTCAATTTCTTGGCCGACGGAGCTTCGATGTCAGAAGAGCTTGCAGCAGATGCCCGCTTCGCATCAGTGAAATCCCTACGGCAATCTGAATGAACCAGAACAACACCTACGGGGTCCTGTTGAAGCTTGTCCAAAAGGTGTGCTTCAAGGTCTGATCTCTCCCTGACATTACAGAAATTAAGCATGGTATGACAACCTTTCTTGGTGAATTTAACTGATTTGACTTCATCGAAACCAACCTGGCAAATTACACAGGTATCATCTCGAAAGCGACCACCTTGGTGTGAAGCCATATCTAATCAAATGGTGGAAATATGCCGATGGAGGGAACGGATTATTTTCTCTTAGCTATAAGTAGTACGGATCCTGAGGCGGATTATCGAAACTGGATTAATAGACAAGAAATATGATATTGACGAAATATGAAAAAGGACAATGTGACTAAGAATTGTTTCCTGTGTATGTTAACACCGAAACAAAGAAAATATGACAGAATGAGAAAACAATCGAATAATTCGAGAGCACGTGGCAATAAGCTTATAGCGATGTGCTGTGTGTAACAGAATCGCTGGAATACCCGCGACTGATATGATGTAATTATCTTTCTCCAGTGTGCTATGCAACGCTCTTTATTCGCGGTGTACATCAATTACATGGGCTGGTATAATACTATAGTCATTATATTGTATTCTACTGACAGGAAAAATCTGAGAAGAGACAAATTCCTGCCCTTAATACAGAACCGCCTGGAAAATGACATCGGGAAATTGGGAAAAATGGCCACCACCCCACCCTCAGTTGAGACGCTATGAAAAATTTTCCCCAAGGCAGATTTTAGCGGATTTTGGATATGTTGTTCCCAGATAAATTCCGCGTCGAATGACACCAAAATCAGCTTGTATCAAATTTTTTCCAGGTAACACCACTTTTTTTAGTTCAACGACTGTACTAAGATCGTTGTTTCCTTTTAACTTTGTGAAAAAGTTTGTTTTTTTCATCTTCTATTTTTAGCTCACCTGACTGCAAGTCAGTGGGAGCTATTGCCATCACTTGGCATCTGGTGTCCGTCATCCGTTAAGTTTTGGAAACTTGTCTTCTTCTTCACAACCACTAGGCCAAATTCAAACATGTATAGCACAGACCATCTATGGAGTATACCCTTTCTGTTTTGTTCAAATGAAGCAGCCGCCATCTTCGGGCTCTGGTTAATGCCCCAAAAGCTTTGAAATCTTTAAAAATCTTCTTCTCATGAAACACCAGAGGGAATGCCTTGAGTATACCCTTTCTGTTTTGTTCAAATGAAGCAGCTGCCATCTTCGGGCTCTGGTTAATGCCCCAAAAGCATAGAAATCTTTAAAAACCTTCTTCTCATGAACCACTAGAGGGAATGCCTTGATATTTGGTATGGAACATCCTTTGGTGTTGAAGATTAAAGTTTGTTCAAGGGAAGTTGGTAGGTCAATATTTGGGCTCTCCGTGGGAGCATATCCATTTTGGGCTCTGCCCAAAAATTTTATTTCAAGCCAATTTGAACCAAATTTGGCATGTAGTATAAGTGGGTCCTAAGTAATTGATTGATGCCCAGAAACAAAATTTCCCAGCCCTGTGGCAACCCCAGGGGCTAAAAATAGAAAAAAATTCACAAGCCCATATTTCCCAAACCACACAGAACAGAGAACTGTTATTTGGTATGAAGCATCCTTAGGACCAGTAGAATGGAATGGTTAAAAAAAATGCCACCAATTCTATCAGGGTGTCCTGTAGAGGGTATTGAAAAAATGATGTGTCACCATTTTTGCAGTAATTTATCCTAGAGTAATATCTGTTACAGTTATTCAAACTAGAATAACAATTTACTCTTATCTAAACATTCATTTTCAAACATGTAGCATTTAATAAGTCCATGTAGCATTTACTCAAGTTTCCCAAATGTTCTGTATCTATAGTCGAAGTATTAGTAGCAATGCCGATCTCTTGATTCACTCTCCCAATCAGTCTCCATTCCCTCTCTCTCAGGAGAACCTATCGGCAAGTAGTATTGAGGGGTTGCAGTCATGATCTTGCCGAGAACATGTTGCAAAGAAGTCACACTCACTATAGAGCCTTCTCTTGAGGGTTTCAATTGTCTGATCTCTTTCTTCATCTGTTCCTGAGTTTAAATGATGGATTTGAACAACTTAGTTGTCTCTCGTTTAAATTTGATATCTCCCATCCGTCGCACCATACCACTCTCTTGAATATTTCTCTTTGATTCAAGAAATTGATGAATCATCTCTTCTCTCTTCTTAGGATCTCTTGTTTCTAGAAATGACATTTTTTTCTAAAATTTTTTTTTTTTTTTTAATTTTATTTTAAATTTTATTTTAATTTTTTTTTCTCTCTTTATTTTTATCTAGACAAGATACACCTAATGACTGTAGACTAACTTCAGCTCACCGTTTGCAAATTTAGCTTCTCATGATGTCACATGCATCATCCCTCAGATCTAAGAAATGATTCACTTGTTCTTTGTTCAACATCAGTTTCATTTTGTAGTTTCTGTACTCATCCTTTGGACTTCTGCTCTCTGTCTGGATATTTTCCAGTTGGTGGTTATAAGTGTGTAATTGAATCATTTTACTGTTGAATTTCTGATAAGAAATGACTCTTAATACTTCCATTTCTGATACGTTTTGTTTTGTTCTTTTTTATTTGTTCAAAAATATTTTTATTATTTATTTTATACTTTATATATAAATTTTTTTTAAATTTTTATTTTATTTCACCTCTCAAATTTTTTATTTTTATAACACATTTTTTCATTCATTATTTTGTTTTTGTATGCTCATTTGAAAAATGTGACGCATTATAGTATATCATTGTCCATCCATCCATCTGTCCATCTATCTGTCTGTCCAACCATCTGTCTGTCCAACCATTCACTTTTGGTTTCTAGATGATAACTTGGGCTATATATGCAATATCCAATTCATTTTGGGTATATTGTCTTATAAACAGAAAGTATAGATCAAGTTCGATTTTCACATTATTTTGATATTCTATTGTGGAGTTATTGCCCTTTATTTACATAGAATTTCATATATTTCCGTCCCTTCACTTTTGTTTTCCAGATGATAACTTTGACTACACATGTGATACTGATAACGTTTGATTATGACTTACTTACTTTACTTATCCTCTTTGCTCTGGTCAGTGTATAAGGTCATCACAAGAGTTCTCCACCCAGCGCAGTCTTTTGCCTTCATCTCTACTTCTCCCCAGGTCATTTCTAGCTCATAGAGTTCTCCAAAGCTTCTTCGCCAGGTGGCTTTTGTCCTACCTCTTGGTCTTTTACCCTGTGGAGTCCATCAGAAGGCTGCCCCAGTGATACTATTGTCTGTTTCATATGGTCGTGGCTTCAGACTATGTCACATATCTCCCATTCTATTTATTATTCAATTATAAACTGCCTCATCAGTGGGTCTTCATTGTCCCTTCATTTCACTCAAAAGCACACCATCGTCGTCATTTAACAATGACATAACGGATAGCATACTCTATTTTCACTGAAGGGTTTGGAGGTTGTTGCTAGGAATTGTGTTTTGATGTATTCAGATACAGATAAAAAATAAATCTGAACCGTACGAGACATCTGTATAGATGTTTCGAAAATCGGTCTCAACTAAAACTTACGAACACAAAGTGATGACCGTTTCTGTGAGTAAAATAAATAAATATGATGGAAAATAACTGTAGATGCTTTCTAAATCAATGTTTTCCCTCATCAAACTGTCGGCGAGGTACCGGGTCGTTTTGCCTCAATTCCCATATGGGTAAAAAATGTATATACGGTAAATGTGGTCACCAGAAATGAATAAATGTCAATTCAAGATTAAAAATTGATAAAGGCATACAGATAATATTTGAATCTGCCCCCATAAACAATGGGGCAGCGAATTTCATAATAAATCAGAGAATTGTTGCTCGTAACCGCCTTTTCATGAAACATCAAGTTTTCGACGATGTGTTTTTCGCCCATTTCTGTGACTTCTCCGAGTTATTATGAAGAAGCAAAGAACGACCAACGGTCATGTAATACACCATTTGAAATCTTAGTCTTTCCACTTACACCGGGCACAGCTGGATACGTTAGGTAAATCAAATTTGAGGGAGGTATGATGAATATGAGTACTATCGTTTTCGAAAAGTGGGTCATGTACCTTGTTAATATTTATATTCCATTATGGGGACATGACAGCATCGATCTGAAAATGCTATCAGACATCATTTTTTCGACTTCACAGATTGTGCCGAATACCTTTGTTGAAGACGAGTCGTGTTTTGACCCCCCCCCCCCCCCCTCCCATCCGAGCTAGTTCAATAACATTAAACTTGGACGTTGTCAGAGTTTAATATCATTAAAATCAATGTTTGCAAAAAAATCGTAACATGCTTCGCAAGGGTAGATTCAGTACACTCTCGCAAATTTTACTGTAAGTACTGTTTTCAGGCAGTCTATATTATGTATCTTCCACATTCCTAAAAGAAAAGCTAAAAAAGTTACAACGTCTCAATTGAAGAAGTGAAGAAAGCCCCAAATTTTTAACTGAAAAAACAAAATCTTTGAAAATGAAGCAGAAATAAATAAAACAAAACCAAAGTCACAAGCGGGAGGACCAGAGAACTAACATTGCATTAATTAACTGACAGGAGTTTGAATTTATTCCAAGAAACATGGATGTGTGAGATGAGGTTAAAGGGAAATCAGTTATCAAAGTATAGATGAAATAGATTAAGTATACTGATGTCATGTTATGTCATAGAAAAACCAAATTCCTCGATAACGTGCGTGGTGGGTTTTTTTCTTTACACAGGCAAGGATGTTTCGATGAGATATGTAAGGTAGACCGTGACGATGTTTGAAATTCTTCGACTGGGGAGGGTGGGGGGGGGGGCAGGGGGGTGGGCTGTACTCTTGGAATAGTGGTGGGCACAGTATTTCCCGACAAGCCATCATTAAGAAAAGAGTTGTGGATGAAGTGGAGAGATCTTGGAGACCTGCACAAGACTCCCTACCCCCCCCCCCCCCCCCCCCACCCTCCCAAGAAAAAATTAACCATTAGAAATTTCAAATTCAAATCACTAACAGAAGGAAACTTCACCCCTTTGGTTGGTTTCGCGAAAATTCCTCGATGACATGCACGTTGTTTTTTTTCCTTTACACAGGCAAGGACGTTTTGATGAGATATGTGAGGGAGACCGTGACGGTACCTGAAATTCTTCGACTGGGGGATGGGGTGGGCTGTACTCTTGGAATGGTGGTGAGCAAAGTATTTCCCGATAAGCCATCATTAAGAAAGAGTTGTGGATGAGGTGGAGAGCTCCTGGAGCACAAGACTCCCTACCCACCCCCCCCTCCCCCCTTCCTCTCAAGAAAAAATCAACCATTAGAAATTTCGAGATTCGAATCACTGACAGCAGGAAACTTCACCCCTTTGGTTGGTTTCGCAAACATTCCTCGATGACGTGAGCGTTGTTTTTTTTTAGCTCATCTTGACAAAGTCAAGCTGAGCTAATCTCATCGCTTCCCGTCCGTCGTCCGTCGTCCGTCAACACCACGTGGTCCGTCGTCCGTCAACACCATGTTTTGGTCTTCTCCTCCAAAGCCACTGGGCCAATTCAAGTGAAAGTTTGTGTGAGTGATGGTCCCAAAGGGGCATTTCATTTTTGTTCAACTCAGCATGCCCAGCCCCATAGGGAGGGAGTGGGGGAAAATGCTCCAAAATATTTTTAAAATCTTCTTTTCAAGAACCAGTGTGTACAATGACTTGATATTTGCTATGGAGCTTCCATATGAGGTGTAGAATCAAGTTTGTTCAAACGAAGTTCGTGAATTAATATTTGGCTTTGTAATAGGAGGGGTAAGATTTTTGGCCCCGCCCAAAATTTCTGTTTTCTGAACCGATGGTCCGGTATGAACCAAATTTGGTTTGTGGTAGTATTGGGTCATAAGTACTTGACCCATGCAAAAAAAATAATTCCCGCATCCCCATGGGAACCCTGGGAGCTAAAAATAGAAATATTTTCAAACGCCCATATTTCCCAAACCCCCACGGAACAGAGAGCTTTTATTTGATATGAAGTATCCTTATGACCAGTAGAATTGAATGGTAAAAAAAAATTGCCATCAGTTATGTTAGGGTGTTCTGTAATGGGCATCGAAAAAATGCTGAGTCAGCATATTTGCAAAAATTTAAAAAAATCTTTTTTCCAGAACCAATCATCAGAATCTTTTGATATTTGGTATACAGCATTCATAGGGGGGGGGGGGGGGGGGGGGGGGGGGGGGCGGATAAAAGTTTGTTGAAATAAAGCTCATTGGTTCATATTTGGGCTCTCTACAGGAGCCCGAAGTTTTAACATAGGGTAATATGGGGGATATTCTTTAAAAATCTTCTTCTTCAGAACCACCAGTCAGAATCTTTTAATATTTGGTATACATCATTGTTATGAGGGTCAGATTCTAGATTGTTCAAACCAAGTCCCTAGGGTAATATTTGGGCTTCCTATGGAAGCCCAAATTTTATCTTTGTTCAATATGGAGGGTAATTTAAAAAAATCTTCTTCTTCAGATCCATCAGTCAGAATGCTTTGATATTTGGTATGCAACATCTCTATGGGGGGTCAGATTCAAGTTTGTTCAAATCAGATCCCTAGGTATATATTTGGGCTCACTATGGTAGCCCAAATTTTTACTTAGTGCAATATGAGAAAATTTCTTTAAAAATCTTCTTCTTCAGATCCACCAGTCGGAATGCTTTTATATTTGGTATACAACATCTCTAGGAGGGTCAGATTCCAGGTTGTTCAATTCGAGTGCCTAGGTAAATATTTGGGCTCCATATGGGAACATGAAATTTAACTTAGTACAATATGAGGAATTTCTTCAAAAATCTTCTTCTTCAGATTCATTTGTCAGAATGCTTTCACATTTGGTATACAACATCTCTAGGGGGGTCAGATTCAAGTTTGTTCAAATCAGATCCATAGGTCTATATTTGGGCTCGCTATGGTAGCCCAAATTTGAACTTAGTGCAATTCGAAGAAATTTCTTAACAATTTCTCTTCTTCAGATCCAACGGTCAGAATGCTTTCATATTCGGTACACAACATCTCTAGGGAAGTCAGATTTAACTGTGCTCAAATCAAGAGCCTGGGTTAATATTTGGGCTCTCTATGGGAGCCGGAATTGGCCATTTTGCTGAAGAATTAAAAATTTTGTATTCAGAACCCTCTAGAGGTACTAAGATTAATCCACATAGGTTGTATCAAGGGACTTCATAGGGGAGCTCTACATTTTACTTATGATCAACTGAAGAAAAGGCATGATGCCTAGATTATTTTTGTCACTCCTGAGGGACTCAAGGATTGACAGTGTAGCCTATGGAGATGGCTTGCTTAATGTAGACTCATTCTTGGACTCTGTTTAAATAGTGTTCTGTACAAGATGAGCGCTTCAGGCCCCGTGGGGCCTCTTGTTTTCTTTACACAGGCAAGACGACGTTTCGATGAGATATGTGAGGGAGACCGTGACGGTGCCTGAAATTCTTCGACTGGGGGAGGGGGGTGGGGTGGTCTGTACTCTTGGAATGGTGGTGGGCAAAGTATTTCCCGACAAGCCATCATTAAGAAAAGAGTTGTGTATGAGGTGAAGAGCTCCTGGAGCACTACGCGAGACCCCCCACCCCCAACCCCAAGGAAAAATCAACCATTAGAAATTTCAGTATTCAAATCACTTACAGCAGGAAACTTAACCCCTTTGGTTGGTTTTGCAAAATACTTCTCGAACGGCAATGTAAAAATTACGTCTTGTGGTTTCGTCAAGGTACTGCCTATATCACACAGATAGGCATTCTAGGGTATGGAAAAGACCCGGAGAGTGACTCCATGCAGCCAACATTGCTGAGCATGACCGCTATGGTGGCGGGTCAATCATGATCTGGGGCTGCATCAGCTGGGATAGACGTACAGAGCTCTGTGTCCTTGAACGTGGTACATTGACTGCACAACGGTATATTGATGAGACCCTGGATGTCCACGTCAGATTGTATGCAGGTGCAGTGGGTGATAGATTCATTCTGATGGACGAAAATGGCCATCCTCACGTTGCCCATGCTGTCGGGGGGTGCTGACAGAGGGAGGGGATTGAGTGTATGGACTGGCCAGCAAGATCCCATGACCTCACTCCAATCGAACATGTCTGGAATGAGTTGCAGCTTGCAATTTCAGCCCGTCCAGTCCAGCCAAGAAGTGTCCAGGAGCTTGGTGCCATGCTGGTCCAAGAATGGAACATCCCACAAAGGACCACCAGGAACCTGATTGGGAGCATGAGGAGGCGTTGTCGAGCTGTAATTAACAGTAATGGGTCTCATACTCTATTTTGAAGCCATACCAGTTCGCACCGTCAACTTTTTGGCAAATTGAAAAATTTCCTCTTTTACCAATAATATCCATTTTCCATGGTTATCATATTCAAAAGCTAAAAAATAATGTCAAACACAAATAAAATCTTAATTTCTGTACTTAAATCATTAAAGATATAATTAAATAAAAAATATATACACTTTTCATTACAAAAGTTCAACTAAAACGTAAAACAGGTAGTTGGATGTACTTGGTGCTTAGCAAACTTTGAGTAGTATATAAACATTACAGGGAGAGGCATCTATCTACCGAATCCGCATGAGTAAACTAACTCTGAAGAGGAAACAAATCTATAATCAAATGAGACTTATAGGAAGAAACCGATTTAGTAAGTTTTTTGTGGATAAAACAATCTGGGAAATGGGGCTCAGGTGTACCAGATATAACGTATGGCACTGAAGTTATTCCTCTAAACCAAACGCCTTTATCGAGCATGGAAAACACGAGAACGAATGATAATGCCACAGCACTGGAGGTAATAAGCGGCGAGGTTGAGTGGATGATGATCAAGGATGGGATAAATTTAATGAATGCTGTTATCTTGACAATTTAGCAAATCTCTCACAAAACCAGGGCAAATAAAAGAAAGAAATCGTCAAAGAGTCATAGATTGTAACATTAATTGGCGGGGGTAAGGGTGGGGGATGAAGGAGGTTATTTGGTGGCATTGTGTGATAAGAGAGAAACTGGGTTTTGAAGAGTACCTTGATGGCACCTATGGGGGGAGGGGGTCACTGTTGTTCAAGCTGAGGCCGCAGTTGCTGGAGATTAAGGGAAAACCGGGAAAGACAGTGATATGTAACTTGGGCGTATTGAAGAGCCCAGAACACTTTCTATATTAGAATGTCCACAATCCCAGTCTAACAGAATAAGATTCATTATTTATTATTTATATATTGGAATTTAACTACACCTTCGACAGCCATGGTCACTTCGTTTCGACAGTTTTACGGGTGCAAGAAGCAATAAAACCCGGAGTGAACCGCAATGGTGATCAAACCGCCAGACACCCGACCCAGCTAACTCAACACAAGCATTCATTGAAAATGAGTGCACCATTGACATGCAGTATGCCTTTATAAGTACAGAGTCACCGAGCCCCACATGGGCAATCGGGATTAAATGCACCTGGACACAACTCAGTTACCTTTGGCGGGGAACAAAGTTCAACGAACCGTGGACCTCTCAAGTTTGAAGTTCAGTGCCGTAACCACTAATCCACTGCTCTCCCAATAGTAATAGAATTCATTGGGCAT
Organism: Pictodentalium vernedei; assembly: GCA_031216915.1. NCBI lineage: Eukaryota > Metazoa > Mollusca > Scaphopoda > Dentaliida > Dentaliidae > Pictodentalium > Pictodentalium vernedei. The sequence goes on from CM062296.1 coordinate 558,429,527, forward strand.
ATAATTTGGGGGTGGGAAGGGAAAATGAAGGACATGTGGTTGGTGGGTGACACCTAGGAGATGGTTAGTATTCTTATCAGGGAGACTGGTAAAATGTGGTATGGGGTGTCTTCAAGCACTTTGTTCATTCCACATTCCATGCAGGCGCGATTGTTCTTACAAATTCGACCAAGCACCTTTACAAAATGGATCGACTTTCTTTCAGTTACAAGGTCTGAAAGGTAGCCTGTTGCTCTAGAATCACTCCCAGAGCATCAGATTATAAAAATATTTTCCGGGGAGGGTGTCCCTAGACCCCACCAGTATAGGAGAGGACAGACTCTCCAAAACACAGCCCACCTCAAGGCTACGCACCTAGCTCATGCCCGTGGCATAATTTTTCGGGCAAAGTCCACCCCCCCACCCCCTCCTCCTATAAACATTTGGCCCTTTGGTTTACGCCTATGTTGGTCATAATCAGATAATTCAAAATATGATTAATATTATATAAATTCTCTGATCAACTTTGCTGAGTGATTTCTCCCTCAGAAGATTTAGATTTATCAGATGCTTACTGAGGGAGTGAGAGCGTGACCACGTAGAGACGTATTCGTTCCCCCCCCCCCCCCCCCCCCCCCCCCCCCCAACCCTACAATTTTTCATTAAACTTCCAAGTGATTATACATTCGTCAGGATTTGATTCGAAGCTTCAATTCTCTCATGCTATTAGTTATATACTTTCTTAAAAGTAGATTTGATACTTTGACTTGTTGTGTCGGGTTATAGCGAAAACAGCACCTGGAGTAAATGGCACCAAGTGAGCAAAATCCGCACCAACTGCTGGTGGCAAGAACCGCGCCAATTACGCTGGAAAAAACGGCACCATGGGTTGGCAAAAACGGCTCCAGTTTGGATGACGAAAACAGCATCAGTATTTTAATTCATTTCATTCCGCCTTTTCTGTATTTTGTTTTGAAACTGAGTATTTAGCCTAAGCTTGCGGATGCATTTTAGGTTCTCTAATAAATTTGTTGAAAACTGAACAGTTAAAAATGAGAGGATATATTTCCCCTCCCAACTTTCTTAAATGGATTTCTTGTTGTTTAGCAAGAACACCCCTCCCCAATCCAGGCCCCAACCCTCTCTTTGGCCCTGGAATCTATCCAACCCGGATTCACGATACATCTCCCTTCTTTATTATTGGCGCAGAAATCAGATCTTGGTGGGGGGGGGGGGGGGGGGGGGAGAAGGGGGGGCCTGAATTCAAAAGACATGCCAAGACAAAAAATTAAAAAAACAGTCTTTTAGGCCATGTTTGGGTGGGGGCAGTCTCAACCCAAGAAATCCGGACTCCTGGGCCAATTCCAAAGTAACGGATTGGGGTTACACTTAACCAATTGATCCCTCCACACATACTTTTATCAGGCTTGCACCGAATCTTTCTAAAAAAAAATGTGTAAATGTTGTAGTTATATATTATATTAATGAGAATAACTCGTGGCCAAATGTGTAATATCTTACATATATTGTGTTCATATTCGATTATATTGTATATAAGCGAGAAAAGATAAAAAAAAACCTGTAAAAGGGAGACAAAATCAAAACGACGATCTGAGGAAAATTGAATATTTGATCATGTTACATAGTGGTTGTTCTTCTTTCGCCAAGTTTTGGATGGGTTCCGTTTTCGCCAGACACAAATTTGGTGCCGTTTTCGCCAGTTGGTATCGTTTTCACATGGTGCTGTTTTCGCCTGTATCCGTGTCACACAAACAATCATATCCTTTATGGAGGGCTGATGTCGGCAAGGCATGACAAATGTGGAATAATGGTACAGCACGTATTAATTGAATAATTTGCGTCACAACTGCAGTACATGTATATTTTATTTATTCACTAATTCACTGACAAGTTTTGAATGGGACTTGAGTTTTATTTCGAGCCATAATCATGTCTAACTGATATTCCAACTTCCTCAAAGCACATCTTCTGCAAAGGCAAGCCGTGAATATTTAAATTTTACCTGTTCTCAAATGGACCGTCCCAGTTACATCACTTTTGCATTGTTGCAAAATGGACGCTCTTCCGAAAATACACACAAATTCCCATAAAGAATTAAAAAATCTGTTCATATAATTTTCGAGTGAGCTACAACCACAGAAACGTAAGAACAGTGAAGTTAAATATATTACAAATAATCAGGATCTTAAAACTTAAAGATATTTTCTTCTGTTTGTATTATTCCCGTTTTGATTTACCCCTGGGAGGGGGGGGGGGGGGTGGTTATGAAACAGACAATAGTTCTGGGCATTCTGAGAACATGTCCTATCCATCTCCAGCATCTCTGTTGTATTTGTTGGATGATGCAGGAGGACTGGGTCAAGTCTAGCAGGTCATTGTTGGAGATACTCTTAGTCAGATTATTTTGCATATTCTTTGAAGGCAGCCATGATGGAGACAGTGCTCTCATGTCTGTTTTGCTGACTCTCCAGCATTTGCTACCATACATCAAGATGGATTTGATGTTACTGTTGCAGATTCAGAACTTTGTTTCATGGCTGTACTGCTTTGACTTCCAGATTGGTTCAAATGTTAATCTTGCTTTAGCAAGTATGTTCTTCTCGATGTCTTTCTTGGTAGAGTACTCGGTACTGACAGCAGAGCCCAAAGAGATAAAACTTTCCAATATCCATGCTGTTCAGAGTTAGTTTGGTGTTTGATGTTGATGGTGCATTTAGTCGCATTTTCTTGAGTCTTTTTTGCATTTATCTGAAGTCCTGTTTAGCTTGCGTATTGACTGAGCCATCTTGTCTTCAGCATATTATGGTCTATTCTAGATGATAATAGAGCTATATCGTTGGCAAAGTCAAGGTCTGCCAAAGTTGAGAACATAAACTATGTGATGCCTCTTTTCTAGTCACTGGTGTTTTTTTCTCATCACCCAGTCTATGGGTGCTAGGAATAAGATAGGCAAGATGATACAACTTTGTCTTACACCTGATTTGACTGTAAACCAACTGGTCTCTTTGTTGTTTAAGGCATTCAAAATCTGTGTAGAAGCATTTTATCAGGGTCACTATTTTATTAGGTATTCCATAAGATCTTAGGATTTCTCATAGTGTGTTTCTGTGTATGCTGTCAAGGCTTTTTTAAAGTCTATAAAGTTTATTATAAGGGTGCCTTCCATTCAATACACCGTTCGATGATGTTCTTGTGAAGATCTGATCGATATATCCTTTTTCACTCCCTGAATCTAGCATGTTCTTGTCTAAGGATCTTATCAAAATGAGGTGTGGATTCTATTCAGGTGTACTGTACAGAAGACTTTGCCGGAGTTGAGTGTAGTGTTATGCCTCTCCAGTTGCCACATTGGCCTAGGTCATTTGATTATGGCATTTGTTCAATATTCGTATGTGGAGCTCTTGCCCTTTATTGACTTCGAATTTCTTATATTTCAAGTTTCTGGGTGATGACTTCCGTAATTTTCAGTCCAGCTAATAGGAGGTTGGTATTTAGCCTTATCAACAGAATATACAGGTCAAGTTCAATTTTTCTTTTATATTCTGTTGCAGAGTTATTGCATTTTTACGGACTTAAAATTTCTTACATTTCAAGTGTTCGGATGATAAATTCCTTTATATTCAGCACACCTAATCTGATTTTCTACATGGTCTTATAGAAAGAAAATACAGGTCAAACTTGATTTACATGTTTATTTGATATTCCATTGTGGAGTTATTGCCCTTAATTAAATTAGAATATCATATATTTCAAGTTTCCAGATGATAGCTTCCTATATATTTAACATACCAAATCTGAATTTGGTATATACCATTAGTCTTATGAACAGAAAATAAGGGTCTGGTTTGACTTTGACATTTATTTGATATACTATTTTGGAGCTATTGCCCTTTATTTACATAGAATTTAACATATTGCAGGTTTCTAGGTGATAACTGTCTTTATATTAAATTCAACTAGCCCATTTGAAAAACTGGGTACGGTACAAAATTCAAGATGGCTGCCAGTGGCTATTTTGTACCGACATTAAGTCCATTCAGTTTTTTGTACACAACTTTTATACGGCTCAGGCTAGAGGCCGTATTTATGAACCGATCTTCACGAAACTGCTTGGGTACCTTTGTTATCACCTTGGGACAGGAACGAATGTTTTTGGGCGCCTTTGTTATCACTGTGCTATGAGAACAAATATTTTGGGGTTCAGTCAGACCCACTCTGGGACTCAAAGATTTCTTTTTAGCTCAACTTTGACGAAGTCAAATTTGAGCTATTGTCATGGCCCGTCGTCCGTCTGTCCGTACGTCAACAATTGGCTATGGCTCGGGCTAGAGGTCGTATATATGAACCGATCTTTACGAAACTTCTTGGGTACCTTTGTTATGACCGTGGGACGAGAACGAGTGTTTTTGGGTGCTGTCCGAAATTCAAGATGGCTGCCAGCCGCCATTTTGTACCGATGATGCAGAAATCTGTTTTTTGTACAGAACTTCCATATGAAAGCTCTGATTTGAATAATTTTTTGTATGAATGTTTAGTACCATGGGGTACATCACATATAATACGGGTTTTTTTCTTGTGCGTAAATTGTGCAAATTAGACTAATTTTGATGTTTTTTGGTGTTAATTTCAGCACTGTAAGTGCAAATGCCAATACGGCTCGGGCTAGAGGCCGTATTTATGAACCGATCTTTACGAAACTTCTTGGGTACCTTTGGTATCACCATGGGACGAGAACGAGTGTTTTGGGGTCCGGTCCGAAATTCAAGATGGCCGATGGCAGCCATTTTGTACAAAATTAGGTGCAATCAGATTTTTGCACAGAACTTCCATATGAAAGCGCTGATTTGAATAATTTTTTGTGTGAATGTTTAGTATCATGGGATACATCACATATAATACGGGTTTTTTTCTCGTGCAGAAATTATGCAAATTAGATGAACTTTGATATTTCAGTGCGACTTACACACATTAAGTACACATGTCAATACGGCTCAGACTTGAGTCTGTATTTATGAACTGATCTTCACGAAATGTCTTGGGTACCTTTGTTATCACCTTGGGACGAGAACGAGTGTTTCTGGGTGCGGTCTAAAATTCAAGATGGCTGCCAGTGGCCATTTTGTACCGAAATTAGGTCTAATCAGTTTTTTGTACACAACTTCTATACAGCTCAGACTAGAGGCCATATTTATGAACCAATCTTTACGAACCTTGTTGGGTACCTTTGTTATCACCGTGGGATGAGAGCGAGTGTTTTTGGGTGTGGTCCGAAATTCAAGATGGCCACCAGCAGCCATTTTGTACCAAAATTAGTGCAATCAGTCTTTTGTACAGAACTTCTGTATGAAAGTTCTGATTTTAATAAATTTTTGTATGAATGTTTAGTAACATGGAATACATCACATATTGTAAGGTGTTTTTTTTTCGTGCAGAAATTATGCAAATTAGATGAACTTTGACTTATTCAGTGCTACTTGCACAATGTGAGCACACATGTCAATACGGCTCAGGGTAGAGGCTGTATTTATGAACCGTTCTTCACAAAACTTCTTGGGTACCTTTGTTATCACCTTGGGACGAGAATGAGTGTTTCTGGGTACGGTCCAAAATTCAAGATGGCTGCCAGTGGCCATTTTGTACCAAAATTAGGTCCAATCAGTTTTTTGTCACAAGTTCTATACAGCTCGTATTTATGAATTGATCTTCACAAAACTTCTTGGGTACCTTTGTTTTCACCTTGGGACAGGAACGAGTGTGTTTTGGGGTGCCTTTGTTATCACTGTGCTATGAGAACAAATATTTTGGGGTTCAGTCAGACCCACTCTGGGACTCAAAGTTTTCTTTTCTAGTTTAGCATCTGACTGTCACCCACCTTTACAATACTTTACCTATACATTTGTTACAGGCAACGATCAGTATTTATGTACAGACCATTACAATACTTTATATGTACCTTTGTTATCAGGTCATTACTTAGATGTTTGTCATTGCTGTGTCACATACTATACATGTGCATGTCTTTGTCTTGACAAGTTGAGCTACAGTGTCATTGACACTTTCATTTAGTTTAGCATCTGACTGTCACCCACCTTTACAATACTTTACCTATACATTTGTTCCAGGCTGCAGTCAGTGTTTATGTACAGACCGTTACAATACTTTCTATGTACCTTTGTTATCAGGTCATTACCTAGATGTTTGTCATTGCTGTGACACATACTATACATGTACATGTCTTAACAAGTTGAGCTACAGTGTCATTGACGACACTTTCATTTTTTTTATTCCCTTCTTAGCTAATGTGTATAAACACTTTTTTTATAGGATTAAACATTTAGTTTCCTGAAGTATGAACTTTCAAACTCTAAGGTCTTGGTTGACCTCAATACCTGATCATTTATCTCCAGCCACTTATTATTATTATTATTCATCTGCAACAAATATAATGCCAGCATAAAACATCTGACAATAGCATCTTTATGTTCTGTGGCCGGAAAGATGTGACTTTTCGGTTCGATGGTGTTGCATTTGCAAGCATCACATTTTTTACTTAATGCTTTAGTAATACTTTTTTCCACGAGATTGGCAAGCACTCGATAGAACACATCTTAGAGAAACTTCTAACACTCCTGTTCTTTTTCGTCTTGTTTTACTTAATTTTTTTTTCATTTTAATTTTTAGCTCACCTGGTCCAAAAGGCCACATGAGCTATTGCCATCACTTGGCGTCCGTCATCGTTTTTGTTCTCACTGGATGAAAACATGACTGCCAGAGGCAGTCTTTGATTCTGATTGGTCGATTTTTTAAAGTTTCTCCTCAGAAACTACATGGCCAAATGTTTTGAAACTTCACTTGCTTGATGACTGGGACACCCTCTACCAACAATCCTCATTTAATGTTGATCGGGTTGCAAACATGGCCGCAATTGCAGCTTATAGTTACTACGGAAACCCTATGGGAAATCACATTTTTATTGTCTTATCTGAAACTACTTAGCCAATGTGAACCAAACTTGGCACAAATAATGTATGGAAAGTCATCTGAAAACAATCATCATTCTGTTTTGTTCAGATGACGGAGCATGGCAGCCAGCTGCATTCTTCGATTCTGATTAGAATAATTGAGTGATATATAGTTCTTCCAGGTGAGCGATTACAGACTCTTTAGAGCCTCTTGTTGTTTTTAATTTTAATTTTTTTTTTTCAGTTCTTTTTTTTATTACATCAGAAAATTAAAAAAATCAAATGTAATCAATTGTTTTTTATTTCTGCGAATGCAAAAATAAAAATAATAATTCCTTCTGCATCAGTGGGTAAACAAAAATAATATTTGAATAGTATTTTAGAAAATGTTCTATACAGATATCCTTTAATTCAGAATGCTGAAAAAATATTTTTAGCGAGAAAATGTTTTCTACAGGTATCCTCTAGAAAACTGTCTTCTGTGAGAAAAAATTAAAAAGATAAAACAAGTTCCTTTTTAGTCGAGTTGTGACGAAGTCAAACTCGACTTATAGTTTGGTGAATGGCGGGCGGGCGGGCGGGCGTCCGGGCAGGCGGGCGGGCGGGCGGACGGGCGGGCGTAAACAATTGGTTTCCGGATGATAACTTGATAGTGGTTCAACTCACATTCATTAAACTTCATACGTAGGTTGGTCTTGGTGGGAGGAAGAACCCTATTGATTTTGGACATGCTACGTCGAAGGTCAAGGTCACAGTGACCTTGAACGTAGTAAATCTTAAACAATTGGTTTCCGGATGATAACTTGATAATGGTTCAACTCACATTCATGAAACTTCATAGGTAGATTGGCCTTGGTGAGGGGAAAAACCCTATTGATTTTGGACTCGTTACGTCAAAGGTCAAGGTCAACGTGACCTTGAACATAGTAAATCGCAACAATTCCTTTCCGGATGATAACTTGATAGTGGTTCAACCTAGAGTCATGAAACTTCATAGGTGTGTTGGCCTTGGTGCGAGGAAGAACCCTATTGATCTTGGACTCACCAGGTCAAAGGTCAAGGTCACAGTGACCTTGAACATAGTATATCGCAACAATTGGTTTCCGGATGATAACTTGATAGTGGTTCAACCTAGAGTCATGAAACTTTACAGGCGTGTTGGCCTTGTTTTTTCAAATGAAGAGCCTGGGTTAAATTTCTTTTGGACTCTCTAGGTCAAAGGCCAAGGTCACAGTGACCTTGAACATAATAATCGTAAACAATTGGTTTCCAGATGATAATTTGACAATGGTTCCACCTACGTTCATGACTTTTCAAAGGTAGGTTGGCATTGGTGCAAGAAAGAGCCTTATCTATTTCGGAATCACTAGGTCAAAGGTCAAGGTCTCAGTGACACCTCACACAGTAAATTGTAAACAGTTGGTTTCCGGACGATAAGGTGATAATGATTAAACCCACTTTTGTGTTGTCACAGCTCGACATTGGATCGGTGATCCTATCGGCATTTTGTTTATAATACATTACAGAAACATGATTTGAATAATCTTTTTTTTGCATAAGCTTATTCATTCATTCTGTTCTGAAAAATATATTGGCGAGAATTGTGGGGTTGTTGTCGTTGTTGGAACAGTCTTCAGAAAATGTTTTAACTTTCCCCCCAAATTCTATTCCATGCAATTTTCCTCCCAAAAATGAAAGTAATTACTTAAAAATAATTACAAATGTTTTGATTTTAAATCAGGATAACTGATTTTTCGAAATGACAATACATTTTAAATTTTTTTTAATTAATTTGTTTTAAATTTTATTTGTCTCTCTTTTTTATTTTAATGTATTTATTAAAATGCAAAAAATGAAAAAAACATATTTTTATATCTCGATTGGAAAATTCCTCTAAAACTCTTGCAACTATCGAAGACCTCCCCAGAAGTACAAGATTTCAAAAACATTTTCTTCGGGAGTTTACATACAAAATTTAAAAAAAATCCAAATACTCAAAACTCAATAAAACATGAAAACAACAAAATTTCAAAATTTGCAATGGGAGTTTCCAAACAAAATTTCAACTTCAAATCCCAAAATTAAAATCTTGTCATTTTATGCGAATTAGAATTTCCCATAGAGTTGAAAAAACTGCAATTTTAAAAAATAACAAGAGTTTACTCTTGGACTTACCATCGCAAAAATTGTTTTAGTGAAAAACTGAATTTTTCAACATTTACAATAGGAAAAAATGAGAAAACACAAAAAATGACACATTTTAAGAAGTCTTGAATTTACTAGTTTTTCATATTTTGCATTTTTTTATGTAGAAGTAGAAATTTTCAGAAATTTCGTATAGAAAATCCCATAGACAATCTAATTCAACATAAAAACTGAAGATTCAAAATCTTCAAGTGAATCAACATCGTTCTACATGAAGCAGAACTCCCGTAAACACACTACTTACATATACATATACGGGAAAGGACTTTTCTTGCTCAAAATTGGATTCCCCCAAAATAAATAATAATGATAAAAAAATTCTACGCCCCATTTTCCCACCACAATTTTTAAAAAGCTGATGATAATCTAGGTATTTCTATTTTATGACCTTATGAGATTTTAAAAGTATCCTATGGGTTTGAAGCATTTGAAGTTTAATATCAATAACGATTTCTATTCTATTTTAGATGTGATAAAGGATGGGTTGGTGATTCATGTGACCAGTCAACTGATAATTTGTCAACTACCCTGTCAGACTCATTTGATATTTCACCAAAAGAAAGTCCCTGGTTGAAGATAATTGGTGGGAGTACAAAACGAGTGTGTAAAGTATTAGCTTCAGGAAATGCTTTACATTTTGATGGGGTTTGTATTTTCATATTATTAGTCTCAAATTCAACTCTGTCTCAGCTTGTATGATCCATATGCAAATAACAATATAAATTTTGTACGTACCTTAAACACCAATAAATATATATATAATATTCTGCTTCTTCAAACTTTTGTAACCTTGAAAAGATATATGGACTAAATTTCACAGGCAATTCCCCCAGAGAATACTCTAATACAAGGGTGAGTAACAGACTTTCTTGAGTTAATGCACTGAAAAAGTGGATCCTACTCAAAGGTGGAGATTGGGGGAGTTCTCTATTCCGGAAGGTAGCAGCAAACTTCTTAGTGTAGGAGAGACTAGTGACTATGAGTATCTCGGGGTGAACAAAAACATCACAGGAAGAAGCATTTATCGAAACCACACGAATAAATTGATTCCTTCATGAAGGGGAGGTGAATCCTTAACCAAATGAAACTTACAGGGAGAAACAGTTTCAATAAGGTTTTTGTGGGGAAAGTATAACATATGGTACAGAAGTGGTACCCGTAAATGAAATGGCTGTAAAGAACTTGGAAACCTGCAGAATGATGCAGACTGATGGATAACAGGGGCAAATAATGTTGCAGTACTACAAGAAATCAGTGGGGGAGCTTAGGTGGATGAGGATCAAGTACAGGGTAGACTTATTGAAACTCTGTTATCTTAATTATTTGGTAAATCTCCCAGACAGCCAATGGTGTAAAGTAATGTTCCAGAGTATTTTCAACTCAAATACTACGACAGGGTGGATGGTCCAAGTGAGGGAGTTAATAGAGAACTACTCATTGGAGATCTCAGACCTAGACGTAGGGACAACCCAGGGTAAAAAAATCGTCAGAGAAAGAGTCATGGAGGATGGTAACCTTAATTGGTGAAAGGGGATCAAATCAAAGATGTCTTTGGGTGGCCTGCATGATAAAGAGAAGCCTGGTCTTGAAGAGTACCTTGATGGCACCTTTAGGGGTCACTGTTGTTCAAGCTGAGGTCATGGTCATGCCTCCAAGCTCAAGTTAACAGACCATAATTTGTTTGTTCCTTAATTCTAACTTTGCCTGCCCCATAAGAAATCATTTAGTTAACCAATCCTGTTCATAATTCACACAATGATTGCTTTTGACCCAAGGGAGTGTTGTAATCTTTACCCAAGGTCATAGCTCCAACATGACAGACTATTTGTTTTTTCCTCCATTCTAACTTTGTCTGGCCCATACAAAATTATTCAGTTATCTTGATTGCTTAGTACTCAAGAGTGTGTCATGATCTTGATGTAAGGTCATAGCTCAAGTTCAGGGTCACAGACTATTTCTTTGCGAGTTCCCCCATTTTAACTTTGTCTATTCCATTAAAAAGGAAGAGGTTCAATCTTGTTTTTACTTCACACAATGATTGCTTATGACTCAAGGGTATATCACGACCTTGAACCAAAGACATAGCCTGTAAGGTCAAGATCACAGACCCTTCATGGATTTGCATGCCCATCAAACTTTGTCCAGTCCATAAAATTATTATCAACTCACCTGGCCCATAGGGCGATGTGAGCTATTGCGATCATTTGGCGTTTGTCGTCTGGAGTCGTCCGTCGACTTTTCACATTTTTATTTTCTTTTCTGGAAATGCTGAGCCATTGTGAACCAAACTTGGCAAGAATGGTCTATGGGATGTCCTCTACAAACAATCCTCATTTTGTTCCCGTCTTATGAAAAACATGGCCACCAGAGGCATTCTTTGATTCTGATTGGTCGATTTTCAAAAATCTTCTCCTCTGAAAATACAAGGCCAAATGTTTTGAAACTTTACAAGCTTGATGACTGGGACACCCTCTACCAACAATCCTCATTTAATGTTGATCAGGTTGCAAACATGGCTGCAATTGTGGCTCATAGTTACAGTGGAAACCCTATCGGAAATCACATTTTCATCTTCTTCTCCGGAACTTCTGAGCCGATGTGAACCAAACTTGGCAGGAATGGTCTATGGGATGCTCTCAACAAACAATCCTCATTTTGTTCCCATCATATGAAAAACATGGCCACCAGAGGCGTTCTTTGATAATGATTGGTCTATTTTCAAAAATCTTCTCTGAAAATACAAGGCCAAATGTTTTGAAACTTTACACGATTGATGACTGAGACACCCTCTACCAATGATCCTCATTTAATGTTGATCAGGTTGCAAATATGGCTGCAATTGCGGCTCATAGTTACTGTGGAAACCCTATCGGAAATCACATTTTCATCTTCTTCTCCAGAATTTCTGAGCCGATGTGAACCAAACTTGGCAGGAATGGTCTATGGGATGCTCTCAACAAACGATCCTCATTTTGTTCCTGTCAGATGAAAAACATGGCTGCCAGAGACATTCTTTGATTCTGACTGGAGAATTTTCAAAAAATCTTCTCCTCTGAAACTACAAGGCCAAATGTATTGAAGCTTCGCATGCTTGATGACTGGGACACCCTCTACCAATGATCCTCATTTAATGTTGATTGGGATGTCAACATGGCCACAATTGCTGCTCATAATTACCATTGAAACCCTATGGGAAATCACATTTTCATCTTCTTCTCTAGAACTACTGAGCCGATGTGAACCAAACTTGGCAGGAATGGTCTCTGGGTGGTTTTCTACAATTGTTCCTCATTTTGTTCAAGTTGGATGAAAAACCTGTCTGCTAGAGGCATTCTGTTTGGTCGAGTTTCAAAATCTTCTCCTAAACTACTAGGCCAAATGTTTTGAAACTTCACATGATTGATGACTCGGACACCCTCTACTGATGATCCTCATTTAATGTTGATTGAGTTGCAAACATGGCCGCAATTGCGGCTGATAGTTACCATGGAAACCGTATGAGGAAACACATTTTTATCTTCTTATCTGAAACTACGTGGCCAGTGTGAACCAAACTTGGCACAAATAATTTATGGAAAGTCCTCTGAAAACGATCATTATTCTGGAAAGTCCTCTGAAAACAATCATTATTCTGTTTTGCTCAGATGAAGTAGCATGGCAGCCAGTTGCATTCTTTGATTTTGATCAGAATAACTGAGGGATATGTTGTTTTGCCAGGTGAGTGATTACATGCTCTTTAGAGCCTCTTGGTCTGTGGACTGATCTTGTTCATACTTTACACTATGATTGCTTATGACACAAGGGTGTGTCATGACCTTGAACTAAAGTCATAGCTGTTAGGTCAAAGTCAAAAGACTTTTCATGGATTTGCATGCCCATTCAAACTTTGTCCAGTCCATAAAAATATTATTCTGTGGACTGATCTTGTTCATACTTTACACGATTGCTTATGACTCAAGGGTGTGTCATGACCTTGATGTAAGTTCATAACTCCAAGCTCAAGGTCACAGACCATTTCTTTTTAGCACACCTGAATGAAAGTCAAATGGAACTATTGCCATCACCTGACATCCATTGACCATCTACCATCATGCGTCGTCCATTAACTTTTGAAACTTGTCTTCTCCTTCAAAACCAGTGGGCCAAATTGAAACATATATGACACAGACCATCTTTGGAGTATTCCCTTTCTACTTTATTCAAATGAAACAGTCACCATCTTTGGGTTCGGATTAATGTCCAGGAAGCCTAAAATCTTTAAAAATCTTCTTCTCATGAACCACCAGAGAGAATGCCTTGATGTTTGGTGTGGGACTTCCTTTGGTGGTGAAGATTAAAGTTTGTTCAAGATAAGTTTGTAGGTTAGTACTTGTGCTCTCTCTGGGAGTATTCCCATTTTGGCATCCACCCATTTTTAACCAAATTTGGCATATAGTATAAGTGGGTCATAAGTATTGGATTGATGCCCACTAAATGTTTTTTGCAGCTAAAAATAGAAAATATTCAAATGCTCATATTTCAAAAACTGCATGGACCAGAGTATTGTGTTTTGGTATGCAGCTTTCTAAGGACCAGTGGAATCAACTGGGCCCCAAAAATTGCTATTGGTTTTGTCATGGGGTACTGTATGGGGCTGCCAATTTTAACACTGTTGGCAATGGGAAAATGCTGAGTCATCATCATCTTTCTTGTGGGAGCACAGTGGGTCAGTGGTTACGGCATTGGACTTCAAACTGAAAGGCCTATGGTTCGTTCCCTGCCATGGGTAACTGCATTGTGCCCTTGGGCAAGGCACTTAATCCTGATTGCCCATGTGTGGGCATGGTGGCACTGTGTACAAAGGCGATCTTGTCTGTGTTTGCGCTGTTGCTGAATGACAAGCTTTCTACACAACACACATGATGACCACTACACTCGTCACCCAAAATCACATATTTTCTGGGTTCAAATACAGTTCTGCGGAAATGCATGCATTAAAACCATCATTCGAGAACTGTGATCTAAAAACTTACAATTCCTTTCTTCTCCTCAGTGATAATGTGATAAATAATATTAAATCTTTTGGCATCCTTCGCAAGAGACGAAAAAAGAAATGCATATACAATTTAAATCCAAAACTGTAAAGGTTCCAAATCTTATCCCTATTAACTTAGTTACTACCGATTCCAGATCTAACGATCTCAAGTTGTGCCTAGTGAATGCTCATTCAATAGTGAACAAAACTGCAAGCTTATCGATGATAACAATATTTCAATATGCATGATAACTGAAACATGGTTAACTCCAGATAACACATTGACTGTCAGTGAGATCAGTGCCAATGGCAAGATTCTTACACACAACCCCAGGAAGTCACAGTGAGGTGGAGGTGTGAGTGTAATCTGTGATAACACTGTGAAGGTTAATTGTAAGGCATCTCAGACTTGGGTTACATTCGAGTGCATTGACACCATTATAACAATCGACTCACACTCAGTCTGCCTCATTGTCATTTATCGACCCCCACAGAGCTCCAAAAACAAATTCACTGTCAACCAGTTTATTAGTGAATTCCAAGACTTTCTAGAATGCATTACTGTGCTGCCATAAAAATTCATTATTGGAGGTGATTTTAATTTCCATATGGTGAAGAAAACTTCCAGTGAATCTTCTAAACTACGTGATCTTATCAATTCAATGAATTTATGCCAACATGTTCGTGGCACTACCCATAAAGATGGCCACACATTAGATCTGCTGATTACCAGAGAATCTGATGCTGATCTTGTTAAAAATGTATTAATTGTTGATCCTGCAGTCTCTGACCAGATTTCTGATTATCTTCGATTTGGCACTTCCTCGTCCCTCCCCTGTCCGGAAGAAAGTCACATACCGCATGTACCGAAGTATTGACCTTACTAAGTATTGACAAGTTTGCACCTGAGCAAACACGCACTTTTAGCGTACACCCTTGCTCACAGTGGTTCAGTGATGAGATTAGGCGCTCAAAAGATTTACGACGCAAACTAGAGCTTCAGTGGTGGCAAACGAAACTATGTGTTCACAGAGAGATGTTTGTCAACCAGCAAAATGTTGTTAACAAACTGGTCAAATCCGCGAAACAAAAATACTTTTTGGACTTATTGTCAGCTAATGTTAATTCCTTCCCTAATGCGCTGTCTGTCGTTCTTGAGAAGCTTCTGTATCATCAAAAGACAACCGTACTCCCAGAGCATTCGTCATCCAAAGACCTTGCAAATAGATTTTCTTCTTTCTTTTCTGAAAAAATTGAGACTGTCAGAGCTTCACTTGATACAAGCTCACAATCTAATCTTCGACAGATGGTTGACATGCCATGCACCTGTGTTAAAGCTGTTGTACAGTTGTCCCAATTCAAACCTTTGGCTACAACAGATATCCAGAGGTTAATATCCAAGGCACCATCTAAGCAATGCATGCTAGATATCATTCCAACTTGGTTGTTAAAAGCATCTCTTTCGGAGTTAACTACACCGATCTTGAAACTGGTCAATGCCTCCCTCCAGTCTGGCGTCTTTCCAACAAGCATGAAACATGCTTTAGTAAAACCTCTTCTCAAAAAGCCAACACTTCACCTAGAGGTTCTGAAAAACTACCGACCGGTCTCTAATCTTACATTCCTATCAAAGATTATTGAGCGTGCGGTGACTTCTCAGCTGAATTCTCATTTGGCAGCCCATGGCCTAGACAAAGTTAACCAATCTGCATACAAATCTAATTGCAGTACAGAAACGGCGCTTCTAAGGGTCCAAAATGATATCCTCCTATCCACGGACAGGTACAACCTAACACGTCTTGTTTTGTTGGATTTAAGCACTGCTTTTGACACCATAGACCATAAAATACTTATTGAAAGACTGGCAGTGAGAATAGGCCTTACTGACCAAGCACTTAATTGGTTTTCATGATACCTTAATGGTTACACACAGAGTGTCCTTATTGGCAGTGAGTCGTCAGACAAGGTCACACTACGTTTTGGCGTCCCTCAAGGATCGGTGTTGGGTCCCCTACTGTACACTGTCTATGTCTTACCTCTCGGAGACATTATCCAAAGCCATGGCCTTGATTTTCATTTTTACACAGATGACACACAGCTGTATATTAGTTTTCTCATGCCTTCGAGCCTGAAGCATGCAGTAAGATTGAACTTTGTATTTCAGACATCAGGGCATGGATGACTAAAAACTTTCTTAAATTGAACGATGACAAGACAGAAGTAATATATATAGGTCTACCTCATCAACTTTCAAAAATATCCAGACTGTCCCTCAGTATTGGAGGTTCTGTGATAAAACCCAGCAACTGTGTTCAAAACTTAGGTTATTTCATGTATGAAAATTTGGCTGCTGATGAACATATCAAACATGTCTCTCGCAGTGCATTTTTTATCTTAGAAATATTAGCAAAATTCGACCCTTCATTGATATGCAGACGCCACAACAGCTTGTCCATGCCTTTGTTACCAGTCGCCTGAACTCTGCAACTCTCTTCTAATGGGCTCTAAAACATCTATTCTTGAAAAGCTACAACACATCCAACATTGTGCTGCATGGGTCATAACCAGAACTCAAAAGTACTGCCATATAACACCAGTACTCTATGAGTTACACTGGCTACCCGTTAAGCAAAGAATTCAATTTAAAATTGTCCTTTTGGTGTTCAAGTGTATCTCAGGATCTGCACCATCCTACCTGTCCAATCTGCTTAACGTCCACAAACCACTGAGGTCTCTTAGGTTATCAGGTCAGCTCAATCTTGTTCAGCCTGCATCTAAACTTAGTAGTCCTGGTGATAGGGCCTTTGCGGTTGGTGGCCCAAGGCTATGGAATTCTCTTCCAATCGACATAAAAAGTAGTTAATCACTTGAATCATTCAAGTCTGGTACTAAAACCTACTTTTTTTCGTAAGGCATTTCCTTCAGTGGTCTTTTAATTTTGGTCATAATCCGACATTACCAGGTGCTTGAGTGTGACTGAGTCAGTGAGGATTGCCTCGTTACTCGACAAGTCACACTCATGTACTTGTTTTGGTAAAGTTGTAGATTTTGTTTTTCATTCAATACCCTTTTTTCTTTTAGGTTCTCTCGCTTTTATCGCCACGATATAGCCCTGTTGCTGATGTGGCATTGGGCACCAATAAATGATAATAGTGATCCATGTATCAATGTATCTATGAGAGAATGTATGTGTATGTGTCTATATGTATGTGTGCAGTTATTGTACAGCCATTGAGCACCGTGTGTGGATTCTAGGCTTTAAAATTATTATTATTATTACTGGTCTTCAACTAATTCTAACCCTGCTTGTGTGGAGTTAGTACATTGGTGAGTCTGACAGTTGCTCGGTGGTTTTTCTGCTTCCTCCACCTGTAAAACTGTCTGATATGAGGTGACCCTGGCTGTGAAAAGTGTCTTTAAACCCCAATAAATAAGTACATCAATAATTATCTTTTTTTTTTTGCTCCATCAACTAAGTATTCGACTTCAGAACCTTTGGACCAATCCTGTTCATAATTCACACAACTAATTTGGTACAAAGCATCTTGGTGGAGTATATTCTTCTGAGTATTTTTCCCCCAAAACAATGATTAGATTTGTGATGTGGAACCTCCTTTAGAGATGCAGATTTGAGTTTCTTCAAAGGAACTCAGTAGGTCAAATATTTTTGGCTCTCTGTGGGAGGATGCCCCTTTTTGGGCTCCACCTAAAATTTATATTTGCAGGACTGACAAGCTGATTTTGAACCAGATTTATCATGTGGTGTAATTGGGTCATAAGTAATTGCTTTATGCCTTAAATTTTTTTCTGCAGCCCCAAGGGAACCCCAGGAGCTAAAAATAGATTCAAATGCCCAAATTTACAAAAACTGCACAGACCAGAATATTGTTAGCTCACCTGATCAAATCTCAGGGGGAGCTTTTACTGATCACTTTCTCTCCATCATCCATCCGTCTGTCTGTCCATCCAATGTATGGCGTTAACTTTACATTATTGACTTCTCCTCAGAAACTGCTAAACCAAATTGAACCAAATCTGGTGTGCATCTTCCCTATGTTATGTCAATTCAGGTTTCCTCAAAAACAGTTGCCATGCCCACATGCGGCACCACAAGGGTCATAACTCTGATAGTACCCATACATTTTGAAAAATCTTTTAAAAAATCTTCTGATTCAATTAGAATCTTCTGATATTTTGGTATTTAACATCTTGGGGGGTGGGGGGGGGGGGGGGGAGATTCAAGTTTGTTCACATCGGGTCCCCTGGGTTAATATTTGGGTTCCCTATGGGAGCCCAAATTTTTAACTTCGTGCAATATGAGGGAATTTCTTTAAAAATCTTCTTCAGATGCACCAGTCAGAATCCTGTAATTTTAAGTATACAACATCACGAGGTGGGTCAGATTCAAGTTTGTTTAAATCGGATCCATGGGATAATATTTGGGCTCTCTATTGGAGCCCAAAGTTTAACTTAGTGCATTGTGAGAACATTTCTTTAAAAACCGTATTCTTCTGATCCACCAGTTAGAATTTTTTCATATTTGGTATATATATAACATCTCTAGGGGGATTAGATTCAGGTTTTGTTCAATTTGAGTCCCTGGCTTAATATTTGGGCTCTCTATGGGGGGGGGGGGCAGGTTAGGTTCAAATTTTGTTCAAATCCAGATTCAAGTTTGTTCACATAGGGTCCCTGGGTTAATATTTGGGTTCCCTATGGGAACCCGAATTTTAACTTAGTGTAATATGAAGGATTTTTCTTTAAAAATCTTCTTCAGCTGCACCAGTCAGATTCCTGTAATTTTAAGTATACATCACTAGGTGGGTCAGATTCAAGTTTGTTTAAATCGGTTCCATGGGATAATATTTGGGCTCTCTATTGGAGCCCAAAGTTTAACTTAGTGCATTATGAGAACATTTCTTTAAAAACCTTCTTCTTCTGATCCACCAGTTAGAATTTTTTCTTTCATATTTGGTATATTAACATCTCTAGGGGGATCAGATTCAGATTTGTTCATTTTGAGTCCCTGGCTTAATATTTGGACTCTGTATTGGTGGGGGGAGCAGGTTAGGTTCAAGTTTGTTCAAATCCAGATTCAAGTTTTTTCACATCGGGTCCCTGGGTTAATGTTTGGGTTCCCTATGGGAGCCCGAATTTTAACTTAGTGCAATATGATGGAATTTCTTTAAAATTTGAACTTAGTGCAATATAAGGGAATTTCTTTAAAAATCTTCTTCAGATGCACCAGTCAGAATCCTGTAATTTTAAGTATATGACATCACTAGGTGGGTCAGATTCAAGTTTGTTTAAATCGGATCCATGGGATAATATTTGGGCTCTCTATTGGAGCCCAAAGTTTAACTTAGTGCAGTGTGAGAACATTTCTTTAAAAACCTTCTTCTTCTGATCCACCAGTTAGAATTTTTTCATATTTGGTATATAACATCTCTAGGGGAATCAGATTCAAGTTTGTTCAATTTGAGTCCATGGCTTAATATCTGGGCTCTTTATTTGGGGGAGGGGGAGCAGCTTAGGTTCAAGTTTGTTCACATCCATTCCTTAGTGTTTTTTCCAGAAAATTTTGCCTTTCATACTGCAGTTGCATAACAACCCTTGGATGTTTGACGGTGTATATCTGCAGCTGATAGAATTGGAAGCAGTCAGGAACACCTGTGATAATAAATCATCTGACATGGACATTAGAATTATGAATAATTTCATGCAATCATTCCTTTAAAGTGTTGATGAACCATAACTAACTGAATGTGATGAAAAAATACTTCTGTGAACCACTTTGTCAGGTGAGCGATTAAGGTCCCTTGGGGCCTCTTGTTTTTAGCTCACCTGACTGCAAGTCAGTGTGAGCTATTGCCATCACTTGGTGTCCGTCATGTGTCATCCGTTTGTCTTCTTCAAAACCACTGGGCCAAACATCTTTAAAGTATACCCTTTCTATTTTGTTCACATGAAGTGGCTGCCATATTCGAGATGTGGTTAATGCCCCAAAAGCCTGAAAATCTTTAAAAATCTTCTCATGAACCACCAGAGAGAATGCCTTGATATTTGGTATGGAACATCCCTTGGTGTTGAAGATTAAAATTTGTTCAAGGGAAATTTGTAGGTCAATATTTGGGTTATCTGTGGGAGCATACCCATTTTGGGCTCCTCCCAAAATTTGTATTTCAAGAACCTATGGGCTGATTTGAACCAAATTTGGCAGTTCGTATAAGTGGTGTAAAACAGGTGTAATAATTGAGTTTCACAAATAACTATTCTCTTACGGCTTGTGTGCAGTGCTGACAACTTGGCTAACATCTATGGGAGATGACAGGTAGACAGCCAATCTGGCTATGTCATCTCCCTACGGTATAGATAGTGATGTTGTTCTGTTCTATGAATATATTGTCTATTGCAGGTTTTAATAATGTATCTCGATGAACCACGATTATTATTTTGTATCATTCTATCTATATCATTAAATAAAATAATCTAATCTATAAGTGGGTCCTAAGTACCGATTGATGCAAAAAGCTCCAGGGGCTGAAAATATAAAAAATTCAAATGCCCATATTTCCCAAACCACATGGAACAGTGAACTGTTATTTGGTATGAAGCATTCTTAGGACAAGTAGAATGGAATGGTAAAAAAAAATTGCAATCGGTTATGTCAGGGTGTTCTGTAGGGGGCATCGAAAAAATACTGAGTCAGCTTATTTGCAAAAATTAAAAAAACTTTTTTCTCCAGAACCACTGATCAGAATCTTTTGATATTTGGAATACAGCATCCATTGCGGGGGTGGGGGGGTGGGGGGTATTGGGGGGGGGGGGGGGTCTGTGGTCAGATACACGTGTGTTCAAATTAAGCCCCTCAGTTCATATTTCGGGCTCAATACAGGAGCCTGAATATTATCATAGGGCAATATGGGGAATAAGCTTTAAAAATCTTCTTCTTCACATCCACCAGTCAGATTCTTTTGATTTTTGGTATACAACATAACGGGATGGGGGGTGGGGTGTCGGAGGCAGATTCAAGTTAATTCAAATCAGGTCCCCGGGTTGATATTTTGGGCTCTTTATTGGAACCAAAAGTTTAACTTAGTGCAATATGAGAGAATTTAAAAAAAAAAATCTTTTTCAGATCCATCAGTCAGAATCCTTTCATATTTGGTATGCAACATCTCTAGGAGGTCAAATTCAAGTTTGTTCAAATTGGGTCCCTGAGTTAATATTTGGGTTCTTTATTGGAGTTTAACTTAGTGCAATATGGGAAACTTTCTTAAAAAATCTTCTTCATCAGATTCACCAGTCAGAATCCTTTCATATTTGGTATGTGACATCTCTAGGGGTGTCAGATTCAAGTTTGTTTAAATCAAGTCCCTGGGTTAATATTTGGGCTCTTCTCCAGAATCACTGATCAGAATCTTTTTGATATTTGATATACAACATCCATAGGGGGGTCAGATACACGTGTATTCAAATTCAGCCCTTCGGTTCATATTTGGGCTCGAATATTAACTTAGGGCAATATGGGGAATAGGCTTTAAAAATCTTCTTCAGATCCACCTGTCAGATTATTTTGATATTTAGTATACAATATTTCTAGGGGGTCAGATTCAATTTTGTTCAAATTGAGTCCCTGGGTTAATATTTGGGCTCTTTATTGAAGCCTGAATTTTAACTTAGTGCAATATGAGGAAATTTCTTTAAAAATCTTCTTCTTCAGATCCACCAGTCAGAATCCTTTCATATTTGGTATACAACATCTCTGGGTGGGAGCAGATTCAAGTTTGTTCAAATCGGGTCCCTGGGTTAATATTTGGGCTCATTATTGGAGCCCAAAGTTTAACTTAGTGCAATATGAGAAAATTTCTTAAAAGTATAAATTTTATAGTAAATTTCCTTTCTTATTATACCTACCAAAATTGTTTACTACAGGCTTGCACTACAGTGGAAGAACCTAACTCGGATAAAATACTCTCTATTTTAATCTTTCCCAAGATTTGGGAAAGAAAAGTGGTGTAAAAACACCACGAAAAAATAAGCCAAAACTGGGCCGAGTGCCATCGGCGCACACCCAGTATGGGACGCTTTTCCATAGTACAAATCCACGACTTACGTAACAGTGAGCAATGCGTCAATTCGTCATTCTTTTGATTCTGAACAACACAGGAGTTATGTGATCAGCGGGGAGGAAGGATTCTTACCCGAATAAGAAGACGGGAGGGCCTCCATGTAAACAATTTCGGTAGGTATAATAAGAAAGGAAATTTACTATAAAATTTATACTTCTTATCAACCTACCTCAATTGTTTACTACAGGCTGAATAGACAAAAGGCTGGAGGGAATCACATAACCAACCCACACATAACTCAATAGCACTGGGACCGTGGACAGAGGAAGAGATCCCTAGGCCTATCAAACCATAGCATCACAAACATTAGAAAAGCCAATGAAAGATGAGGCGTATGGTGAAGTGCGACGCACAGACAGAAAGGGCAGTAACAGCACAAAGCTGGAACTGACCCTGAAAAAAGCTGAAAAGCTTGGATAGACAACATCCTGAGCCAAAGAAAGGGGGCCCCAAGGTTCTCTGTAGGCTCCTGCAACTGTCGCAGATAAAAGGAGAATGTAGCATTTCTCCAGAAGGCTGCCAGTATAACATCAGTCATCCGACAACATGACAGAGTTATTAAAAGAGGAAGACAATGCACGCACCTCATGGCAGAAAAAACAATTGGTAATACAATCACCAGTAGCTAGACGAGCGGAAGCTGCACAAATAGCAAGACAAGTCCATCAAGAAATGGATGCAGGAGAGATCTGGCATGTGGGAAAACGCATATTCATCCAGGATAAAGGCGTGAATGCCCCCCCCCCCCCACCCCCAAGCAGAGCAGCGCCCAAGAAAGTGACCATCTTGGAGTAAACTGCAAAGTCCTAGGCCTTTTCAAGGAAAAGAGCTGAACAAGCTTGGAGAGGCAAGGATGAGTGTCGAAACAATGCGGTATCACATAGGAAAAAATGTCTCTGAAGCATGGACATGTACCCATTGCTGGAGACCCCCAGAAACAAACATATACCAGAAACTCCGCAAGCGGTGTGATCGAAGGAGTGACAGAAGCAACAGAGTGATCGCACACCATCGACAGAAGAACCTTCCACTTAGCCACAGAGGCTAAACCAGTGGAGTGAGTGCCTCCTTGAAGAAAAGCAACTCCACTGCGTGTCTCGAAAAACCACTACGGAGGAGACAGGACCCGATAAAAGACATGTGCGAAGGCACAATGAAGTCGGGTCAACTTGAAAACCTCCTCGGGCGACTTTGGCAAAGAAAGTTGCGAGGTAGAGGGAGACATGCCGGAACCGCCGCTAACAGAGAGCGGAGCAGATTGATCCACACCCACCGAAGCGACGGGTGTGATCGAAAGGATTCGATGACTGCAGGTTCACATCTGGGTGAGAACCTGAGGCGGAATCAGAACCGGTAGGAAGGCGTAGCCGACAAGACCATCCCAAAGGAGGGCCAGAGCGTCCACGGCGAAAGCCAGAGCATCTGGACACGGGGACATGAAAGTGTCTACCGGATGGTTCCAACGAGTCACAAGAGATCGATGGAACCCGCCATGTGGAGCATCCACCTGGTGGAAATGACCCTGCCCCGACGGGACAGGGAGTTGGCTAGGATGTTTAGGCGACCGGGAATGTGACGAACAGCCACCCCGGCGTGGACATCCTGAGCGAGCAGTATAAGATCCCAAGCCAATTCGTACATTGGAACAGAGTGCGTGCCGCCCTGGTTCTGAATGTAAGCAACCACTGTCGAATGGTCGGACAACAGAAGGACCTGGCGATTCGACAGGTGAGGGATCCACTGCCTGAAATGCAGAAGAAGAGCAAGAAGCTCCTTCTGGTTGATGTGTAGAGCTGCATGATCCTGGTCCCACATCCCGTGAATGGAAAGACCTAGAGGATCCAACGTCGCACCCCATCAGAGATCGCTGGCATCTGCCATCAGAACACGATCGGACGTGGGTAAGTCCAACAGAACACTCTGCGAAAGCCACTGGACATCCGCCCAGAGGAGAAGGTGAGGAGAAAGATATTCTGGAAACTGAAGCACCAGATCCAGAAAATCTACATTCAGCCTCCAACGACTGAGCAGAAAGTGTTGGAGAGGTCTGACATGCAGCCGACCTAGAGGAATGAGATCCGTCACCAAACAGCAGAGACCGGTTAGCCGGAGAAAACTCCGAGCCATCGCGGATGTGGACTGTGACAGAGTTGGAGCAAAAGCTGAGAGAATCACAGCCTTGGCCTGGGGAACCGCCACCAAATTTAATTGTGTGTGGAAAGCCATCCCCAGATGATAAAACGACTGAGAAGGGACCAGGTCCGACTTCTCCTCGTTGACTCTGAAACGTAGTGACGTGAGCAAGCTCAACAGAGTGGCGACATCCGACTCCAGTAAGGCAGCATTGGAATGCCACTGGAGGATATCATCCAGATATGCCGAAGTAGTCACCCTGGACTGTGTGCGATGGAAAGCTATCACATGCGACATTAGTCTGGTGAAGGTCCCAAGGAACCAGGTTGAGGCCGAAAGGCATGGCCTGGAACTGGTAAACTCGCCCCAGAAAAACAAACCTGAGATACTTCCGTAACGCCCAATGAATCGGAACGTGAAAGTAAGCGTCTCGCAGGTCGAAGCTGGAAGTGAAAACTCCCTGGTGAATTGAACGGGGGATCGACCTGAAAGTCTCTCTGCTGAACTTGGGAGCAATGATAGACTGGTTCAGGAAACTCAGATCGAGAACCGGTCGGAGTCGGCCATCCTTCTTCGGCACCCAGAACAGGCGGGAATAGAAACCCACTGATCTAATGTTCTTGATGACCTCAATCGCCCCCTTTGTCAGGAGATTGTTCATCTCCGTGGACAAAAGTTCCCGACGTAAAATGTCTGAAGGAACTGTGGTTGGAAAAGGCACCCTGGACAGAGTGGGGTGCCGTTGGAAGGATATTCGCAACCCGGACCAAACAACATCTAACATCCAAGGATCGAATGTGATGGTGGCCCAACGGTCTGCGAACTCTGCTATCCTTCCTCCAACCTGGGACGAGTCGAGGTGAGGACCTTCATTGTGAACCCCAACGAGGCTCACGAGAGGAGAAAACACCTCCTCTACTGAATGAAGAATCCTGGGACTTCCCTCAAGACTGCCGACGCTTACCCTTACCCCTTGAGTACGAAGTAGAAGCGGTGGCAGAAGGATCAGCCCCTTTGCTTCGCAGAGGAAGCAGAGGGTACTTGTTAGGCTTCGAACAGCCTGTGCCTACCCTAGAAGGCTGATCAAGCTGAAGAAACAGCAGCTGATCGTTGGAATGACGTAGGACGTCATCCCGGATCGTCAACATAGAACCATGGAAAAGTTGTGGACCTGCCAAAAAAGCAGATCGAAGAGTAGCGCACTGCTCCTCAGGAAGGGATCGGCCTGTGTCCAGCACAGAGTCACTTCGAACTAATTCCAGATTAGCCATGTCACAGGCATGCGTGTGAGTAAGATGCATGAGCGCCTTGGACAGCACACGCAAAGGAGCCTGTACCTCGTCAAACTTATCTGAAGGCAGATAAGCAGGTAAAGCTGAGACGCCGTGATCAGAGAGAGAAAGCATACCAAGCATCTCTCTCGATAAGCTCAAAGTGGACTCCAGAGTCATCATCGGAATGACGGCAGACTTGGACTTGGAAAGCCTGAGGGAATTGGAGTCCTGATCCAAAACCGTCAAAGTCTGGTAGACCGACGGATTGGCGGAATCGTAGGAACGATAACGCGTCGGAGGCAAAAAGGTGTCAACCCTGGTGAAGAACAGAGCCTTCATAGCCTTGGAACTTAGCTTGGAGTCCAAGGCTGAAAATGCTTCAACCAACTGTACTGACAGGCACAGTCGAA
This sequence comes from Pictodentalium vernedei, assembly GCA_031216915.1. Lineage (NCBI taxonomy): Eukaryota > Metazoa > Mollusca > Scaphopoda > Dentaliida > Dentaliidae > Pictodentalium > Pictodentalium vernedei. Next base: position 558,455,657 of record CM062296.1, read on the forward strand.
GATGCCCAGAAGCAGGTTGCTCCATAGACTGTTGGTGCACGACCGATGATCGCGGCCTGGCTGACACTGTCGACTGGTTAGATGGTTTGAGATCCGGAAGGAATCCAAAATCAGGAGCTGCCCCCAAGTCCGAAGACTGCTGGCTCTCGACATCAAGCATGTCTGACTCTTCCCCTGAGTTGGAAGACATATAGCCCATCGTGAACAAACCAGCCGATGCCTCCCATGGTGTCGGAACACCAGGGGGATCAGAAAGCGGCCGGTTTCCAATCTCGGGAGGCACCTAGGAAACCACTCGCTGCCACGCTGGAAGCAACGGGAAGGCTCTTTGACAGAACCTGAGTGAGTAAGGAAAGGGCCTCCCTAAGCTCACTGCCCATACTGGCCGGTTCGACAGGGGAACGAACTGGCAAAGTGGCTTCACCTCTAACCCTCTTAACCAGCGAAGGGTCACGATCCTCCAAAAGACCCGACGTGGGACGACGGGCGGCAGCCGAAAACATCTGAAGGCAGACGTTTATAGGGGTGTGACACACCCCAAGGATCAACATAGCAGGAACTCATGAGAGTCACTGCCGACCTCTGCAGGGCAGAAGGTCCAGGCTGCACAAAAGACGTTGGACCCCCAAAACTGGTCGTGTGGCCAGAATGAGTGGACGGAAACGCCACAGAGTTCATAGTGTCCCACTAAGAACAACCAAATCCAATGACAACTGTGGTGCTTGATGGCGCAGAGACCACAGGAGAGGGTCCGGCCGGCAGCCACTTCCAACTTCGCCAAGTTGAAGTCAGGGAAGGCTGAGGCTGATACCCCCATGTCTACACAACCAGACACCGCAGCAGACCACTGCAGGTATAAAACTACTGTGCTCAATGGCTGAGAGGACACAGTAGGAGGTTCAGTCGGCAGCCCCATCTGACTTCGCCGAGTGGAAGTCTGAGAAGGCTGAGGCCGAAACCCCACAACCACACTACAGACATCCCTGCAGACCCTGGCAGGGAGAAGCCGAGGCTGGCTAAAAACGGTGCCCAATGACGATGTAGACGGGACAGCAGTAGCAGCAGATACGACGGGAACTGTTGGAACTGGCGGAAAAGCGGAGAGAGCCACCAAGCTCGGTCTCCAAAGGAGGAGTCACAACCCTAGTGACAGCCTCAGATGTCGACTGGAGAGGGCGCATAGTCCCAGAACCAGGCATCTCTACACCAGAAAACCAACAGCTCCCGCAGTATCCACCACGGTAAAACACTACACATTCCCACGGAAGGGGAATAACTCTCACCAGACATGGTCGAATCGGGAAGCCCCGAAACGACAGCGGTCCCCACCCCCTGTTGGTGCGGGAGAAGCTGCACATCCCCCACGGAGGGGGAGCAATTCTCATCAGACGTGGTCGAATCGGGCGACCCCACGGAGGGGGTCAAACTCACACCAGACGTGGTCGAGTCGGGGGGGGCCCCAAAACGACAGTGTCACCCCCCCCCCCCCCACACACACACGTGGGGGTGGGAGGAGCTGCACATCCCCAATGGAGGGGGTAAACTCACATCAGACGTGGTCGAGTCGGGAGTCTCCCGAAACGACAGCATTCCACACCACCCGCGGGTGCGGACGAAACGGACACGAGAACGCACCAATGGCGAGGGCAAAAGGAATTGCCCTAAAGGAACCGAACTGGAAAGAACAGAGGTGAGAGCAGTAGAAGAAAAAGGTGAACTCAACAGAAACAGAAAGTAGAAGAACACCCTCAACTACGAGAGAAGGTGGCAGAACCCAGACGGCCGACACCTACTCCAATAACAAATTTTTATCAACCGAAAAATTCATTGTCGAATCGCGATGACACGATGTCGCAAACAAAACATTCGCAAAAACGGAATAGTAAATAATAAACAATGAGAATGTGGTTGAAAATATAAACGAGAATATATAAAATACAGTCCTGTTATTATACGATCTTCGGATCCATAATTCCAGTCACAGGAAAACCATTATCCACGAGTTGAATTATCACTGTTTCATAATGCAAATGGCGGAAACACATCCTGCTCGTGCCTCGGATAGAAAAAGAATGGCGAATTGACGCATTGCGCACTGTTACGGAAGTCGTGGATTTGTACTATGGAAGAGCGTCCCATACCGGGTGTGCGCCGATGGCGCTCGGCCCAGTTTTAGCTTATTTTTTCGTGGTGTTTTTACACCACTTTTCTTTCCCAAATCTTGGGAAAGATTAAAATAGAGAGTATTTTATCCGAGTTAGGTTCTTCCACTGTAGTGCAAGCCTGTAGTAAACAATTGAGGTAGGTTGATAAGAAATCTTCTTCATCAGTTCAAGTTTGTTCAAATCAAGTCCCTGGCTTAATATGTGGGCTCTCTATGGGAACCCAAAGTTTAACTTAGTGCATTATTATTATTTTAAAAAATGCACAGACGTCGTAAATATTGTTTTTCGCTTAACTTGACAAAGTCAAGATAAGCTATTTCCATCACGCGTGCGGAAGTCTGTGAGTCTCACTGTGGGTCTGGACGTGTGTTCACATTTTCTTTGGCTCAGCCTAGACCTTGCAGTTCTTATCCGATAATCATGAAAATTTCATATGCAGGTTCGAGGTCATGTCTAAATGAGAATGTTCCCTTTTGGTCGTGATCAGTCAACCGTTGCAGCTGCAAGAGCCTGAAACCCAAAAACCTTTAGCACAGTCTACAGGTTGTATTTATGAAGGGATATCAATGTAATTTGGTAGGATGACTCTGTATAATGTCTAGATGAGAACGTCCTCTTTTGGTTGCGATCGATAAACTGTGACTGCTGCTAGAGCCCACAACCCAAATATCTTTAGCGCAGTCTACATATCATCGTATTTATGAAGAGATTTCATTGTAATTTGGAAGGATGACTCCAAATAATGTCTAGATGGGAATGTCCCCTTTTGGTCACGATCGGTCAACCATGATGGCTACACGGACCCGAAGCCCAAAAACCTTTAGCACAGACTACAGATCGTATTTATGAAGGGATCAGTCAACCGTGACAGCCACACAGGCTTGTGACTTAGATTTGTTAAGCATAGTCTACAGTTCATATTTGTGAAGCAATTGCATTGTAACTTGGAAGGATAACTTGGTATGATGTCTAGATGAGACTGTCATATTTTGGTCACAATCAGTCAGCCGTTACCGCCTCCTGGTCACTTCATCTAGATTCTTTTAGCACTGCTTATAGGTTGTTTTTATGAAGGGATTTAATTGTAACTTTGTAGGATAACTTGGTGTGATATCTAGATGAGACTCTCCTATTTTGGTCATGATCGGTCAACCATGACCGCCGAACCATCACATGAACTAGATTCCTTTAGCAAGTCTACAAATTATATTTATGAAGGGATTTCATTGTAACTTGGCAGGATGACTTGTTTTGGAATGATTTTACTGTAACTTGGTAACTTTAGTTGATAAGAGCCACATCAACCCAGGTCTTAATTCTTTAGTACAGTCTACACTCAAATTATTCTTGTTGAAAACAGCATGTAGGATACAGAAAATAACATATTCTCAATTATCACAATTCTTGTCTTATTTCAAAATCCTTTCATAAACATTGGAACATTATCCTTTTCATCAAAACACTACACACAGTCAAGTTCTTAAATCAGCAGAAATTAATGGCCAAGAAAGTTGCCTTTGGTTGTGTCATAGCAAATCAAAAAATTGCTCTTGCTACCGGTCACTTACTGACCAATATAGCCTCGGCTGCTGATGTGGCATTAAGCACCAATAAATAAATACTGACACACTCATGTCTTTTGACAACTTGTGCCAGGTGAGCATTTTAGGTATGTAGCTTTTTGGTATGCAGCTTCCTTAGGACCAGTGGAATCAGATGGGCCAAGAAAATGGCTGTCAGTTTTGTCATGGAGATGCCCATTTTAACACTGTTGGCAATGGGAAAATGCTGAGCCATCATCTGTCTTGAACTCCATCAACTAAATATTCTTCTTTAGAACCTTTTGGGCCAAGTCTAAACTAATTTGGTACAATTTATCTTGGTGGAGTATTCTCTTCTGAGTTTTTTTCCCAAAAGTTGCTACTCCCCATTGTGGCTAGGTTTAATGCCCCAAAAGCCTAAAAATCTTTAAAAATCTTTTTCCCATGAACTACCAAAGAGAGTGCTAAATATCTTCTTCCCATGAACTACCAAAGAGAGTGCTTGATATTTGGTATGGAACTTCTTTTGGTAGTGGAGGTTAAAGTTTATTCAAGGCATGTTGGTAGGTTAATATCTGGGCTGTCTGTGGTAGCATGCCCATTTTGGGCCCTACCCCAAATTTTTATTTCATGAACTTATGGGGTGATTTGAACCACATTTGGCCTGTAGTATAATTGTGTCATCAGTATTTGATTTATACCTGAACAATTTGTTTTGCAGTCCCATGGGAACCCCACGAGCTAAAAATAGAAAGAAATTAAAATGCCCATGTTTCAAAAACTGCTTTGACCAGAATATTGGTTTTTTTTCTTGTATGAAACAGCCTTCGGACCAGTGGAATCAGATGGTCTAAAAAATTGCTAGCAGTTTTGTCATGGATTTCCATTTGGGGATGCCCATTTTAACATTGTTGGCAGTCATTATATTTCTTTTGCTCCATCAACTACGTGTTCTTCTTCAGAACCTTTGGGCAAAATCAAAAATAATTTGGTACAAAGCATCTTGGTGGAGTATACTCTTCTGAGTTTTTTCCACAAAAGTTGCAATCCCCTTGGGGTGGTGTTAATGCCCCAAAAGCCTAAAAAGGCTTTAAACATCATCTTCTCATAAACCACTTGCAATAATGCTTATATTTCTGGTATGGAACTTACTTTAGTGATGCAGATTCTTCAGAAGAACTCAGTAGGTCAGTAGTTGGGCTCCATATGGGAGGATGTTCATTTTGATGGTGGAGATTAAAGTTTGTTCAAGGCAAGTTGGTAGGTTAATAATTTGGCTGTCTTTGGTAGCATGCCCATTTTGGGCTCCACCAAAAATTTCTTCTATTTCTAGAACCGATGGGCTGATTTGGATTTTAACCAAATTTGTCATGTAGTATAATTGGTTCATAAGTACTTGATTTATGTCCCAAAAGTTTTTTTCTCAGCTCCATGGGAACCTCAGGAGCTAAAAATAGAAAAAATTAAAATGCTCATATTTCAAAACTGCACGGACCAGAATACTGTTATTTGGTATGAAGCTTCCTTAGTACCAGTGGAATCAGATGGATAGAAAAATTGCTATTGGTTTTGTCCTGAGATGCCATAGGAGGATGCCCATTGTAATGCCGTTTGTAATGAGAAAATGCCAAATCATCATCTTTCTTATGCCCCATTAACTAAGTCTTCTTGTTCAGAACTTTCGGGCCAAATCTAAACTAATTTGGTACAAAGCATCTTGGTGGAGTATACGCTTTGGATTTTTTACTCCAAAAGTTGTTACTCCGCTTGGAGTGGGGTAGACAGAACCCTAGAAGCTAAAAACAAAAAATACTGCCACTTTTTTAAAACTCCACAGAATAGAGTTGTTTTTTTTTTTCTTTACTTGGACCAGTGGAAAGAAATGGCCTGAAAATTGCTTTTGGTTGTGTCATAGCAAATCAAAAAATTGCTCTTGCTCTCCATCATTTACTGACCCACTCATCTCTTTTGACAAGTTGACCTAGGTGAGCATTTTAGGCTCACTTGACCCTCCAGTCTGTTTGTTCATCCATTCAAACTTTGTCCATTCTATAAAAAAAAATTATTCAGAGGATTGATCTTGTTCGTACTTACCACACAATGATTGCTCATGATCCAAGGATGTGTCATGACCTTGAACCAAAATCTTAGCTGTAAGGTCAAGTTCACAGACTGTTCGTACATTTACTTGCCCATTCAAACTTTTTCCAGTCTATAAAAAAAAGATTCAATCAGCCGACCTTGTTCATACTTCACACAATGATTGCTTATGACTCAAGGTTGTGTCAAGGCCTTGATTCAAGGTCATAGATTCAATGTCATAGACGATTCATGTGTCTAAATTAGTCCAGTTCATAATAATTGATTCAATGGACCGGTCTTGTTCATACTTCACACGATGATTGCTGTCCCCTAGTCAAAACTTGAATGCCAAGGTCACAGTCAGTTTGTGTGATCTAACTTTATCTGGTCCAGAAAATTGATTCAATAGACAAATCTTGTTCATACTTCACATAACGGTTGCTCATAACTCAAGGGTATGTCATGACCTTGGCCCAAGGTTATAAATTCAAGCTAAAGGTTACATACCATTCATCCATTCTCACTTTTTCCATTTCATGAAATATGATGCAATGGGCAGATCTTGCTCATACTGTACACAATGATTGCAGGTTGTGCCATGACCTTGACCCAAGGTTATAACTCCAAGGTCAAGAGTACAGACCATGCATCTGTTCTAATCTTGCCCAGTCCATGAAAATGTTTTACACTCAGTGTTTGCGCATGACTCGAGTGTGTGTCATGACATTGACCCAAGGTTATAACTTAAGGCCACAGATCATTTGACTGTCATGACAAACAAAAATGTATTTGCAGATATGTACACAATCTATTTTCACTGAAATTTTGACAACTACACTTGTTTGATCAAATTTCTTTCCATTACAAACCACCACTGTCATGCCTTATCTTTTGGGCTCATATTCGGGGAACATCTATCAGCTCTGCTAATATTTTCTGTCTGTGCAACTTGTGTGGTAACTACTGAAAACTTGAATCAGTCACATATTTTATAGTCAACTGAGAATAATATTAAAAACATTTGCCATAACCCTGCCCCTTGTTTCAAGAGGCTTAATTCTTGTATATGACTGTCACGTGTAATGTACAAGTGTGACTTCTATGTGCAACACAAGTACTTTTTATTTCCAACATGTTTCTGAAGTTCTATCCATATGTACCATCAAAGTGTACACATTGGCTGTTGATAAGAGTTCACAGCCAAGTTGATTGATCTACTGATAGAAGAACAAATGCCAAAATCCCAAAGTTGTAGACATTTCAGATTTACTAAGGTATCACATGACACTAGCAGGAGCAAGCAGTTGGGTTTGTTTGTTTATTGGGGTTAAACACCACTTTCTACTGCCAGGATCACATCATGTCAGAGAGTTTAGTTTTGAGAGTTGCTTCAGAAATAGAGTTATGTGTAACTTACCAATGCAGAGTTGATTCATGACATCATAATGTTTTATTTGATTGAGGATTGATAAGTTTAGTTTTTTTTCATTCATTTCAGCGATGTACAAGGTTGCTGGAATCTAGAGATCTGGACTTGACTTACGCTGTGTATGTTCAGTTTATGTTCTTGTATGGATGCAATGCTGTGCCAATATCAAGAAATCAGGGTGTGGTTGTTGAGTATTCATCAGATGGAGGAATAACATGGGCTGCTCTTAGAGAATTATATTTCAGTTTATATCGACAGCCTGAGTAAGTACATTTGTAGAAGCTTGTCCACAATATCACCTCAACCAAAATTAGGAATATGATTTGATTTTTCTTTTCACAGAATGACAGCTCCAGGCTCTGTCCAAAAAGAGATGATAGGTTACATGTTCAAGATACCTGTTACTAAACAGGACTGTTCAGCAGGGAAACTTGCCTGCAGCATTTGGAGAGAGTAGTGGTGGCATTTACCACTGCCCAGACAAGGACAGGATATAAAACTGAAAATGATAATTTTGCACTTCCACACCTTCTGAATCATACTCTTGAACATACATTCAGGTGCAATAGTTCCAATAAGATTTGGCTACTCTTAAGATGGAACACAATGAGGATGTCGTACAGGGGACAAGAATCAATGACCCAAGGTGAAATTTTTGCTGTAGTTCCCGAGTGTCAAAGGCCATGACCTTTTTCTTGGAGTGGGGATTGAAAGTCAAGGGAGTGAAAAACCAAAACATCAGAAATAGTTAAGTTATGAGCATTTCTTGTGAAATAGTGTTCTATTTGTATTGGGCATGGGGTTAAATAATTAAGTAATACAAGTGCCTCCTCAAGAATTCAGCAAGGATGCAAATTGTTTGCACTTTTGATGTCAGTATTAATTACATTTTTAAAGTTGGAATGGCAGGAGGACAGCGTCAGGGCTATGTTGCTTCCATGCAGTGTACCTTTACTTCTGTAAATTTCTGCAGATTATTCATTATACTCAATGTAAATATACTGCAAATAAAATTTCATTTCATTTCATCACAGAAAAATCTCCATTTAGGGTAACTGATTCATGTCCCCCATACTCTACCTGAGTTGTGTTCTATATATATATACACCATGATTAATCTTGAATTAAGTGAATGAAGCTGACATTTGTAAAGAAAAATGTCGCCTTCGGAGGTCTGATAACTTTCGTGCTTGGCATTGTTTTGTGTGAAAGCATTGTTTTGTGTCGAAGCATTTCATTCACGCCATAACATCATTCAGATGCCTAACGTCCAATCAGATGCATGCTCACATGACGTTATGCGTAAATTGGATTCCATGCATGGTTTATCTAGAACACTTCCCAATGTCTGTATTGTATCATGTAATTTTGAACATACACAAGTGTGGTATAAAAGGCTAAACTTTTCATGGATTAAATTAATAATGAAATATATATACTACTATACTATTCCTCTAATTATACCCCACGCAACGAAGTTGGTTTTTTGCGTGGGTATAATGTTTTTGACTGGTCCATCCGTCAGTCCGTCAGTCTGTCACTCCGTCAGTCTGTCAGTCAGTCCTACTTGTTTTCCGGACTTTTTTTCTACACGCTTCCAGATATTGAGCTGATTTTTGGTATGTCAGTCTAACATGGTGGCCTACAGATCAAGTTTGCATTTTGTTCTGCTCCACTGATTTTTACCGAAATTACGGTCCTTGAACTTTGAAAAGTTTATCAAAATTACACTTTTGCAGACTTTTTTCCTACACGCTTCCAGATATTGAGCTGATTTTTGGTATGTTAATCTAACATGGTAGCCTACAGAACAAGTTTGGGTTTTGTTCCACTCCACTGATTTTTACCAAAATTACGGCCCCATAGACTTTGAAAAGTTCATCAAAATTACAGTTTTCCGGGCTTTTTCTCTGCATGCTTCCAGATATTGAGCTGATTTTTGGTATGTTTGTCTAACATGGTGGCCTACAGATCAAGTTTGCATTTTGTTCTGCTCCACTGATTTTTACCGAAATTACGGCCCTTCGACTTTGAAAAGTTCATCAAAATTACAATTTTCCAGACTTTTTTTCTACACGCTTTCAGATATTATCGAAATTACGGCCATTTTAGTATGTGAGTCTACCACAATGACTTACAGATCAAGTTTGCATTTCATCCTGCTCGTCTCTGATTTTTGCTGAAATTATGGGCCCTGGACTCTGAAAAATACAAGTAACAGATTTCCGGTCATTTTTCTAAAAATTACAGTTTTCCGAACTTTTTTTCTACACGCTTCCAGTTATTATCTAAATTACGGCCATTTTAGTATGTGAATCTACCACAATGACTTACAGATGAAGTTTGCGTTTCATTCTGCTCGGCTGAAAAACTTAGTTCAAGTTATGGATAAATTAGATAGACCTCCTACTGTAATTGTTGGTGACTTAAATGTCAATACTTTGAAAGAACCAAGCAACGTATTTGTAAAAACATTGTCTCCAAAGTGTTAAAGCCAAGTTATTTGCTCACCGACTTACATTTCTGGCTCCTGTATTGACCATGTGTACATAAAAAAGACATAGCTTGTGACACAAGAATAATCCCGGTTCCATATTCCCAGCATGCAGTTATTCAAGTCAGGATTAGAATATGAAGCAACTTCGAATTTGTTCATGAAGTAAAACAATAATCTATTTCACTTTTTGTGTATAAACACTGTCATTTGGGATAGCAATTCTAAATCTGACACCTTTTTTTATAAACAAGCATACACTAAAGTAATTTTATCAGCAAAGACCTAGTGTGACCTTACATTATTTACAATGTGTGTTGGAAAGATCAAATTGGATTTAAAAAGGTTGGTATCATTAAATCTTAACATGGCTTCATATTTCAATTAAACTTAATTCTGCTTGAATCCTTTCAATACTGTTGAAACTACAGAACACTGTTTTCTGCAGTATTTCTAGAATCTATGTTTATTTTTAAAAAATGATTAGAGCTTGAAATATCGGGGGGCGCGTGGGGTATGTGAGCGTGCTCACTAAGGTTCTATATTTTTCAAATAAAATATGCATAACTTCCTATTTTATTGTTCATAAAGTTCAAGCTATTATGAATAATGTTCAAGCTATTATGAAGAAATGAAATGGATCTGAGGTTGGGCTGGTGAAGTTCTACTTCTTTTTCACCAATGCCAGTTAGCAAAAGGTTGAGGTTCATTGCCACAAGTCCTTCCAAATAGTCACTACAAACCCTGTATTGACTGTAGTTTTGCTTAACGCGACTCAAGCTTCAAGCTCCCTTTTGATGTCTTGTCTGCTCAATATATATGTCCTGGAATTCTGTTCTAATGGCTGGTTATACAGCTATCTGGGTTTTGTACTCGGGCATATGTATTAAATTAATAGATTGTATTAGTAACCAACATATACATATATTTTCCAGTAATATTATTGACTAATATTTTATTCATATTTTGTACACACAGTTCTGCATGAAAATTATATTCAGTACAACTAGAATTAGGTAAGTTAATTTGCTAATGCAACCGACATAAAATTTTATGAGCACTGTAGATGAGTGTGCAGAACTAATACATACTCTTACATAATTTTTCTTACTCAGTGTGGATAGCTACAATAATGAGCACTCAAGCACTTGGCTGATTGCTCTCTTGTTTGACACTATTTCCACAATTAACATGAGGTACTCATCATTAAAACGCTGTTTCCCAAAACTATCAGAGAGATAACACCACAGATATTCACAGATTCACATTCCATAAGTTAAATTGCTTTCAATGGGCTAATACTGCTGATACAGTAGAGCCCTGTTAATTAAATAGCTACTTTGCCAGTAAAATTTATTCAGTTAACAGGAGTATTCAGTTGACAGAGATTTGGTCACTTTCTTGTATTCTAGAGATAAACTGAGCATGTATTCTATTATTTCTTGTTTGACAAAGCTTGTGGAGCTCTGCCAAACATGACATGGATTAAATACCTGTACAGGATGCTCTGAGGCCAAATATGTCTATAAACATAATGGGTCATAATGCTGATTTCTGAATAAAGGGGATTACGTGGAATCTGTGTTGTTTTGCCCTATCTCAGGGACCACAAAGCAGCAGGGTGCAAGCATGCCAAATTTTGGGACCTACTGTGGCTTGAAGTTACATTTTGGGGACCAACAGACCTATTTTGGGGACCCACTGCAATCTCCCCAAACATTCCAACAAATATACAAACATAAGCCAAACATGCTGACTTCTGAAGGATGGCACTCCAACTTGCTATATCAGGCTCTGGCCTTCTACAGCAGAAACACTTTTTGATTTACATCTCACAAGGAGTATGCATATAGAATATGCAAGCAAAGAGCCATTGAAAGTGGCAGATAATTGCCAGTGGAAAGGGTTTTGTGACCAAGCACTGCATACTGTACGAAGCCAAGTTCAGAAGGTGTGCATTCAAGCTTAAATCTTGTCACAAGTTTGAGGTGGTTATTCAGTCAGAGGTCTGGCTTTGTACAGTGAGTGAGGCAGATCAAGTTGAGCACAATCTTACAATTAAGGGCTAAAATTGAATTCACTACAGTGCTTGCTCAAATTAAAGGGGATATATAAAAATATCTCAATTAAAAGGGTATTGGATGAGTTTTATTTATATTTATTTATCTTTATTTTTATTTTTTTTTGGGGGGGGGGGGTCAATTTTTTTATTCAGATAAAATAATATACAAGTGTAGATATGCAATTACATACAGACACAGGAGTAATATATAAATGTATTATTTACACAATTACATACAGATACAAAGGTTTACATGTGTTAAACTGTGTTTCCATATAATTTCTTGGATCTAGTCATGCTTTCATTATGTCCTGTTTGTGAAACAGAAATAGCAACCAAGTAACAGTTACTGGTGGTAGCACATTGAGAAAATTTTGTCGCAAGAGAGCCTGAAGCTTTGTTTTAGGGAGACTACAAAAATGTAAAGAAAAGAGAAAAAAGAAGTCAAGGTCTATTGTCCAGTAGCTGACAGATTATCAGAAGCAGGAGGATAAAGCAGTGCTTTAAGACATACCCATCTTGTGTGAATTAATCGGGATTTTTTTTTCCGAATACCTGTGAAGGGAGTATAGTTCTAGTTCACAGTATTGATGCAATACTTTAATTAAACCATGAAAGCTGGGTTGACACCTTCTCACCTTGCACAAATAAATGAACTTTTTGTATAGAAGATCTAAGAAGGCGATATTATTTTCTTGTGACAAAAAGGTATTATTATTATTATTATTATTATTATTATTATTATTATTATAAAACCAATAAGGATGAAGTGTGGTGTCAGTGGCACTAGAATGCTACATTGTTCCTTCAGTCTTTCAGCGAACTGTAACAAGACTGACTTTGCCATGGGACATTCAAAGAATAAATGTGACATTGTTTCCATGGTGCTAAAACAAAATGTATACAGTTCAGTCTCAGACAATTTACTTTTAAAAAGGTGGGAATTTGTAAATGGAGCGCCATTTAAAATTTTGTATTGTAGGGTTTGGAGGTGAGTATAGTCTGTGGTTATGAAAGGGCTTCTGTATATCAATCTGCAATGCTCCTGTGTGAGATCAATATGCAAATGCTCCTTCCATTTCCTCTGAGAATGAACTGGATCCGAAATCACCTTTTGCACAATTAGTAGATAAAATGTTTTGTTGACCGCTTTCGTTTCTTTTAGTTTCTCAATTAGTAGATTCTGAACAAAATCAGATTTTTTTTCCCTTTCGATATTTTTCCGCCACAGTCATGGAATCGCCTTGTTTATCCTCTGGAAGACAGTGGACGGTGTTTTGATATCATATTTTGTGGAAAACACCGCAAACGTAAGGAAGCCTCTGCTCTCACTCAAGATGTCATTTAGAAAAAATATACCTTTATCACACCAAGTCTGATTTAAGAAAAGTTTATTATTGATTTTGATATTTCTGTTTTAGAAGATTGGTTGAGAACAAATTTCTTTGGAGTGTGAAGGTGATTTGTTATCTAATAACGACCATGACTGTAAGGACGTTTTTCCAGAAGCTGTTTGCATACTTCCCTACTTTTGTTAACCCTTCTTTGTGTAAATACCAAAATTTCTCATTTCCATATTTTTCAAAGTCATCTAAAATAAGGGTTTTCCAGGGTGATATTATGTTGGGGTCCATCAGTTTCTTAATCAAAACATTTTTAAAGAATGTCTGTATGACTGAATGTCTGGAAACTTAAGCCCCCTCAGCCCCACTCCACCCCCCTCCCCCCCCCCCCCCCCCCCATTGGCAACTTGATTCATAAGAAACGTACGCTTAATCTTTTCACTTTTACCCACCCATAAATAATTAAATAGTGTGGATTGCATTGCGATTAACATCTTAGAGTTATTGTAAGTAATATGGAGATGTCAGGAAGCCAGCCATCTGGCTTTGATGTCTCCAAACAATGTGCCTACTCACATACATTATGCGTAATGTAGTCCACTGCACCTCTATATGCTCACTTCCACAATTTTCAACTGTTCATTTTGTTATCATTAATTTTTATGTTGTTTGTTTGTGAGATGGTATATTGTTGAATAAATTTCATTTCATTTCTTATCAGGTGGTTTGGGACGAACTGATAGTGTATCAATATTGGTAGAACCAGCATTTTTATGATGGTAGTTTTCCCAGTTAGGCTGAGATTTCTAAACGATCAGTCGTAAAGACGTTTTTCCATCTTTCTAGATTTATCGATGTAGTTTTAAATTGTATAATTTTCGCAAAATAGATCATACATTATACCTAATATGGTGAATTTCGCATTATTGTTCTACTGAACATTACGTTTTGTGGCAGTCTTTTTACTTGACCCTTTTTTAGCCCCAAACCATACAATCTGTGTCTTTTTTTTAAATTAACTTTAAGGTCTGACTCCACTATAGAAGAGTTCATGACCTCTAGAGCTGAGTTTAAAGACTGTGAATCGTCACTCAAAAATAAAGTCATCAGCACATTGACTTATGAGGTGTTCGGAGTGGTTTATTTTGATACCATTGATATCAGGATTGTATTTAAGTGTGGCATTCAATATCTAGACTCTTAAAATAAATAAATAGGGGGGAGGGCAGTTACCCTGCCTTACTCCTCTCTCCAAGTTAGTTTTTCAGAGCAGTGTCCATTAATAAGGACAAAACTGAAGATATTTGAGGAGAAAGTATGAAACCAATTTATAATAAAGGGCCCAAAGTTGAAGAACTGCAACGTTTTTTCTATGAACAACCATTCAAGGGAATCCGAAGCCTTTTCAAAATCTAGTAGAACAAGAATTCTGGTGATATTTAGTTTCTCACACTTTTCTATCAGGTCAAACATTAGTCTTGTAGATTCTCTGATGTATTTCCTTTTCATGAACTCAAGCTGAGTTTCTGATATGAGTTTCAGTAGTACTGTCTTAACATGATATGCTATAGCCGCTGAAGCAATTTTCGTATCTACATTAATTAATGAAATAGGCTGCCAGTTTTTTATGAACTCTTTTGGTTTGTTTTGCTTTGGGATCCAAGTAATGATGCCAGTTTGTTGCAGGTTGGATAATTTCTGTACATTGTATCCGTGGTTTAAGGAATTGATCAGAAGGCTGCCAATATCTTTTCAGATGAATTTATAGGACTCCATGGTAAATCCATCTGATCATGGTGTTTTGTTCTTTTTCATTGATTTTAGGGCGCTTAAACATTCAGAGTATGTTAAAAGGCCTTCCAAGGAGTTACTCTCTTTGTTGTCTAAAAACTGTAAAAAGGGGTTGGACTTGTATAAGAAAGCATCATTTTCTTTGGAGCCGTTTAACAGACTTAATAATGTGGAGGAGTATAAATCTTCATAGAGTAGCTTTTGTTCATTTAGTATTTCGGATATATTTTTCGTAATCCTGCGAGGAAGTTACAAGTTTAGCTGTTGTTTTTTCCGTGTAATGGCATTTTTCTAGATTACAAAAGTACTTGATAGTTGATTTTTCCCCTTCTACTTTCCATCTCGATTTTGCTCTCAGAATCGTGCCTTTAACTTTTTTATTTCTGATGGGTTGGAGTTAATTTTCAAATTTTCAATTTATTTACCTTTATAGTTGATTGTATATAAAATAGAAATTATTTGTTGTTAATATGTATTTGTTCCTGTAAAACTTGTGAAGAGTGTCTTAAGTCCACTATGTTGTAGAGGATAAGGGATCCAATAGTCCTGAATTCTGAACATTATCAGCAATAAGTTACTAATTACACAATTTTAGCTCAACTCAAGAAAGTCAGTGTGTGCTGTTGATGTCACATGGCATCTGTTGTCTCACTTGTCTGTCTTCCTGTGTCCTGCATCCATTAACTTTGCTTTTCCATATTCTTCAGAGGCACTGTTCCAAATCCAACTAAATTTGGCACAATCTATCTTTGTGGAACACCTTTCTAAGTTTGCTGATTAGAATTTGCTAACCGTCTGGGTGAGGGGTGGTGCCCAAAAAGCCCCCAATTCTTCAAAAATGTTCTCATGAACCACCAGTCACAATGCTTTGAGCGCCCAAGGTGCCAGGATATTTTTATACTGTAACCAATGACCCAGACTTAGCTGGTGCTTACCCAAAAATATCTAGGGCCAAACACAAATTTTGCCCCCAATCCCCAAAATTTGCATGCAAAACCAAAATTTAGAAGTCCTAACTGGCCCTCCATACATAATACCCACCGTGCATGTGCAGACGCCAGGAAGTCACCTAATCTGGCGCCAATAAAATCATTCTTTGTTTGGCCCTTGTCAGATAACAACAAACTGATATTTGTGCTTTTAAGTCTCAATTAATAATGATGCCAGACACGAATCAATGGTTAAATTGGTGGATCCAAGGACAGAACTGGATGAAGAAACGGTAGTTTGATACTTTCAGGGCTTTAATTAGTCCCCTACGGAAACCATAAGGGGACTATAGGATTGCACTCCTTCCATCTGTCCATCCGTCCATCTGTCTCTCCGTCTGTCCATCCAGGCCAACATTGGGGGTTTAGGGAATATTATTATTAGGGGCTACCTCCAAATTAAGGTAGTGTTAGGGTTAGGAGTGGGGTGGGGTGGGGTTAGGGGTAGTCCCAGAGTAGAGATTAAGGTTGGGGGAGGGTTAGGTCTGGGGGGGGGGGGGGGGGTAAGGGTTTGGGTCAGGGGTGGGGTTTTAGTTTTAGTAGCCCCTAAACCAAAAAATAGCTCCTAATCCTACTGGTTTGCCTAGGGTGGGGTTGGGTCAGTGGTGGGGTGGGGTTAGGGGTAGCCCCAGAGTAGGGCTTAAGGTTGGGGGTTAGGTCCCAGGGGTGGGTGGGGGTTAAGGTCAGGGGTGGGCTTTTAGGGTTTAGGGTCAGGTGGGGTAGGGTTAAGGTGTGGTTTTTGGATGGAGGGGTGGGGTTAGGGTTAAATATAAGTTCTAGGGTGGAGGGGTGGGGTTCTGGGTAAAATAAGGTTTTGGACTTACAAAATGTTTTTTTTGGTAGCCCATAAACCCGAAATGTTGGACCGTCTGTCTGTCCGTCCGTCCATTCATCTGTCCGTCTGTCCATCTGTCTGTCTGTTTTTTGGTGGGGTGGGGTTAGGGTTAGGGGTAGTCCCAGAGTAGGGCTTAAGGTTGGGGGTTAGGTCCCAGGGGTGGGTGGGGGCTAAGGTCAGGGGTGGGCTTTTAGGGTTGGGGTGGGGTAGGGTTAAGGTGTGGTTTTTGGGTGGAGGGGTGGGGTTAGGGTTAAATATAAGTTCTAGGGTGGAGGGGTGGGGTTCTGGGTAAAATAAGGTTTTGGACTTACAAAATGTTTTTTTGGTAGCCCATAAACCCGAAATGTTGGACTGTCTGTCCGACCGTCCATCCATCTGTCCATCTGTCTGTCTGTTTTTTATGTTACCACCTCTCCCTCCAACATGCTTTAAGCTACACCTTTCATATTTGGTACATGGATAAATGGTTCTGAGGGGATGATGCATGCTCAAAATTTTTTTTTCAAAATCCAAGATGGCGGAATGGCGGCCATTTTTGTTGTGTTTTTAAAGCTTTTTTTTCTCTATTTTCATGTTACCACCCCTCCCACCAACATGGTTCAAACTACACTTTGTATATTTGGCACATGGATAGAGGGTTGGGAGGGGATGATGCACATTCAATATTTTTTCTTCAAAATCCAAGATGGTGGCATGGCGGCCATTTTTGTTGTGTTTTTTTAAAGCTTTTTTCTCTATTTTATGTTACCACCCCTCACTCCAATATGGTTCAAGCTACACTTTTTATATCTGGCACATGGATAGAGGGTTGTAATGTGATGTTACACGTTCAATATTTTTTTTTCAAAGTTCAAGATGGCGCCATGGCAACCATTTTTGTTGTGTTTTTTAAGCTTTTTTCTCTATTTTATGTTACCACTGCTCCCTCCAACATGGGTCAAGCTACACTTTTCATATATGGTACATGGATAAAGGGGTTGTGAGGGGATTATGCACGCTCAATATTTTTTTTTCAAAATCTAACATCTGTCTGTCTGTCCGTCTGTCTGTCTGTTTTTATGTTACCACCTCTCCCTCCAACATGCTTCAAGCTACACCTTTCATATTTGGTACATGGATAAATGGTTCTGAGGGGATGATGCACAGTCAATATTTATTTTTCAAAATCCAAGATGGCAGAATGGCGGCCATTTTTGTTGTGTTTTTTAAGCTTTTTAGCTCAACTTTGGCGAAGCCAAATTTGAGCTTATGCCATGGCTTGTCGTCCGTCTGTCCGTCAACAATTGGATACGGCTCGGGCTAGAGGTCGTATTTATGAACCGATCTTTACGAAACTTCTTGGGTACCTTTGTTATGACTGTGGGACGAGAACGAGTGTTTTTGGGTGCGGTCCAAAATTCAAGATGGCTGCCAGCTGCCATTTTGTACCGACGATGCAGAAATCTGTTTTTTGTACAGAACTTCCATATGAAAGCTCTGATTTGAATAATTTTTTGTATGAATGTTTAGTACATCACATATAATACGGGTTTTTTTCTCGTGCGTAAATTATGCAAATTAGACTAACTTTGATGTTTTTTGGTGTTACTTTCAGCACTGTAAGTGCAAATGCCAATACGGCTCGGGCTAGAGGCCGTATTTATGAACCGATCTTTACGAAACTTCTTGGGTACCTTTGTTATCACCGTGGGACGAGAACGAGTGTTTTGAGGTCCGGTCCGAAATTCAAGATGGCCGATGGCAGCCATTTTGTACGAAATTTGGTGCAATCAGATTTTTGCACAGAACTTCCATATGAAAGCGCTGATTTGAATAATTTTTTGTGTGAATGTTTAGTACCATGGGATACATCACATATAATACAGTTTTTTTTCTCGTGCAGAAATTATGCAAATTAGATGAACTTTGATTTTTTCAGTGCTGCTTACACACAGTAAGTACACATGTCAATACGGCTCGGGCTAGAGTCTGTATTTATGAACCGATCTTCACGAAACGTCTTGGGTACCTTTGTTATCACCTTGGGACGAGAACGAGTGTTTCTGGGTGCGGTCCAAAATTCAAGATGGCTGCCAGTGGCCATTTTGTATCGAAATTAGGTCTAATCAGTTTTTTGTACACAACTTCTATATGGCTCAGGCTAGATGCCGTATTTATGAACCGATCTTTACGAAACTTTTTGGGTACCTTTGTTATTACCGTGGGATGAGAACGAGTGTTTTTGGGTGTGGTCCGAAATTCAAGATAGCCACCAGCAGCCATTTTGTACCAAAATTAGTGCAATCAGTCTTTTGTACAGAACTTCTGTATGAAAGTTCTGATTTTAATAAATTTTTGTATGAATGTTTAGTAACATGGAATACATCACATATAGTACGGGTTTTTTTCTCGTGCAGAAATTATGCAAATTAGATGAACTTTGATTTATTCAGTGCTACTTATACTCTGTAAGTGCACATGTCAATACGGCTCGGGCTAGAGGCTGTATTTATGAACCGATCTTCACAAAACTTCTTGGGTACCTTTGTTATCACCTTGGAACGAGAACGAGTGTTTCTGGGCACGGTCCAAAATTCAAGATGGCTGCCAGTGGCCATTTTGTACCGAAATTAGGTCCAATCAATTTTTTGTCACAACTTCTACACAGCTCATATTTGTGAACTGATCTTCACGAAACTTCGTGGGTACCTTTGTTTTCACCTCGGGACAGGAATGAGTGTGTTTTGGGGTGCCTTTGTTATCACTGTGCTATGAGAACAAATATTTTGGGGTTCAGTCAGACCCACTCTGGGACTCAAAGATTTTTTCTAGTTTAGCATCTGACTGTCACCCACCTTTACAATACTTTACCTATACATTTGTTACAGGCAACGCTCAGTATTTATGTACAGACCGTTACAATACTTTATATGTACCTTTGTTATCAGGTCATTACCTAGATGTTTGTCATTGCTGTGTCACATACTATACATGTACATGTCTTTGTCTTGACAAGTTGAGCTACAGTGTCATTGACACTTTCATTTCTCTATTTTATGCTACCACCCCTCCCTCCAACATGGTTCAAGCTACGCCTTTCATATATGGTACATGGATAAAGGGTTGTGAGGGGATTATGCACGCTCAGTATTTTTTTTTTCAAAATTCAAGATGCTTATATACTCTAGTGTCTTCTGTGACAAAAACACCTTATGTCACAAAAGCGCCATAGGGGACTAATACCACCTCGGTGGTCAAACACTTGTTTTATATTATTTAGTAAAATTAGTTCATGTTTCCTAATTTCGGGACATGAGCCTGACGTTATCACTGATTGATTATGATCTATCCACTGTTTATTTAGTATTCCTTCCCTGCCTTCCCTTCATCCCCCCAGTTAAGCTCCCAAGCTTTTTGACTTGTTTTAATAATAATTTTTTATAAAATGTATTGGGAGTTTAATGTTTTATGCAGAAGATTATTCTGTACATCCCCAGGGTTACGTCCTCATCCTTAGGGTGTTCAGGCATTTTGGTCATGCATCTTACATCTAATGTATTATTTTTTCTTCTGAGGAAGATCTTGCTTTACATCGGATAGTCTTGTTTCTATTACTGACTTTGGGCCGTGTTGCCTGGGGTCTTGATTCCGATGTTTTGTTTACATTACATTACTCTAGGTAGTTTCCTATTTTTGTTTAGGAACAACAGTTGTAAGTAACATTAAATATTCTGGTAGTGTGGTAGTTAATTTTACACAGTTTTTATAATTTTGTCCACACTTAGGTTGGGCTCTTATATTAGGAAAATTTTTTCAAAAATTTTTATTTTATTTTTGAAAGAGTTTTTCTTTTGGATATATTTATTTCATTGATTATATTTAATGTTATCTTATATTATATGTAGATTTGGTGGTGGTACAATGACATATATTAGTTTTTAGGTAATTATTTTTATCTAATAGTATGGCAAATAGAGGAAACCTTTCCTTTATTTACTTGGTCGTTTTAATGAGTTTACTCGATGTACTACCACTAATTCTACTCCATGTATCAGATTTGATAATCTGAATGATGAACGTCATGGTTTGTGTCAGGCGAGTGGACTCTATCGGTCATATCGCGGTGAGGGGACTCGGTGGTCCTCTCGTCAAAAGGTCACTATAGTTTTTTAGTTTCTATTTACAGAGGAACAGGAACATGATGTGGCTTCATTACGCAATCAAGGAGTGTGCTGTCGTCGTCGCAAATCAATCAAGAGCTAGTGGCAAAAGTGCTCAGGTATTAGACAAGGCCCAGATCCTTAGTAGGATTGATGACCTTGTCGCCAGCTAACTCAACCGGCAGATCTAACTCGTATGTGAGGGACGTGATGCTGGGTATGTCCGTTGCGGTCAAGAAGAGGAATAAGGGTGTAGCGAGCACTATAAACATGCTCACCCTGCGATGACGGGAAGGAGGAAGCACGGTAAGGAGGAAGTAGACAAATTCTGAGGTATGCCCGTCCAGGTCTTCGTGATCACGAGCAAGAGGGAGGTCCCTCTCTCTTATAACAACATCTGGGGCCAGAGGTTGTTGGTAGGAACTTGTCAGATAAGTTCTGAGGTATGCTCGTCCAGGTCTTCTGTGATTGTGAGCAAGAGAGAGGTCCCTCTCTCTTATAACAACCTCTGCGATCAGAGGTTGTTGGTAGGAACTTGTGTCGGTCAGACAAGTTTGGAGGTATGCTCGTCCAGGTCGTCCGTGATTGCGAGCAAGAGAGAGGTCCCTCTCTCTTATAACAACATCTGGGGCCAGAGGTTGTTGGTAGGAACTTGTCAGACAAGTTCTGAGGTATGCTCGTCCAGGTCTTTCATGATTGCGAGTAAGAGAGAGGTCCCTCTCTCTTATAACAACATCTGGGGCCAGAGGTTGTTGGTGTGAACTTGTGTCAGTTGAAACTTACGTCCAAGGGACACTCCTTCCATAGACTGTCGGGGCCGGCCAGTCTTATAGCTTCCTCTATGTTCGAAAAGCACACACGACCATGCAGGTCCGTTGTTGCTAGTTAGCTCGAACGGTGAAGTAGTTACTCAGGTCTCTGAGAACTGTGACGCCAAGTGTAGATGATCGGGGCTTGAAAAAGAAAGATCAGATAGGGTGGAGCGAACACTATGTTATGCAATTATGCTCACCCAGTGACAACGGAAGGAGGAAACCGATAAGGTCTGAGGTACGCTCGTCCACCGGGATGTCCCGTCTAATAGCCAGCTGGGGCTGGCTAGTCTTATGGTTTCCTCTACATAACGGACAAAGTGATCTTTATATTTCACAGGGCTGTAAAACCTGATGAGTGGTGTCAGTTCCCTGTCGCTGGTGAAACGGTTAAGATTGGATGCTTGGACCGTGACTCCGGATGTGTCGCATATGCATTGTATTAGAGCTAGTGGAAAAGTGCTCAATGATTTTAAAAGACAATGGCTAGGTTTCACAGAGGCTTACGTCCCTTGTCTATATACAGCTTGCTCGACCGGCAGATCTCACTCGTATGTGGATGGCATGAGGCCGGGTATGTCCGTGGCGGTCGAGAGAGAATAAGGGTGTAGTGAGCACTGTTGATCGAATCCATGCTCACCTAGTGTTGATGGAAGAAAGAAGACGGCAAGTTCTGAGGTATGCACGAGCAAGAGGGAGCCCCTGTCTCTCTTTCAACAACATCTGGAGCCGTGTGTTGTTGGTAGGAACTTGCATCAGTCTGAGCTTACATACATAGCTATTGTCCAGTAAAGAGAAAAGAAGAGAAACAAGCACTCCCAACCGCATCTTGGCTAAGTGACTCAGGATTTCCGGTCTGCATCGTCAAAAGGTCCATCTTTAGTAAAGAAAGTCGCACCATCTAGTAGCCAAGGGGTGAGGCTTCATTCATCGGGTCGTCTGCAGTAATAACTATATTGGACTCCCTGCCCTAGGAGCAGCCGGCAAAGAGGCTATTCGTGACCGCTGCTCCTCAGGCCTCTGTAATGGACTTGCTGTCACAGTTGCACAGTATTCCTGCTAAGGCAGAAGCACTCAACTTCAGTCTCAAATCTTGAGCTGTTGCATAGTGCTTATTTGGTCCAGTTACCTGCCTGTTTAGATGCTGGTGTCTGTGATTCTAACTGATTTGAACATATGATGGATAGGATAACTTTTCCTTCCGGAACAACTCTTGGATGATATAGATACCATGCATTATCATTTCCTTGATCTTGTTCCAGTGATTCAAAAAGCTGTGAGCAATTATGAGACACCGCTAGCGTAGTTCGACGCTGACTTCATCCGGGTAAAGAGCAGGGTAATAAGATCTCTTTCCGGTTAAGTCTACACGGGTGTCACAGATCTTCGATTCCATAGACGACACCATATTTATCTTCCGGCGGAAAAAGTCATTCGGTTTCTTATCTTCTTCCTCTGTATTTTTAATTGTTTGTGATGGTTCACATACTTTTAAAAACAACAGGGGAAGATGTGGAGAGTTCCTCAGCATTGATTGAGCAGGCTAAGATCCTAGTTTTAGCCTTACCTTCATCATTTAGATATTCACTTGGACTCAATTGAGAAGATAAGATGGAAGGAATTTTGTGGTTGTTTGTACCTTTTAAAATTCTTTCCAGACCTAGTATTTATTTCTCAGTCTTAACTAATGTTAAGTGAGAGTTATTCTGATGCAACAAAGCCTTGTGTCTTCATCTTTGCATGTGACTAGGTGGAAAACTTGCCATAGGTCGCTTTAGTCTTCCAACTCTAGTTTTTATGATAAGAATCAATTCTCATCTCTTTAAGCTGCGGTCTAATGTACTATCACCAGCAGAAAGAGTACGAGAGGTTGTCCAAGACTCAAATTGTCTATAAGGACTCATAGCAAGGTATAGGTATACTTAAGTCTTTGATGGTAAGCTTTCATTATTGTAGGATTAAACTACAAGAAAGCATCTATTCTCGACTCTTTAAGTTGGGGTCTAATCGACCACAGCCAACAGAAGAGTAGGAGAGTTTGTCCTAGACTCATTTCACTTATAAGGCTCATAGCGAAGGTATAGGTTCTCTCCTATATATAATTCTTTAGATTTGTCTATACAGCCACTTGGATAGGGGTTTCTCGTCAGACTGTGTTACTGATCAGACTCCCCCGAGCCGGCAGTTCTAGGCTCTTATAGAACTCGGTGCGGACAATTTTGACTGGAAGTGGATAATTAGGTTATTTATTATTATCTTTTAGTCGATAAGCGAACGTTCGGCAATTGTAGCGAGTATAGTTCTTTAGATCACTTGTTTTGTGAACTAGATAATGTCTCATGGGATTTATGATAGGCTTCATGTATCCCACTATTCATTTGGCTGGTTCATCTGTTTCACAAAGCGAATTAACCAGCTGTTTCACTTGCTTTTATCGGTTATCTGACGCATTAACGGTGATATTTTTGTGTGCCGGATGGAGTTGTGTGGAGCAGCTTGGAATGTTATTTCAATGGGTCGCTTACACACATGTCTACTCCAGTTATTAACTGGAGTGGTAGACGTTTTTCCCCCTTGACCTGTTTTGTTTTAGAGAATCTTTTAACATAAGGTCAAGTTTGGGCATATATTACGGTTTTCTCAATTATTTCGGACGTGAGTTCATATATTGCATTACAATCCTGAGTCCGACGGTCTCTCTCTCTCTGCACATCAGAGTTTATCACAAGAGAAGTTATGCTTTTGTTGTCATTATTTTTCAATAGAAGGGACGTTATGTTCATTCTTTTGTTAAATAAGTCAGTTAGCTATTCGTACTGCTTGGGCTATTTATCTTCTTATTAGCAGTCAATGCTTAAGATTTCAGTGCATAAGTAAGTGCTGGCTATATCTTGCTCTTATTCTAACTGTTTGGCTATTATATGATCTTATGTGGGATCTCTTCAGGATAGTTAAGTTTTCGGCACATGGGAATAATAGTTTCCATTATTTGTGTCGCTAGTATAGGCTTTTGAGCGCATACATTGCCGCTCAGCTGTTCGCAATGAAATGAATGATAGGATACGTGTATCCTTCAATTCATTTGTTTCTATTGATTTCATTGAGGTTATGGGGTCTGCTATTGAGCATTCGCCAGAAGCTTCCCCATTAGAGGGTTTTCTTCTTTAAGGGAAGTTTTATTCTTCATGTCATTCTCCGCTCTCAGTGGCATTATGGAGTATTCAGACATGAAAGAGCTTTATGATCACTATATTATTGTTGTCTGCACCAGCAGTGATTACCTAAGCTACCTGGCACAAATATTTGTTGTTTGCTATAGAGTATCTTTATGAGTTGGAGATTTGAACTGGCTAGAAAAATGCCCTAATTTTTAGCCCAACTTGACAAAGTCAAGCTGAGCTATTGCCATCACTTCTCGTCTGTCGGCGTACGTATGTACGTATGTCCGGGCATATGTACATATGTACGTACGTACATCCACGATTTCCTTTGGCACAATTCACAGGTTGCATTTATGATCAGATCGCTTTGAAACTTGGTATGCTTGTTTGGGGTGACCTCTAGATGGGAGCTATCAATTTTTCTTCAATTTCGGTCAAAAAATGTTGCTGCGGCCAACGTTCTTGGAACTTAGTTTAGTCAGACCTGAATATTTCCCTTTGGCACACCCTACAGGGCACATTTATGATCAGATTGCTTTGAAACCTGGCATGCTTGTTTGGGGTGACCTCTAGATGGGAGCAATCGATTTTCTTCCATTTCCGTCAAAAAATGTTGTCGCGGCCAACGTTCTTAGAACTTAGTTTTGTCAGACCTGAATATTTCCCTTTGGCACACCCTACAGGGCACATTTATGATCGGATTGCTTTGAAACCTGGCATGCTTGTTTGGGGTGACCTCTAGATCGGGGCTATCGATTTTCTTCCATTTCTGTCCGTCAAAAAATGTTGCCGTTGGTAACGTTCTTAGAACATAGTTTAGTCAGACCTCAATATTTCCCTTTGTCACACCCTACAGTCAGGCATCAATATACTCCTTTGGCACGCCGTACAGAGCACATTTTTGATCAGATCATTTTGAAACTTGATATGCTTGTTTGGGGTTACCTCTAAATGGGAGCTATCGATTTTCTTCTATATCTGCCAATAAATGTTGCCGCTGGCAACGACCTTTGATGAACTTAGTGCAGTTATGCATCAAAATTTTCCCTTGGCACACCCTGCAGAGCATGTTTATTATTGGATCACTTTGAAACTTAGTATGCTTGTTTGGGGTGACCTCTAGATGGGAGCTATCGATTTTCTTGCATTTCTGTGAAAAAATGTTGCCGTTGGTAACGTTCTTAGAACTTAGTTTAGTCAGACCTCAATATTTCCCTTTGGCACACCCTACAGGGCACATTTATGATTGGATTGCTTTGAAATCTGGCATGCTTGTTTGGAGTGACCTCTAGATGGGAGTTATTGATTTTCTTCCATTTCCATCCAAAAATGTTGCCGCTGGCAACGACCTTTGAACTTAGTTTAGTCAGGCATCAATATATTCCTTTGGCATGCCCTACAGGGCATATTTATGATCAGATCGGTTTGAAACTTTGTATGCTTGTTTGGGGTTACCTCCAGATGAGAGCTATCGATTTTCTTCGATTTCCGTCAAAAAATGTTGCCACTGGCAATGACCTTCGTTGAACTTTGTGCAGTTATGCATCAATATTTCGCTTTTGGCACACCCTGCAGTGCTCAGTTTTGTCCAGATCACTTTGAAACTTGGTATGCTTGTTTGGGGTGAGCTCTAGATGGGAGCTATCAATTTTCTTCCATTTCCGTCAAAAAATGTTGCCGCTGGCAACATTCTTAAAACTTAGTTTAGTCAAACCTCAATATTTCCCTTTGTCACACCCTACAGGGCACATTTATGATCGAATTGTTTTGAAACCTGTCATGCTTGTTTGGGGTGACCTCTACATGGGAGCTATTGATTTTCTTCCATTTTAGTTCAATCAGGGATCAACTTATTCCTTTGGCATGGCCTGCAGGGCACATTTATGATCAGGATGGTATGAAACTTGGTATGTTTGTTTGGGGTTACCTCTAGATGGGAGCTATCGATTTTCTTCCATTTCCGTCAAAAATAGTTGGCCATTGGCAACAACCTCTGATGAACTTAGTGCAGTTAAGCATCAATATTTCCCTTTGACACACCCTGCAGGGTACATTTATGATTGGATCGCTCACAAACTTGATGTGCTTGTGTGGGGTGACATCTATATGGGAGCTGTCGATTTTCTTCCATTTCTGTCAAAAAATGTTGCCGCTGACCTTTGAACTTAGTTTAGTCAGACCTCAATATTTCCCTTTAACACACCCTTCAGGGCACATTTATGATTGGATCACTTTGAAACTTGGTATGTGTGTTCGGGGTTACCTCTAGATGTGAGCTATTGTTTTTTTTTCATTTCCATAAAAAATTATTGTCGTTATCACCAGCCTTTGAACGTACTGCATTTGTGCATCAACTTATCCCTTTTGCACTCTCTGCAGTGTATATTTATGAATTTCCGTAAAAAAAAAAAAAAAAAAACATTGCCACAAGCAATGACCTTCTTCTTAGTGCATTTGTGCATTAACATCTTCCTTTGGCATGCCTCAGAGGGCACATTCATTATCAGGTTGTTTTGAAACTTTGTATGCTTATGCAGGGTGACAAAGATAGGAGCTATTGATTTTCTTTTCATTTCCATCAAAAACTGTTGCTGTTAGGAACAATCTTTGAATTTATTGCATTTGTGCATCAACATTCTTCTTTGACATGGCCCACAGGCCACATTTATCATAGGATTGTTTTTGAACTTGGTGTGCTCATTAGGCAAGGCCTTTAGATAAGAGCTATTGATTAGCATTCATTTCTGTGAAAAAAGTTGCCATTTACAATAACCTCTGAACATACTGCACTTGTGTATCAACATTCTTCCTTTAACCAGTCTTACAGTTTACATTTAAAAATGCATGGATTACTCTAACATTGTGCACACACAACGCTGTTATGTTGAAATTTTATCAAATAACATTGGTACCAATGATCTTCAATTTTGCTATTTCATTTATAACTTATCAAGTTCAAGTTCAAGTTTGACAAGTTGAGCTACAGTGTCACTGACACTTTCATTTAAAATCATTCTCACCCTGACTGAACAAATTAATAAAAAGCTCTTACTCCCTACACTAACACCATTTCAACTCTCTGTAGACAACTTAATCTAAGAAAGCATTTTAGGTTCACTTGAGCCAGTGGTTTTAAAGGATGTGCCACACCCTATTCTGAAACTAATGTATTCAATGCATACTTGAACTAATTTTTGCTCATTAATTTGACCAAGAAATTGGGTGAATAGGACAAATGCACTGGCAGAACAGTAGTAGAATTGTATTTGCATTTATCTCAGAACTCCAACTACTAAATATTTTTTATTAAGGGGAAGCAAAAGTAGAATTGAAACAAATAGTGTTAAATTGAGAATATCTCACATAATTTGCAATGTAAATCTTCGTATTTCAAAAAAATGCCTCAACGAAAACCAAAATTCTGTAATTGGATTTATTACGGCCACAGCAATACATTAACATAAGTCTATAGGCCCCATGACTACAATGGACATGGTAACACAATTGAAGTAAAGCAACATGGACACAACATCTCCCCAGGGTTTCCAAACCATAGCAGAGACAATAACGGTTTATGAGGTTAACTCATAGCTAACTAACAACTCAACGAGTACTCCCTAGGATAAACCATAGTAGAGCACAACAAAATTACTAACCCTATAGGTCAAAGTGATTAACAGAAGGGTTAACTGCTTACTAAGACAAGAGGCCCCAGGAGGCCTGAGGGTGCTCACCTGACATGGTAGTCTAAATATCAAACCAGGGACTTGACTTGAATAAGCTGCATGCGCCCCTCCTAAGAAAAGCATATACCAAGCATATACCAACTAGATGAAACGATTGTGCCCACACAATACACAGGATTTTCCTTCTATTTCAGCTCCTGCACTTTTACGTCCCAAAATTGAGATAAACACATAAAAAACAGATTTTTTTCCCAAACAAAATATTTTCAGCCTAAAACTTTTTTTTTCTTCTTAATTTCCGAATTTTTGGACCCCAAATTTTCAGTGTAAATAAAAAAAAAATGTTTTTGTCTTAAAATTGACCGAAATGCATGAAAAACAAAAAAAAAATGTCCGGATTTTGGTCCAAAATTTTCTAAGTCCCACCCGGACCCCAAATTTTCAGTGTTAAAAAAAAAAAAAATTTTTTTGTCTTAAAATTGACCAAAACGCATAAAAAAACAAAAAAAAATGTCCAGATTTTGGTCCAAAATTTAAAAAAAAAATTTTTTGTCTTAAAATTGACCGAAACATATAAAAAAACAAAAAAAAAAATTTCCGGATTTTGGTCCAAAATTTCTAAGTCCGGAACGGGGCCCCAAATTTTCAACCTAAATATGAACCCAGGGACTTGGCTTGAACAAACTTGAATCTCACCCCCCCTAAGGATGCTGCATACTAAATATCAAAAGATTCTTATTGGTAGATCTGAAGAAGATTTTTAAAGAATATTCCTCATACTGCACTAATTTAAACATTTGGGCTCCCATAGAGAGCCCAAATATGGGCCCAGGGAATTGATTTCAATAAACATGGGAAACAATCTTCCAAAGATGTTATATGTGAAATTTGAAAGCTCTTGGAGCAGTGGTTTGGGGGAAAAGTAGTCTTACATGTTTTTCCCATTACCCACAGTGTTAACAAATACTGACTCAGCACTTTTTCAAAGTCCCCCAAAAGTACCCCATGATAAAACCAATAGCAATTTTTTTTTACCATTCCATTCTGTTGGTCCTAAGGAAGCTTCACACCAAATAAGAATTCTCAGTGCCGTGTAGTTTTGGAGATATGGGCGTTTTAATTTTTTCTATTTTTAGCTCATGCGGTTCCCATGGGGTGACGGGAAAAAAAATTTGGCCATAAATTAAGTACTTATGACCTAATAAGCCCTCATATCAAATTTGGTTCAAATCTGCCTCTCGGTTTGGAAAATAGAAATTTTGGGAGTGGCAAAAATTCTTGCCCCTCCCATAACGAAGGCAAATAATGCCCGACAAACTTCTCTTGAACAAACTTGATTCCAAACCTCAAAAGGACTCTGTATACCACATATCACGTCTCTGCTACTGGTGGTTCATTAGAAGAAGATTTTAAAAAAAATTGGCCATTTTTTCCCCACACCTCTACTCAATATGAGCCGAAACCTAATTTGCATGAAAATCAAAATGCGGATGGACGGATGACGAACGAAGAGTGATAAGAAAAGCTCACCCTGACTTTCAGTCAGGTGAGCTAATAAGCCACAGCTAAGCCACAGACTAAACGATTGCTCCCAAGGTTAAATCCATAGCAGAGCACAACAGAATAAAGAGTGAATGAGTACTCTCTATGAACCATAGAAGAGCACAACTTTACATCTACTTCCCAAAGTTGCCATCTCCAAAGCACTCCGTTTGGGCCACCCCATCACATCAGGTGAAATTGAGTGTTTAAGGACATGAGAAAAAACTTGTCGAGAAAAACTGGGATGATATAATCTGAAATATTCGAACAATGGAAAATGTGCGTTAAAAAGGTCAGGAATGGCGTAACGAGACTGTTACTGCCTTAGAAAGTGAACCAGACACTAGGAACATGCAACATGATGAGGCCGACAACACAAACACTCCTGTTACCATCAAATAGGTCTCATTGAAAGATAACATCAATGCCACTTAAAAAAGATTTGATGGCTCCCTGAAAGGTGTTCATCAAAATATCATTTCCTATATCGGAAAGATGGACCCCGTCGTCGCTAAAAAAAACAGTGACGTCATAAGAAATGTTTCCGTGTCTGATAACATTCCCTTGATGCTCAATAAAGAAGAGGTATCCACAACGATTAACACGCTTGCGTTCTCTCTCCAGCACAGGAATGTTAATGCTGGTGACCCAGTGGATGCGAGGTTAGATATCTGACTAAACTAATGTACAATTCGGTAATAGAGCCTGAAGTTGAGCAATGTCTGTTCATATCTGTGCGAGAAGTTCCCTGGTATCGGTGGTGGAAATGTCATTACCTGCCACATGTACAAGAAGAAAACGAGGAACATCATGGGTCATCTTCAGGCTCTGAACCTTCTTGACTAGCTGATTCCATCGCATATCCCTGTGACCAAACTATTTGATGTTGACATCCATACACTCTAATTGCAAATTTGGACATGATCTTTGGGTCAATCCGCGAGAAGCCCAGTATATGATGGAGCCCACAAACCAAATATCTGAAACTTAATTATAGAATATTTTATGGTTGCACATAATGCATGTAGGCATCAGATTTTCAATGTCCCATTTGTTTGATGATGTAGTTGGGGACTTTATTCATGGCAAAATGAGTCACTCTCCAACGCGAAATGAATGGGACTTGAATCATGATGCAGGCAAACCTAAGTAGGCAATCCATTTTGAAAGAACTGCTTTAAATTGGAATCTCGTTAAGTACTGTCAGCATGGCAGAAGAGTTTACAGGCCAAAAAAGTTGCAGGGATATAAAATGAGCGGGAGCAAGAATGGGGCACATTAGAGGGTTGGAATAACTTGGTACAAGAATGGTATCCACATGTGCCATGTTATTAGTTTTAGAGGAGCACAGAGGGCCCTTGATGAATTGTTTGCTCCCACATCTGGAAAATGTAACATCAGACACTTGCAAAGGACAATGCACTTATTCAAAATGTGTATATGTAATTTCTCCAACACGAAAATGCAAGTAAATATGCAGAACGAAAAAATGAAACTTCATAGTTTGACGTACATATCGCGCTGTTAATGCCGAAGGTTGGCATGATAAAATGTTGAAGGTAATGGGACACCGTGTATCTCAAGTCGGTCTGTTCCTCTGGTAACCTAAAATCAATTTTTGAACTAGAAAGGAACCAGCAGGGTCCTCCAGTTGGTTTATTTTATGAATAAAACTCAAACCTGTGGTGTACACTTGTACTGGAGAGATTTACATGCTCTTAAAAAGAAATGCAATGTATAGTGTGAGCTCCGGAATGGATACAGGCCATGTTGGCTGTTGTCTACATAACCTACGAAAATTTGAAAAGGAGTTTAAACCTGATAAGTATGCTTTCTGTGTACTTGGTGCAAGACGTGCACGTAATATCTGCTGAGTTATTCATTGCAAAAATTGAACAGTGTCGCCGGCACTCGAGTTGGATTGGATTCTGCTTCTGGTGCCAGTGAACGAAACTTGGCAAGCTGTAAACGGGAAAGACTAACTGTTAAGATTTTAGTTTTTTCTGGAATATGTTTTGCCTTGAAAATAAGATTAATTCTTAAGCATTGCAAGATAAAAGCCTTTACTAATTGCATGATGTCTTTGGATTTCAATGGTAAGTTATTGATAATGCCCACGACAGCCTGGTTATCCATTCTGAACATTAGTTTTTTGTTCCTAAGCAGATCGCCCCAAATATACACTGCTACAAGAATAGGAAAGAATTCCAAAAATTTAATGTTATTGGTCAAACTGGTCTGCCGCCAAAATTCAGGCCATGTTCTGTAAGCCCACTTACCATTGACATACAGCCCAAAACCCCTGCCTGTACCACCAGCACTATCACTAAATAACTGGAGCTGATAATTATTCTCCCAAAATTGATTGGAAAAAAACGAAACTCCACATTAGCAAATCATCTTTCATTCCTCTATTGACCCATACATGATGATAAAGATGTGTCAGACCAATTGTGGTATTGATTAGGTGCCTGGTAAAGGAGTGACCTGGCAAATTCGCCCATCACAAAAAATTCAAACTACCAAGTAAGGGCTGCAACTGTTTGAGAGTGGTGTTTTGATTTTGCAAGAATCGCATTAATGTTTTCCTTGGCCTCTTTGATTTTGTCTGGTGGAACACGAACAACCCTTTCGACTGTATCTATTTCCAACCCCCCAAAAAAATGACAGTGCGTGGGCCTTCTGTTTTTTCTGAGGCAAGTGGAACCCCAAGACAATTGTATTCCTGTAAGAAAAACATCAAGCATGATTTTGCTTTCATTAGAGTCAGCGCGACCTCCAAACAAAAAATCATCTAGATAATGCAATAGGTCACCCCCAGACGTACATGCCATTCCAGAAAAGAAGAGAATTTCTAAAAAAATTGTGCATGCGATTGAGCAGCCCATAGGAAGGCACATTTCGAAAAATAGAAGCCATCAAATTTAAAACCCAGTTGGTCAAAATCCCCTGTCAAAATTGGTAGTAATCGGAATGCACTCTTAATATCTGTCCTTGCTAAAAGATCCCCCTTTCCTAAATTTTGAACCATATAAACAGCAGGGCCAAAGCATATGTACGAGACAGAACAGAGTTCAGAGTCAATAAACGAGTTGACAGAAGAGTCATCTGGATAAGACAAGTGATGAATTAAACAGAATTATCCTGGCGTTTTCTTTGGAACTAAGCTCAACAGTGAAATGCAAGGGTTGCCCTCAGTCGGTCTTTGAAGAGGCCCACAACTCAGCCCTTTTTCTGACGGGCAACGCCCCTGTTCAGAGACACTGGCATCAGCGTTTGGGACTCAGTGGGCTGAAGCGGGCCATTGTAGTCAAGGGGAAAACCAGATTGAAAACCATTTGCTAAATATTGTGCGGCAGCACTATAAGGATAATTGCGTAAAGCTTCTTTTAAAACTTCAATGTTGATGGGCGTTTTACCCCTCAGAAATTATCTATGAACAATATTGCTGAAGCATTACAAAAGAAATAGTTTTATGTGCAAGGCATAAATCTTCTTAAACTAGTTACAGCAAGCCTATATATATACCAGTCCAATAAATTCAGTGCTTTCAGAAAGCCAAAACTAGTTCCCTCATACATAGGCAGCTTACAGGTATATGTATACCAGTGAACAATTCTTGTAGTGGAATGATGATCACATAGTCATGGAGCTATGAATTCAGAGGTTATATGTCTAATTTTATTCTGTGAAGTCAATGATTAGGTCCAAAAAAAAATATTAAATTTTGGGTCGTTCGTTAGGTGACCAGTAGGTTACAGAATTTATTTATTTATTTACTTGGGTTTAATGACCCTTTGACAGCCAGGGTCACCTCATGTTGGACAGTTTTACAGGTGGAGGAAGCCAGAGTACCCGAAGAGAACCACCGAGCAGTGGTGACAGAAAGCAGTTAGAAGTAATAAAACTCACACACATGTATTAAGTCAAGAATAATTCCTTACAGTTCACCTGCACATTCAACTCAAGGCTGCTACAGCAGAAATGAAAGAAAGATAAATGAAAGAAATCAAACTCAACAGAGGATATATATGTTACTGTCAATGTGTCAAACTAGTCAATTGTCCAAATGACCAAAGCAGTCAGTCATTTGGCCAAATGACTGTGACCATCAGTCATTTGGCCAAATGCCTAAATTTACTAGTCTTTTGGCCAAATGACTAAAATAACCAACCAGTCATTTGTACAAAATGCACAAAAGGATTGGTACATGGATTCAATGAGACAAAATTTAGTTTAGTTTTGTTTTTATTTTAAATCAATAGAAATTCAGTGAAACACAATATGCAATGACAAACAACATATGACAACAATGAGCATTCACAATTTGTTGTTAAACAGTTTACTACTTGTAATAACAACTGCAATTAAACACAATGAAGGGGGCGTGGTGGCTCAGGTAGAGGTGCAGGCGGCCAGCCGAGAGGTCCTCAGTTCGAATCCTACCTGCGGAAACCGCATTGTGTCCTTGGGCAAGACACTTCACCCCCATTGCCCACATGGGGCATGGTGGCACTGTGTATTTAGGCATACTGCACGTCGATGATGCACTCATCTTCAACCAATGCTAACCCTGCTTGTGTGGAGTTAGTATGTTGGGGAGCTTACAGTTACTCGCCATTGCTCGGTGGTTCTCTCGGGGTACTCCAGCTTCCTCCACCCATAAAACTGTCATGGTCATGATTAGCCAGAGTGCAGAAATATGTGACCTTAAACACCAATAAATAAATAAATAAACACAATGAAATAATTCAGTGGCCAAAAATATGATTATTTGACTAATTGCCTAAATTTATAATGGTTCAGGAAATCTGTCAAACTTGCACTGAAATCCAGTCATTTAGCCAAATGACTAAGAAATTTAGTCATTTGACCAATTGACTGATCATCACAGGCATTTTGATCAAATGACTGGCTGTTTTAATCATTTGACACATTGACTGTAACATATACATGTAGCTGATGCTTCATGGAACTCTATTGCAAACTGAAGACCACAGTGGTGTTCTTTGCAAGAGTTAATTTATATATTTAAAAAAATGGGAAAACAAATTTTACATTATCATTTGGTATTTAGTAGATAGAAACACCGCTTCCTTGTGAAAAACACTCAGGGATCTGAAGAAAAAACTTTTAAGTGATAAATTACATTGAATCATTTGGTAAATTAGACATAAAATTAACTTTGATTATCTCCCTTACACCAAGCACTTCTTTGTGAGGGCTATTAAAAACAAATCTTGCTTCTCCAATTTTTTTTTAACTACATTTTTAGGTCAACTGACTGAAAGTCAGGGAGAGCTATACTGATCACTCTTTGTCCATCACCTGTCACCATCCATCAGAGTTCGACATTGCTCATCCAGTGTAAAGGTGGTGGTTGAATCTTCTCCCAAAATGTTGAATTGATTCCACTGAATTGAATGATGCCTGGGAAATGGTAATTCAGTTTTGTGAAAAATTGACACATGTCTCCCCCCCCCCCCCCCCAAGGAGGGGTTGAGGAAAATGGCCTCAGATTGAAAGAAAAAAAAGAAGAAAAAAACTCTTCTCAAGATCTGATGATTAGAATGAGCTTACTTTTGAGGTGTACACTAATGTTTGTTAAGGGAAGTTTGATGGGCATTAGTTTCAGTTCTACGAGGGGCACGATTTTTGGCCCTGTGTGAAATTTCTATTTTCAAAAATGATGAGCCGATTTAAACCAGATTTGGGGATGTGGTATTATTAGGTCATACACAATTGATTCATACAAAAAAAGTTTCCTGCATCCCTGCTTGTCCCCCAGGAGGTAAAAAATAAAGAAAATTCAAATGGGCTTATTTCCAAAATCACACTGAATGGAGAACTTATATTTGGTATGAAGCCTCCTTAGGACCAGTAGAACTGAATGATCAACAAAAATACAAGCAGTTGTGTTAGATACAAAGAAAGTATCCGGCTGGGGTTTCTGGTCAGCGTTCTGCATTTTTGTAACAACTCAGTCAGTAAATATATGTTGTTGTAAACACGCTTATTTCATCCTGCCAAAATACAAAGAACCCAAATAAATTGATTGATGATTTTCTTAGTACTCAACTATCAGTAACGTGCAAGACATCCTCATGGCAGCCGGTTCAACTGGGAAAATTGGTCGTTTTGAAGACACTATCGAATCATGGGAGTCTTGCACCAAACACCTCGAACAATTTTTCGTTTCAAATGGCATCAAGGAGGAAAAGAAAGTTCCTTCTATCCTCAGTTTAATGGGCCCAAAGACATATGGGTTATTGAAAAATTTATTGGCTCCGATCAAACCTTCCCAAAAGAGTTATGGACAGTTATTGAGTATTTTAAATGACTATTTAAAACCCAAACCTTCAATAATCATGGAGAGGTTTCGCTTCTACAAGCATGAACAACACGATGGTGTAAGTGTTCTTCATTTTATCGCTGAGCACAGGAAATTGGCAGTTCATTAGCTTAACTTGACAAAGTCAAGATAAGCTATTGCCATCATGCATGCGGAAGTCTGTGAGTCTGTTCACATTTTCTTTTAGCACAGGCTACACCC
This sequence comes from Pictodentalium vernedei, assembly GCA_031216915.1. Taxonomy (NCBI): domain Eukaryota; kingdom Metazoa; phylum Mollusca; class Scaphopoda; order Dentaliida; family Dentaliidae; genus Pictodentalium; species Pictodentalium vernedei. The sequence continues at coordinate 558,492,281 of CM062296.1, forward strand.
CATAGTTCTTGTCTGATCATCACAAAATTTTATATGCTGGTTTGGGGTGATGTCTAGATGAGAACGTCCCCTTTTGGTCGAGATCGGTCAACCGGTATGGCAGCTCGAGCCCAAAACCCGAAAACCATTAGCACAGTCTACAGGTCGTATTTATGAAGGAATTTCATTGTAATTTGGTAGGATGCCTCTGTATAATGTCTAGATGAAAACGTCCCCTTTTGATCATGATCTGTCAACCGTGATGGCTTCCCGAGCCCGAAACTCAAAAACTTTTAGCACAGTCTGCAGGTCATATTTAATATGGAGGGATTTCATTTTACCTTGGTAGGATGACTCAGTATGGTGTCTAAATGAGAACTTCCCCATTTGGTTGTGATCTGTCAACCGTGATGACTGCCCGAGCCCAAAAACCCGAAAACCTTTAGCACAGTCTACAGGTCATATTTATGGAGGGATTTCATTGTAACTTGGTAGGTTAACTTCATATAATGTCTAGATGAGAACATCTCCTTTTGAACATGATTGGTCAACTTTGACGGCTATAGGGACCCGAAGCCCCAAAACCTTTAGCACAGTCTGCAGGTCATATTTATGAAGGGATTTCATTGTAACTTGGTAGGATGACTCCAAATAATGTCTAGATGAGAACATCCCCTTTTTGTCGCGATCATTCAGCCGTGATGGCTGCCCAAGCCCAAAACCCGAAAACCTTTAGCATAGTATATAGGTCGTATTTATGGATGGATTTCATTGTAACTTGTTAGGTTGACTCCATATAATGCCTAGATGATGACATCCCCATTTGGTCGCGATCTGTCAACAGTGACGACTGCCCAAGCCCAAAACCCGAAAACATTTAACACAGTCTACAGGTCATATTTATGGAGGGATTTCATTATTACTTGGTAGGTTGACTTCCTATAATGTCTAGATGAGAACGTCCTCTTTTGGATGCGATTGGTCACCTGTGATGGCCACAGGGGCCCAAAGCCCGAAACCTTTAGCACAATCTACAGGTCATATTTATGAAGGGATATCATTGTAACTTGGTAGGATGACTCTAAATAATGTTTAGATGAGAACGTCCCCTTTTGGTCGCGATCATTCAACCATGATGGCTGCCTGAGCCCAAAACCCGAAAAACTTTAGTACAGACTACAGGTCGTATTTGTGAAGGGGATTTTATTGTAACTTGGTAGAATGACTCAGTGTAATGTCCAGATGATGACGTCCCCTTTTAGTTGCAATCGGACAACCGTGATGGCTACACAGGTCTGAAGCCTGAAAACCTTTAGCCCAGTCTACAGGCCATATTTATGAAGGGATTTCATTGTAACTTGATAGGATGACTCATTTTGGAATAATTTCACTGTTGTTGACATACGTTAACTGTGAGGGCCACATACATTAACTGTGAAGGCCTCATTGACCCACCCCTCAGTTCTTTAGTACAGTCTACACCTCATATTATTTTTATTAAAAACATAGCATACAGGGAACAGAAATTAACATATTCCCAATTATCACAATTCTTGTTAGCTCACCTGACTGAAAGTCAGGGTGAGCTTTTCTGATCACTTTTCGTCCGTCGTCCGTCGTCCGTCGTCCGTCGTGAAGGTGGTGTTTGGGTCTTTTTCTTCCAAACCACTGGCCGCATGTTAATGAAATTTCATGTGAGTAGGGGTTATATAGCGGCATTTTGATTTTTGGGCAAATTAGGTTTCGGCTCATATTGAGCAGAGGGGTGGGGCAAAAATGCTCCAATTCTTAAAAAATCTTCTTCTCAAGAACCAGCAATAGCAGAGACTTGATATTTGGTATGCAGCTTCCTTTTGAGGTGTAGACTCAATTTTGTTCAAGAGAAGTTTGTAGGTCTATACTTGGCGATGTTATGGGAGGAGCAAAAATTTTGGCCCCACCCCAAATTTCTATTTTTTAAACCGAGAGGCCAATTTGAACCAAATTTTATGTGAGGGCTTATTGGGTCATAAGTACCTAATTTATGCAGAAATTTTTTTTCCTGTAGCCCCGTGGGAACCACAGGAGCTAAAAATAGAAAAAAATTAAAACGCCCATATCTCCAAAACTGCACGGCACCGAGAATTTTTATTTGGTGTGAAGCTTCCTTAGGACCAACAGAAAGAACTGGTAAAAAAAAATTGCCATCGGTTTTATCATAGGGTACAGTTTCGGGACTTTGAAAAAGTGCTGAGTCAGCACTTTTTAACACTGTAGGCAATGGGAAAAACATTAAAAAATCTTCTTCTCCAGATCCAGCAGGCAGAATCTTTTGATATTTGGTATGCAACATTGGAGGGTGGATCTGATTCAAGTTTGTTCAAATCCGCCCCCTGGGTTCATATTTGGGCTCAGTATAGGAGCCCGATTTCGAACTTAGTGCATTTCAGGCAAATTTCTTAAAAAATCTTCTTCTCCAGATCCAGCAGGCAGAATCTTTTGATATTTGGTATGCAACATTGTGGGGTGGATCTGATTCAAGTTTGTTCAAATTGGCCCCCTGGGTTTATATTTGGGCTCAGTATAGGAGCCCAAATTTGAACTTACTGCATTTCAGGTAAATTTCTTTGAAAATCTTCTTCTCCAGATCCAGCAGGCAGAATCTTTTGATATTTGGTATGCAACATTGTGGGGTGGATCTGATTCAAGTTTGTTCAAATCGGCCCCTTGGGTTTATATTTGGGCTCAGTATAGGAGCCCAAATTTGAACTTAGTGCATTTCAGGCAAATTTCTTTGAAAATCTTCTTCTCAAGATCCAGCAGGCAGAATCTTTTGATATTGGGTATGCAACATTGTGGGGTGGATCTGATTCTATTTTGTTCAAATCGGCTCCCTAGATTCATATTTGGGCTCACTATAGAAGCTCAAATTTGAACTTAGTGCATTTCAGGCAAATTTCTTCAAAAATCTTCTTCTCCAGATCCTGCAGGCAGAATCTTTTGATATTTGGTATGCAACATTGTGGGGTGGATCTGATTCCAGTTTGTTCAAATCAGCCACCTGGATTCATATTTGGGCTCACGATAGAAGCCCAAATTCGAACTTAGTGCATTTCAGGCAAATTTCTTTGAAAATCTTCTTCTCACGATCCAGCAGGCAGAATCTTGTGATATTTGGTATGCAGCATCCTTAGGGGGGTGAGATTCAAGTTTGTTCAAGCCATGTCCCTAGGTCCATATTTGGGCTCACTGTGGGAGCTTGAATTGTAACTTTGTTCGAAATGAGGAATTTTCTTAAAAAATCTTCTTCTTCAGATCCAGCAGTCCGAATGGTTTGATATGTGGTGAGTAGCATCCTTGGGGGGAGGGGGGGATTCAAGTGTGTTAAAGCCAAGTCCATGGGTCCATATGTGGGCTCCCTGTGGCAGCCCAAATTATAACTTAGTCAATATGAGGAATTTTTCTTTAAAAATCTTCTTCTTCAGATTCAGCAGTTGGAATGTTTTGATATTTGGCATGGAGCAACCTTGGGGGCTGAGATTCAAGTTTGTTCAAGCCAAGTGGTTCATATTTGGGCTCACTATGGGAGCCTGAATGACAACTTAGTTCAAAATGAGGAATTTTCTTTAAAAATCTTTAGATCCAGCAGATGAATGCTTTTGATATTTTTTATGCAGCATCCTTAGGGGGGTAAGATTCAAGTTTGTTCAAGCCATGTCCCTAGGTCCATATTTGGGCTGATTGTGGGAGCTCGAATTGTAACTTGGTTCAAAATGAGGAATTTTCTTTAAAAATCTTCTTCTTCAGATCCAGCAGTCGGAATGTTTTGATATTTGGTGTGCAGAATCCTTAGGGGTGTGAGATTCAGGTTTGTTAAAGCCAAGTCCCTGGGTTCATATATGGGCTCCCTGTGGGAGCCCGAATTATGACTTAGTTCAGTATGAGGAATATTCTTTAAAAATCTTTTTTTAGATCCACTGGTCAGAATATTTGGATATTTGGTTTCAGCTTTTCTTAGGAGGAGCAGATGCAACTTGTGGAAATCAATTCTCTGGGTTGATATTTAGGCTACCATGTCAGGTGAGCGCCCTCAGGCCCCCTGGGGCCTCTTGTCTTATTTCATAATCCTTTCATAAACATTCAACATTATCCTTTTCATCAAACACAACACAGACAAGTTAAGCTACAGTGTCATTGACACTTTCATTGTGAATTTGGGGACAATTTAAATGATACAATTCGTGGCTGATTCGTATGTGGTTTGAAGCACAATAACATTCAAAATCATCTGCTCACTGAAACTGAACTAACACTTGATTCTACACAAAAATTGCTGTTGCCATGGAAATGGCAGGCAGGGATCCAATGGAATTATAAAGGAGAGGTAATGAAGTGAACAAACTAAATTCTTCAAAAACTCACAGAAGACAAGTACACTCACAAACAAATAAACCTTACAGGTGTTACAGGTGTAATGGCAATCATAAATCAGATGCATGTTCTCATTTACAGTACATTTTTAGATACTGCTCCAAAAAGGGTCATATTGAACGTGCCTGCATGAAAAAGAAAAAAGACTTGTCAAAACAAAATAAACACAATGTAAAATTGTTTGAAGAGAACATTCCTGAATCTGAGACTAGTGATAACGAACTTTTGTTACACTTGCAAATAAACACTGTAAATTCACGCAAAATGAAGCCCATCATTGTTACACAATGCATCACTGGTAAATCTTTACCGATGGAGGTTGATACAGGGGCATCAGTTTCGGTCATTTCTAAAGAAGCCTACCATGATAACTTTTCATCAGTGAAGCTTAAAAATACTTCAGTGTGCTTAAAAACATATTCTGGGGAGGAGATACATCCAGTGGGTGTCTTAAAAGTAGATGTACTTTTGGATGGCCAAACAGCAAATGTGCATCTATTTGTAGTACCAAAAGTGGACCAGCACTCTTCGGCAGAGACTTGTTGCAAAACTTCGAATTGGACTGGAAGGAAGTCAAAAACATTCACATTGAAAGCAGTAATACACGTTCAACATTAAATAATCTTTTTGAAAAAATACAAGTCTGTGTTTTCTGAAAATGATGGAAAACACAAAGGAATCAAAGCAAAAATTCACCTTGATGAGGGTGCATAACCAAAATTTCATAAGGCTTGATAGATTCCTTATGTTCTGCGAGTAGGGGGAAATGGAGAGTGCTGGCGCATTTTCATCGTGCTCGAATCTTGTTGCAACAGAAAGTTAGTTGTGCTGGAAAATTGAGTTATTTTTAGAAAAACTTAAATTTTTTGGATAAAAAAGTTTTGTTTTTTTTTAAATATTGGGTTTTCCCAAAAAATATTTCTATTTTTAGCCTAAAATCGTAGGTTTTTCTGGAAAATGTTAAAAATTTGAACATTTTTAACTCACTTTTGACGGAATTTATTAAAAATGTTTAAAAATTCACCGACTTGAAAAATTCACTTTTCATAAATTTAACGACTTTCTCCCGAAAACATTCACTTTTTCATAGAGGTAACACGGAATTTTAGGTGAATTTTTTCGAAGTTCTGATACTAGAGAGTTTGCAAGATTGTGACCAGAGGCAAGATTAGCTCTGAGATTCCCATTGACAAAAATTCCAAAAAAACATGGCTCTTTTCTGCTGTTGTAGATTGAAGATGTACGATCGAACGTCGATTCCATGGGAAAAAAAGAGTCTGATTCAGCCAGCGAATTTATGAGGTGCGCTAGAACTCCTCGGTGATAATGTAGGAGTTTTTTGGCATGGAGACAGAGATCGCTCGTCCAGGTCTAAAAAATATGAATCACCTCGACGGCAATCTGGAATGGATGGATGGATGGATGGATCGCGATTGAAGATGTGTGTGTGTGTGTGTTATATTATGAGTTGTGAGATGGATGATAAAAAAAATAGTAACCGTTTTTGTCATTAAAGAAAAAAAATGTAAAAAAAAAGTTTTTTTATTTTTTTACGTTTATAAAAAGAAGAAAAAAAACAAAAACAAAAAATATATTTTACAATTAATAATTAATATCATTTTTAAAAACACACAAAATTTAATATTTTATAAACAAATTTTCAACAAAACGACAACAATGAAAATAAACAATCATAATAATAATTGTTTTTGTTATTAAAAAAAAAAAACTGTAAAAAAAAGTTATTTTATTTTTTACATATATAATAAGAAGAAGAAAAAAACAAAAAATATTTTGACAATTAATAATTATTATCATTTTTAAAAAAACACATAAAATTTAATATGTTATAAAAAAAATTTTCAACAAAACAACGACAACAAAAAATAAGCAGTCATGAAATCGACACTACCTAAACAATCTGCATTAAAATTCAAGAGAGTCGAGAGATATTTGTAGTTCGATAGTAAAATTTATAGACTGCAATCGCACAACACCATCGAATTGAAGGACGTGGAGACGAGTGGGTTGAGAGAGGAATACAATAAATATGCATTGCCTTTGAAATTAAATGAGACCGCTCTGGAATTAATGTACGGATGTCAAGATGATCTATTGACCATCCTCTCAGAGAAGATAGAAAATTTCGATCCAGACGATTTGTCCCTGTTCTACGGGAGTAATATATATCCAAACGTCTCTAAAGAAGTGGTCGATAGATTGAATCTGATCATCGGGAATGAACGGATGTTCGAGAGGGTGAATCTCGTTTTCCGATGGATTTATCAGTATGGAGATGATAGCTTTAAAGTTAAGATGCTCGTCACGGACATGAAATTATGAAAAAAAAAGAATTAGTTCATTATAGATAGATTTTAAATCTCAACTCGAAAGCTCATTAAAGCGCTTATCATGAGGTAGTATTCGTTTTTTTTCTGTTTTTGGGGTTTTTTTTTCTTTAATGACAAAAAAAAATCTTGATATTAATAAGAAGTTTAACAATTCCAAAAAAAAAAAAAATTTTTAAAAACTGAAAAATATTATATACATATTAAATAAGAAGTTCAACACACACAAAAAATGCCAAAAATAAAAACATATATCGTGGAAAAAAAATTATATTTGTCTACCATACCCAAGTTGAAAAAGTACTGTAGAAATCAAGGAATTATTTCTATCACTGGTGAAATTACAAGCCAAAGTGCATCAATTGTAGAAATTGAAAGGTGTCATATACATGAAAAAAGAAAAATGCATCGGTCATTTGCTCGACAAAAAGGGAAGGGACGAAAGATCTGTGGTAGTGACAAAAACAACTCAAATCGCGAAAAAAAAAGAGAAGACAGCAAAAAAAAACAACTCAAATCACGAAAAAAAAGATGAGAAGACAGCGACGACAAAACAGCAACGCCAACAAATGACCATGGAGGAAACTAAGAAGAAGAAGGCGACCGTTAAACGAAAAGTGGTGGAGCGGCAGAAGGTTTTGAAAGAGAATGATAAAAAAAATCAAAAGCAAAGCGGTTCGAGATGACGATTTGTTAGAAAAAAAAACGATGGATGCAATCATGAGAGCAGTGAATGAAAAAAGGGATTCGATGCGATAAAGAGAATCGTAATCAAAGCATTGGAGTCACCATTGATTCCGATAGAACGAGACGTTGCCATCAAAGGATTTTTTAACGCGAATCCCAGTCTCGCAAAACTCAATCCCGAATCGTTCATGGAATGGGCGAAGGGTGAAGTATTGGATGTATTTCGAAAACATCTAGATAAGGTTTAAAAATAAAAATAATCTTGCATTGTCTGATGAAAAAGGTCAATGCGAGCATGGGTGAGAGCGCGGTGCAAGATGCCTATTTCCTATCTAAAAATGAGACTATGTTTAGAGATGATGAATTAGCTGAAGTGATGAAAGACAAGATGTTGGAATCTGTGGCTATTTATCAAAACAAGGGAAGTGGTTGTACGTTTGAGAAGGTATGGAATCTCGAGATTCAAGTGGACAGACACGACCCTTTGAAAGCGTCTTCCTATATTAAATTGCCTTATTTCGTATCAAATAAAAATTCTGTGATCAACGTGAAAAATGAAGATGATAGCGAGTGTTTCAAATGGGTAATCACATCGGCCTTGTATCCCATATAGAAAAGGATGCTCAGAGAGTTTCCAAGTACACAGAGACTTGTAAAAATCTTGATTGGATGGGAGTGCCTTTCCCTGCGCAGTTGAAAGACATTGAACGTTTCGAAAAGCTAAATCCCACCATGGTCGTGAACGTCTTGGGATACGACAATGGAAAACGAATAGTCTATTCTCTCAGACTGACTTCGCACAAAGAGAGAGAAAAGATGATTAATTTGTTATTAATTTCTGAGGGTGACAGTTCACATTATTGCTAGATTAAAAATATGAGTGGATTGCTGTCAAAGCAGATTTGTAAACATAACGATGAGAGATTTTTCTGTCTCAACTGCATGAATTTGTTCTGTCGTCAAGAATCGTTGACGCGTCATCAGGAAGATTGCAATGAAAAGCAAGGTGTTGCCGTCGAAATGCCTAAACTTAACACTCACATGGACTTTCGTCGCCACAATAGAAGATTAGAACCGCCATTCGTTGTCTATGCCGATTTTGAATGTTTCACCACAAAAATTAATTCCTGCCAGCCCGACGAGGGTAGGAGTTATGCCGAAAAATATCAGAAGCACGTACCTTCAGGCTATTGTTATTAGGTGAAATGTTCTATCGATGATTGAGAATCATCAGGTCCATTCATCTACACCAAATGTTCAGATGACGACGATGTGGCTCAAAGATTCGTGGAAGAGTTAGAATCGAAAATTCAAAAATTATACGACAAATTTAAAAAATCCAAAATCATGATCATCACACCAGAGCAACGTCAAGAATACAAGGAAACCACTGAATGTCACATCTGTAGACAACCATTCGATGATGAGTCTAAAAAAATAATGAAACATTTAGAGATCACGATCACTACACAAGTCTGTTTCGTGGCGCTGCTCACAACAAATGTAATTTAAGATTTTGAGATGCTCAATTCTATCCAGTGATGTTTCACAATCTCTCGGGCTATGACAGTCACCTGTTCGTGAAAATTATGGGTGTCACTGAGGGGGAGTTGAGCTGCATCGCACAAAGCGACGAAAAATACATTACCTTCACTAAATGGAAGGTCGTCGATAAAAAGATAGTCGTTAAAAAGATGAATGATGGTACGAGTGGGAAAACGAGTCTCATCCATAAAGAGATACGTTACATCGACAGTTATAAATTCATGTCGGCCAGTTTGGAAAAATTAGTCAACAGTTTGAATAGGGAGAAATTTAAAATTACGAGTAAACATTTTGATGATTGACGAGAATTGGTGGACATCATGTTGAAAAAAGGCGTCTACCCTTACGATTACATGAGTGATCTCGAGAAATTCGACGATGTTGCTCTACCTCCTAAAGAAGATTTTTATTTGAAATTATACCAGTCCCTCATTTCCGACGATGATTAGAAACACGCGGAAAAAGTGTGGAGATTATTTGAAATGAAATCCATGAGAGATTATCACAACCTCTATCTGAAAACCGACGTGCTTCTCTTGGCTGATGTGTTCGAAAATTTTTGATGAGTGTGTCATCGACATTACGAACTAGATCTGGCTTGGTATTTCACTGCACCCGGACTCACATGGGACGCTCTCTTGAAGACGACTGGAGTCCGATTGGAATTATTATCGGACATCGACATGTTACTCATGTTCGAAAAGGCTGTGAGGGGTGGCGTCTCTATGATTTCCACCAGATATGCCAAAGCTAATAATTCTCACATGGGAAAAAGACTTCGATTCGGAAAAACAGAGTAAATACATACAGTATTGGGATGCTAATAATTTGTACTGTTGGGCTATGAGTCATCCTTTACCGATTGGAAATTTCAAATGGGTCGAATTGTTGGAAGGAAAACAAAAATGGAGAGACTATCCATGTATTCTAGAAGTTGATTTGGACTATCTGGAAATGTTACAAGATCTACACAACGATTATCCACTGGCTCCCGAATGAATAGAAGTGTACGGGATCGAAAAACTTGTTCCCAGTTTAGATCGCAAACACAAGTACGTGGTCTATTGCAAAAATCTGAAACATTACATTGATTGCAGGATGAAATTAATTGACAAGGAGCCTTGGATGAAAAAATACATCGATCTCAACACAAATTTAAGATGGAGGCTAAGAGCGACTTCGAAAAAGATTTCTTCAAGCTCATGAACAATTGCGTGTACGGGAAATCATTAGGAATAGAACCAACGTTCAACTCGTCACATCTGAAGAGAGGTCTAGAAAATTAATCGCAAAAAACAATTATCAACATAGAATCATATTCGACAAAAATCTGGTGGCTGCACACATGCAAAAGATGCATCTGAAGTTTGACAAACCCTGTTATTTCAGAACGATCATCTTAGATGTCAGCAAGCAGTTGATGTATGAGTTTCACTACAATTACGTCAAAGCAAAATTCGGTTTGAAAGCCAAACTATTGTTCACCAACACGGACAGTCTGGTTTATGAGATAGAAACATCTACGAGGACATAACGCCAGATGTGAACGAATGGTTCGTCATGAGTAATTATCCCGACGATCACCCATCTAAGATTCCAAAGGGCATCAATAAAAAGGTGTTGGGTAAATTCAAAGACGGGAGTGGTGGAAGACAGATCACCGAATTCGTGGGTTTGAGACCAAAATTGTACGCTTATCTCCTCGACAGTAAAGAGATCAAGAGATGTAAAGGCATTCAAGAATGTGTGACGAATAAAAACATCACTTTCAAAGAGTATAAAGAGTGTCTTTTCGAAGGTTCGACGGTGTATGAAAAGATGACTGCGATTCAAAGCAAAAAGAACGAGATGTACACCAAAGAAATCAATAAGATTGCGTTGACGGCTGACGATGATAAAAGAATTATATGTGAGGATAAAATACACATTTTCGCACTCAGACACTATTATTCCACGATATTTCAACAACAAAATCAAGAGGATGATGAATGCAGTATGAGTCAGGACATCGAAATGTTGTAAGTTTAAAAAAAAACTTGCGAGTTTATAAATTAAATAAAGAATAAATAAAAAAATAATAAATAAAAAAACAAACATATTTATGAATAAGAAGAAAATAAAACACATATCCGCAGAAGGTGTCGTCTTACCCAACGAACCCTTATCCAACACTGATCTGTCGAAGGCGGCAAAAGATTTAAAAATCAAACATTTTCGAGGTGTGTTTTCTAGAGATGCCTTACCAAGAAAAAAAGACGACGATTCGAAATGTAGAAATTTAAATCTGGACGATATTGGAGGTGAGGGCACGCATTGGGTCACGTGGTTTTCGAATTGGAATAATCAAAATTATTATTTTGATAGCTATGGAATCTCTCCACCGATAGAAATAAGAAACTATTTAATGTCAGTTATTTACAATACTGAACGAGTGCAAGTGCCGGATCGAGTGTTTTGCGGTCACCTGTGTCTCTACTTTCTCAAGAGATGGTCGGAAGGAGATCACTTTCAGGATATTCTCAACGATTTACAATAAAAAATTTTTTTTATATATATATAGAGAGATATATAAATACAAATTTTTGGTTGTTATAATTAAAAGGCTAAAAAAAAAAATTTTTAAATAATAATAAAAATTAAAAAAAACACACACACAAACATGACAGTCGATAAATTTGGTCGCGCTGATGATAGTGAAGGTTTCTCTAGAAAGAAAAGAAGATTGGTTGAAGTTGTTGGTGGTGGTGACATTGCCAACTTAGAGATATGAACCCCGAGAAGAACCTTTAAACTTAAACATTAAGAAAATCTACAATCTTCCCAAACTGATCGATCTGTCAGATGGGGGACTAAAAAATACATCAATAGAGGAGACGAAAATTTCCAGCAGATGATGAGAGATTATTACGTGAATAAAGACATGACGTATGATCTCAACTTGAAATCTAAACGAGTGGTGAATGTAGCAGATCCTAGAGATTCGACTGATGTCGCCACTAAAAGATTTATGGACGACGCTCACGGGAGATTCAGTAACCATCTGAGAGATCACTACGTTCTTAAAGTGATGCAGTCTGAATTGAATGCGAATTCTAACAAGATAACCAACGTGCCCATTCCCACGAATCCTAATGATGCGGCGACCAAACAATACGTAGACTTGAAACTGAGAAAAAATAACATCGACAAGCTAGAAATGAAATCGGATCTGGATGCAGGATTCAACAAGATATTGAATCTGTCCCAGATCGACGATATGGATGAAGACTTGATGGTAGTTAACAAAGGCTACATGGATTCTGTCCTACAGGATTCTCAAGTGGCAACCAAACAATACGTAGACTTGAAACTGAGAAAGAATAACGTCGATGAGTTAGAAATTAAATCGGATCTGGATGCGGGATTTAACAAGATATTGAATCTGTCCCAGATCAACGATGCGGATGAAGACTCGATGGTGGTTAACAAAGGCTACATGGATTCTGCCCTACAGGATTCTCAATCCTATCTGGAATCTCAAGTCGACGAATTGTATCTGAACAAAAAATCTGGAGGAACCATGCAGGCTGGCATCAACATGGACAGTTACAATCTATTCAGTCTCGACGATGAGCCAGAATACGCTTCCAGTGCAGTCAGCAGACAGTACTTGGATGAAAATATGGTCTGGAGAAAAGGTGATATCATGGAAGGCAAACTGGACATGGGAGGACATGCACTCACAAATCTACTGGATCCCACACACATGTCGGATGTCTGCACTCTGATCTCCATCGTGGAAAAGATAAAATATGCCAGACAACTGATCACTGTCTCGCCTGAGGAGAGCGGTGCGTTAGATGCGGAAAAAGCTGAATGGTCCTTTGGAAATGGAGGTAACGGACTGCTGCACGGTCAGATAGGATATCCCATGCCGGTGGGAGATGATATCATTCAAATGAGCCTGACTTCTACGGACTCGAGCAATAGAGCGGTCATCAATCTTGTGGTGAACGGTGTGGAAACCAATAAGAGGTACAGCGTTGAAAAGATGAAGGATCAAAACTCGAACAATAGCATCTTCGATACACCTCTCAAGGTGCAGATGGGGGATAGGATCAATTTCAAGATGAAAACCAATAATCCTGAAGCCGCCACTTCTGTGGTCTCTCTGTTGATCGAACTCGATCCTCTGAACAAACAGTGAAAAAAAAAAATTGAAATAATCACTTTTTGTGATGAAGGGGAGACAACTCAATAAAAAATGTAAAAAATGTATGATTAAATCAATTTTTTTTTACATATAAAAAAACAATAATAAAAAAAACAATAATAAAAAAACAAAACAAAAAAAACAATGAACAACAACAACAAAAAATTAATACAATATTTCAAAGAAGAAGACTACATGATCGACAATCCTTTCTTAAAGAATACATGTTTGAAAAATCGTGCAAAAATGCATTTTATAAAACAAAACATCTGGAAACCATGCGCGCGGGTCAAGGAAATTTAATGTTCATGAAGAGAGCTCTGCAATCTTCTGTCAAACATTCCAAGCGAAAGATTGCAGAAACCAAACATGAAGAGGAAAAAGATCGATGGGTTTTAGTGAGCGAAAGAGGAGAATTTGAAGTTCCTCTGGAATGTAAAAACGATGAAAAATTGTTTAATCCGTTTTCCAAACACATATTCAATTTTCAAGACAGATTGGTCAAACGCAAATGATTCTTACAACCCGAAAATGTGAGGAGCAAGAAATATAAATTGCGTTTGATATCGTGTTTCGCATCTTATCAAGGAGAAAACGTAAAAGACGTTTCTAGGTTCAACAAACTCTTACAGTTATTATTTTTGTTCAAAAAATTAAGCAAACAACAAGAGAAATATATATTTCGTAAAGTTAAAAACCATTTCAAAATCTGATAATTATTATATTTTAAGTTATACTTTTTTTTTTCTTTTTTATTTAAATTTTTTTTTTTTTTTTTTTATTAAATATTTCTTTTTATTCAGTTTATTTTTTTTTTTTTATTTATGTAATTTTTTTTTTTATATTTTTTTTTTTTGTTATTTTTGTTATTTTTTATTTTTTTTAAATTTTTTTAATTTTGAATTTTTTTTTTTATTTTCATTGAACGATGGACATTTTTTGTCCGTCCGATTTGAATTCTAACTCTCTATCTGACAGGACTATGGTGAAAGCCTCAGTTCTCTTTGGCACACTCCTGTCGAATTGCATCTTTATCTGAATGTCTAAGACGCTACTCTTGAGTCGCTCGCTCTGTTTACTAACATCAAACAGGGGATACATCAATTTGTATTCGGTAGGAGTGATGTTAGGATTACCCATCAATTCGTCCCGTCGATATTTCTTTCTGAAATTGGCAGCATCGCCGTATAGTCTGCAGAAGTTGTTCTTATCGAAAGAGGCGATATAATCGATGGCTGGATATCTTGTGGTGTTTAGAAATACCTGCATGTTTCTCAAGTGACAATGATCGAACAGGGAATGATTTTTCTCTTGAGACCCATCCCTATCAGTCTGAAATGCTACTACGATGGATCGCAGTCTTTCTGAAGCAGATTTCACAGTCAATCTCCAATAGAAGTGATTGCTGGACCATGGAATACTAGCCATGTCGCACTCTCTCATTCTAAATCCCACCGGTAATTTACTCTTCGATTCTATGATCTTATAGAGACATACTCTCTCCGCGACTGAACACATCACGTGCAGAATGAACCAAGATATCTTGTTCAGATGTATCTTACCCACATCGGTTGCGGCGGGTCTCATGATGGCTTTGTCGTTTCCTTTTCGACTCAACATCAGATTGTGTTTGAATCCGTAGAGAATCTTATCGTAATCTTCTGCGAATCCAAATATGTGTTTCAGAGGTATCCTGAATGAAAACGTTCCTCTGGGCCTCGACGTCTTGACAACGTAGTTGAATCTCAAGGTGGCTCTGGTATTAGATGCACGGTGTCTTTCACCCACAGTTGATTGAGTCCTTTAGATTTCAAAAAATTGTCTGGATACGTCAAGAGTTCGTAGATCGTGGTGGCCTGTCTGGGATGAAACATGGATTCTATCTCTTGTCTGGAGAGCATGTATTTTATATTACTGAACAGATGCATCATGCCATTATTAGCTAGAGTGACTACATCGTCGTCGGCATAATCGCTTCCATCTTCCTTGGTGAGACGTCCCTGTATCACTATGTAACTTTCGCTGAGGTGGACGAACAGATCTTGAGTCTCGACGTTGATTCTTATTTCACCGGCATTGTTCAGACTGGTTCCAGTCACGGGTTCGTATGTGTGAACTTCATATTCTTGAATGCTTTCGTCTCTCAATAGACCTTCATTTATATCCAATATATTCATCATGTTTTTGTTTGTATTAATTTGTTTGCTTTTTTATTATAAATTGTTTTCTTTTTTTAAATTATTATTTTTATTTATTTTTTTTTTCCTTACTATATATATGTAAAAAAAAAAAAAAAGTGAAGGGTTGGTTTTCAAAACGCTGTCTTCTGCAATTCTTGTTCATAAAATGTTCCAATGATTTCTCTGCTGTCATCTTCGTCATCCTCTAACGCTTCTATTTTGTAAGTCACTGGATCCGTGTAAAATATTCTAACGATCTTAAAGATTTCCTCGGTCCATTGAGGAGTGTAACCTTTCACAAAGAGTGACTTGTAAGAAGTGATTCTCACTCAATCACCGACTGCAAATTTCGGTGGTCTAGACACCTTCTTGATCTTAATCCTTTCGGGATAGAGATTCGCGAAGATGCATTATTTGTTTCGAGGATCACTAGCTTCCGCGGGCGTCATCTTGATCGATCTGTGTCGCGTGTTGTTGTATTCTTTGACCAGTTCGTCTAGAACATCAATATATTTCTTGGTCTTATTAGCCGTGTAATACTTGTACATATTTTCCTTCATGGTTCTATTCCAACGTTCGATCTTGTTAGCTTTCCCTTCGTTTTTGATGGAATAGAGGTTGATCAACGGATGAACGTGACTGTTGTAAAATTTCTTCCCCTTATCCACCCACAATTTATTCAGTTTTCGAGAAGACAATGTGAATATGCTCTTCAGAGTCTCGGCCACGCAACCTCCCAATTTATTGTTCAGAGGTCTCATCCATTTGTATTTCGAAAACACGTCGATGACCGTCAGTATGTATTTACTGCCCTCGTTCCATCTCGAAACCGATTTCATGTCGACCAGATCGGCCGACCAGATCTGATCCAGACCCTTCATGAACACCCTTCTCCTTCGAAATTTACTTGTGATGGGCTTGTGTAGTTTGTTCGCCAATTTATTCGTTAATAATTTTTTCTGGACATTTTTTTTCTTCACAAATCCGAATCGCTCTTTGGTACCGATCACTTTACCGACCAGCAAACGTTTGAGTCTCTCTCTCCTAGTGGGACTCTATATATATATTTCAGTTCCGTCAACATGTTTTTATTGCAGATTCGATTACGAGTCTCGACAGTGGGATGTTTAGCATAGCACAGATCACGAGTGTAAGTGGCCGAATCCACCCTATTGATGGGTTTGCTCCAAGATTTAGGAGTCAGATCTCGATTCAATCTCTTATTTAATTTCGTGCCCGGTCCCGTGAATTAATGTCCTGGCAGATGTATTTTGATGAGTAGATTATTAATCAATTTATTCGTCAGGCCGGCCCCACATTTGATGAACTGTGTCTTGGTCGAACCGCACATTTTACATGTTCCGTGAAGCATGGGTCTGTTATTTTTTGTCATTACTTTTTTAACGTTAACCATATTGGTAAATTCGGACCGAACAACAAACTTTCACTGATCGGTTTCACATTCTCTCCAGTCTTCAGATAAAGACCGTCTCCGTGGAAAGCATCTTCAAAAACAATCCTCTACCCATTAATTTATCGTCTTCGTGAGAATGGGTAATACTTTGGTGGCAAGTCCCGCCAATAGCAGTAAGAAACCGCCTTTCATACTCAGATTATATCTCAATTGAGCGGGACTCAGTCTCACTGTTGTTCCCATTCGATTACGAATCACTTTCTCCATCCTTTTGATTTGGGTTTTAGTCCAGGCGATCCGATTGCGGCAGCCAGTCACCAAATCTTCATAACTGAATTTAAATCTAATGACCTTGCCTCGATTTCTCAATGCTCTATGAAGTTTAGCTTCCTGTCCTTCAGATATGTTCACGTTTTTAATTATGTATCGACTACTCATATTTGTTATTTTTTGATTTGATTATATATATTTTTTTCATTATTAATATTGTAAGTTTCTTTTTTTTAATTTTTAGCTCAACTTTGACGAAGTCAAATTTGAGCTATTGTCATGGCCCGTCGTCCGTCTGTCCGTCCGTCCGTCTGTCCGTCTGTCCATCTGGCCGTCTGGCCGTCTGTCCGTCTGTCCGTACGTCAACAATTGGCTATGGCTCGGGCTAGAGGTCGTATTTATGAACCGATCTTTACGAAACTTCTTGTGTACCTTTGTTATGACCCTGGGACGGGAACGAGTGTTTTTAGGTGTGGTCCGAAATTCAAGATGGCTGCCAGCGGCCATTTTGTTTCGATGATGCAAAAATCAGTTTTTTGTACAGAACTTCTGTATGAAAGTTCTGATTTGAATAAAGTTTTGTATAAATGTTTAGTACCATGGGATACATCACATATAATACGGGTTTTTTTCTCGTGCGTAAATTATGCAAATTAGACTGACTTTGATTTATTTAGTGTTACTTTCAGAGCTGTAAGTGCCAAGCTGCTATGGCTCGGGCTAGAGGCCGTATTTATGAACCAATCTTTACGAAACTTCTTGGGTACCTTTGTTATGACCCTGGGACGGGAACGAGTGTTTTTGGGTGTGGTCCAAAATTCAAGATGGCTGCCAGTGGCCATTTTGTACCGATGATGCAAAAATCAGTTTTTTGTACAGAACTTCTGTATGAAAGTTCTGATTTGAATAAAGTTTTGTATAAATGTATAGTACAATGGGATACATCACATATAATACGGGTTTTTTTCTCGTGCGTAAATTATGCAAATTAGACTAACTTTGATTTATTTAGTGTTACTTTCAGAGCTGTAAGTGCCAAGCTGCTATGGCTCGGGCTAGAGACCGTATTTGTGAACCAATCTTTACGAAACTTCTTGGGTACCTTTGTTATGACCGTGGGACGAGAACGAGTGTTTTTGGGTGCAGTCCCAAATTCCAGATGGCTGCCAGCAGCCATTTTGTACCGACGATGCCGAAATCTGTTTTTTTGTACAGAACTTCCATATGAAAGCTCTGATTTGAATAATTTTTTGTATGAATGTTTAGTACCATGGGATACATTACATATATCACAGGTTTTTTTCTTGTGTGTAAATTATGCAAATTAGCCTAACTTTGATTTATTTAGTGTTACTTTCAGCACTGTGAGTGCAAATCCCAATACGGCTCGGGCTAGAGGCCGTATTTATGAACCAATCTTCACGAAACTTCTTGGGTACCTTTGTTATCACTGTGGGACGAGAAGGAGTGTTTTGGGGTCCAGTCTGAAATTCAAGATGGCCGCTAGCAGCCATTTTGTTCAAAATTAAGTGCAATCAGATTTTTGCGCAGAACTTCCAAATGAAAGATCTGATTTGAATAAATTTTTGTATGAATGTTTAGTACCATGGGATACATTACATATAATACAGAGTTTTTCTCGTGAATAAATTATGCAAATTAGGGGTCCGGGTGGGACTTAGAAAATTTTGGCCCAAAATCCGGAAATTAGTTTTTTGGTTTTTTATGCGTTTTGGTCAATTTTAAGACAAAAAAAAATAAATTTTTTTTACACTGAAAATTTGGGGTCCGGGTGGGACTTAGAAAATTTTGGACCAAAATCCGGAAATTAGTTTTTTGTGTTTTGATGCATTTTGGTCAATTTTAAGAAGAAGAAGAAAAAATTTTAGTCTGAAAATATTTTGTTTGGGACTGAAAATTTCCACACAAAAATAATAATCTACAATGATTGGTCTTAATCTGTAGTCCATTACAGTCACCTTGTAATTCTTTTATTATTGTTGACTGGGCCAAAAGAAATACTAATTCCTGTCATATTCATTATTCAGTTGTCTTGGTCACAGCTAGTACTAATTCCTGTCATATCCAAGTTGAGCTACAGAGTCATTGACTCTTTCATTTTATTTCTTATATAATATATAAAAATTAAAAAGCCTAAAAAACTTCTTTAAATAAAAAAAAATATATATATATATATATTTTTTTTTTTTTCAAGATATTTTTTTAAAATTATTTATTATTATTATTTTTTTTTTCATATCTCTCTGATGTGAAATTGTATAGTCACTCTCTCTCCGCGAAGATCCAACAGCTCACCGTTCTTATCTCTCAACGTGGTTTCGATGCTATATAACGTATCCAGGATCATGGGTAGATAGACGAGATTTCGAGATCGCTCCACGATCTTATAACCCAGCAAAACGTCTGGAAAGAACGAGTAGATCGTAGGCTGAGTGCTACCATTGACGTAACTTCCTGCGATCACATTGACATTCACTAAAATGATATTGACCGCGAGAATGTCAACCATATTTTCGGATGCGGCGTGACCTCGATACATCTTTTGATCAAATCCCAACATCTTACCGATCGAATCTTCTGCTCTAAAATCCACTCAAAAATTATCTCCCAAGTCTAATATCGTCTGTAGAGTACTCGTATTGGGAGCGAGTCTTATCATGTTGCTTCCGTGACCTTGTCTTCAGCCTCGTCTTGATGTGATCGCTCAGATCGTCTATGTTGTAACTCTCTTTGGGAAATCAAATCTCGAACCAATCCACACCTTTGCAATACTTGAACGCGTTATTCGTTGGGAAACGAATAGTAAGTCTCGAGATTAACCAACGCTGTCTCTTATCTCTTTTCCTTCTTCAATTCGATGGAAGGTTCAAATTTCGTAGTGAATCGAGTCGTGTCGTGACTCAATACGATTTGAAAGGACTGTTTCGCAGCCACATTCTCGACTATCTGTTCTGACATTTTTTTTATTATTATTTATTATTTATATATTTTATCGATATTTTTTTAATTTTTTTATTTTCTTCTCTATTATTGTCGGAAATATAAAAAAAAATTGTCGAATCCGCTTCGATATTTTCCGTTGTTAAATTCACTAGTCAAATCAATCACCATGAACTTGTGATGTCCTTTGTCCCACACCTTCTTAGAGAATCTCCTGAATTCTTCCCCGCTCATGTCGTTGGCCACATGATCTCCATAGATGTGATTTAGATTCTTAATATCCTGACAAAAGAGACACAGAAAATTAGCATTCTCCCTTATCGTCTGTCTAGGCAGTCAAAAATAATTCTGAGACAGATAGAAACAATCCACGTTGCTGTGGTGTCCTCGAACGTAATACAATTTGCATCGATTCTGTCTCTCCAACAGCAGATCGTCAAAGATCATGAGATTCTTATTCTCCGACTTCAACTGTCTGGGATTGGGAACGTTGTTGGCATTCTTGTAAAACAGACATTCCACGTTCGAACACTAGACGTTTCTCTTAGTCAGTTCTCTCGCCGCTCCTTGCAATATATTTGATGTCTTGTGTCCTTCGAATTCGTCTTGATTGTTGAAGATTCTCGACATGACATCCTTGGGTAATTTACGTATCATTCACTCTCGAAGCAATCTGTATTCCGGTTGAAAGAGACTCTTGCCAAAAACGAATAATTTGTCGTAATCCAACCAGCCGGGTCACAACAATAGATTCATCAAGAGATTGGTCTTTCTGCAATTCGATTTTCCCACTATCAGACCTCTTATGCTCTTGGGAAAGAACTTGTCGTTCGACCTCTTGGTCATCGAGTCATTCCAAGACATGTCTTTGATATCCATTTTTTTCCTCCAATTTTTTTGTTTTGAACTATGTTTTAAACTATGTATTTTTTTTCTCCAGTTTTTTTTTTTAAACTATGTTTTGAACTATGTATTTTTTTTCTATTTTTTTTTTATTTTAATTCCTGTTTTTTTATATATATATTATTTATAAATTTTTTTTTTCTTTCTATTTATAAATCACTTTCAATCCCAATCCTTTCATCATTTTAGCTAAGAATTGTATCGGTACAACATCATCATAGAAGTCTTGCCAACTTTTCGGTTCGATTCTCGATCGTTTGGCAGGTGGTTGTGGTGGAGTTATCAGTTTATTAATCAATGCGTCGGTGTCTCTCTTGCCAGCTTCCGAAGCTATTCTACTGCTCGCTTCGGTCACCGCTTTCTTACCCACATCGATCACTGTCTTCTTTTCAAATTTGAGAGTGCTCAATGCGATCTGTTTTGCAGCATCGCCAGTGATTTACGAGTTAAAAATCACATCATCGAATCCACAATGCCCAATCCACCGTAGACGTAAGATCTAGCGTATCCCCTGTTATTTATCACTAACATTTTTTTTTTAAGAATTCGTTTTTTTATTTATTTTTTTTAATATATATTTTTTTTTATTTACTTAATATTTTTAGCTCAACTTTGACGAAGTCAAATTTGAGCTATTGTCATGGCCCGTCGTCCGTCTGTCCATCTGTCCGTACGTCAACAATTGGCTATGGCTCGGGCTAGAGGTCGTATTTATGAACCGATCTTTACGAAACTTCTTGGGTACCTTTGTTATGACCGTGGGACGAGAACGAGTGTTTTTGGGTGCGGTCCGAAATTCAAGATGGCTGCCAGCCGCCATTTTGTACCGATGATGCAGAAATCTGTTTTTTGTACAGAACTTCCATATTAAAGCTCTGATTTGAATAATTTTTCGTATGAATGTTTAGTACCATGGGGTACATCACATATAATACGGGTTTTTTTCTCGTGCGTAAATTGTGCAAATTAGACTAATTTTTATGTTTTTTGGTGTTAATTTCAGCACTGTAAGTGCAAATGCCAATACGGCTCGGGCTAGAGGCCGTATTTATGAACCGATCTTTACGAAACTTCTTGGGTATCTTTGGTATCACCGTGGGACAAGAACGAGTGTTTTTGGGTGCGGTTCGAAATTCAAGATGGCCGATGGCAGCCATTTTGTACAAAATTAGGTGCAATCAGATTTTTGCACAGAACTTCCATATGAAAGCGCTGATTTGAATAATTTTTTGTGTGAATGTTTAGTACCGTGGGATACATCACATATAATACGGGTTTTTTTCTCGTGCAGAAATTATGCAAATTAGATGAACTTTGATATTTCAGTGCGACTTACACACATTAAGTACACATGTCAATACGGCTCAGACTTGAGTCTGTATTTATGAACTGATCTTCACGAAATGTCTTGGGTACCTTTGTTATCACCTTGGGACGAGAACGAGTGTTTCTGGGTGCGGTCTAAAATTCAAGATGGCTGCCAGTGGCCATTTTGTACTGAAATTAGGTCTAATCAGTTTTTGTACACAACTTCTATACAGCTCAGACTAGAGGCCATATTTATGAACCAATCTTTACGAACCTTGTTGGGTACCTTTGTTATCACCGTGGGATGAGAGCGAGTGTTTTGGGGTGTGGTCCAAAATTCAAGATGGCCACCAGCAGCCATTTTGTACCAAAATTAGTGCAATCAGTCTTTTGTACAGAACTTCTGTATGAAAGTTCTGATTTGAATAAATTTTTGTATGAATGTTTAGTAACATGGAATACATCACATAGTCTAAGGGGTTTTTTTTCGTGCAGAAATTATGCAAATTAGATGAACTTTGACTTATTCAGTGCTACTTGCACAATGTGAGCACACATGTCAATATGGCTCAGGGTAGAGGCTGTATTTATGAACCGATCTTCACAAAACTTCGTGGGTACCTTTGTTATCACCTTGGGACGAGAATGAGTGTTTCTGGGTACGGTCCAAAATTCAAGATGGCTGCCAGTGGCCATTTTGTACCAAAATTAGGTCCAATCAGTTTTTTGTCACAAGTTCTATACAGCTCGTATTTATGAATTGATCTTCACAAAACTTCTTGGATACCTTTGTTTTCACTTTGGGACAGGAACGAGTGTGTTTTGGGGTGTCTTTGTTATCACTGTGCTATGAGAACAAATATTTTGGGGTTCAGTCAGACCCACTCTGGGACTCAAAGTTTTCTTTTCTAGTTTAGAATCTGACTGTCACCCACCTTTACAATACTTTACCTATACATTTGTTACAGGCAACGGTCAGTATTTATGTACAGACCATTACAATACTTTATATGTACCTTTGTTAGCAGGTCATTACCTAGATGTTTGTCATTGCTGTGTCACATACTATACATGTGCATGTTTTTGTCTTGACAAGTTGAGCTACAGTGTCATTGACACTTTCATTTTTTTTTCTCTTACTATTTTATTATTTCAAACGATTCATCAACTTTGATAATCCTTTTTAGTCAAGACCTTCTGCCTCAACAATTTGTTGCACACGCTCACTATCTCATTATCGACTCCAGTGTTACCGGTCTCTCTGCTAGCCATCAAGAATCTCAATCTCTCCGGCAAGGCATCGGGTTTGCGTGGAAGAAATATCATATCGGTCATTCCCTTTCCAGTCACCGATTTCATGAAATGCTCATTCGCATTCCATATGGGTTGCACCACATTCTTCCACTTGTAACCTCTCCTATCCTTCGGTCTCATCTCTTTGGGATCGTTGTTCTTCTTCATGGCATGAGTCTGATCCAGAATGTCTCCGTAATTTTTGTAATCCTCTTTGGTGTAATCATCAGGTCTCTGGTGAGAGAGTAGAGTATACAATCCGTCGGTCAATTCGTACCTGTTCGGACCGACGATCAATTAGCTGCCTTCAACCGATACTTCCGTGTCACCCACGAAAGTTTTATCGCGATAGTCACGAAATCCATACATCAGATCTTTCACGATTCCACTACTATCGTCAGATCTGATGCTAATAATGCTCGAAGCGTCGTTATCGACACTACTTGAATCAGTCTCGATTCTCTCCGGAGTGTATTCGGACAAAGTTCTCAGTGTAAAACTACCGACGCTACTTGGATTGGTCTTGATTCTCTCCAGAGTGTAATCGGGCTGATTTCTCAATGTAAAACTACCGGGGTGCGAAGCCATCTTCTGAGAACCTTCTTTATGAGTCTCAATTCCTCAACGATCTCTTTCCTGGCTCGTTCCTGAACCTCGGTGGCAGGTTTGAACAACTTGGTCACCTCTCGTCTCAATCCCATCTCTCCCAATCGCCTGGCCCTATCCTGTGCCTGAATATTCTTCTTACTCCATATTAATTTCCAAACCTGCTCGGCCCTTCGCTTTTAATCTCCGATGTGTAGAAACATTGTTTTATTTATTTTATTTTATTTTATTTTTTTTTTTCTTTAATGAAAAACAGTTATTTTTTTGTATTCTTATTTTTTTTTAATGTTGTTTTATATATATATTTTTTACAGTTTTTTTAAAAAACAATTTTTTATCATCCGTCTCACAACTCATAATATAACACACACACACACACACGCATCTTCATTTGTGATCCATCCATCCATCCATCCATCCATCCATCCATCCATCCATCCATCCATCCATCCATCCATTCCAGATCGCGCCATCAAGCTGATTCATATTTTTTTTTAGACTCAGACAAGCAATCTCTCTCTCCATGCCAAAACCCCCCTACATTATTGCCGGGGAGTACTAGCGCACCTCATAAATTCGTCGGCCGAATCGGACTCTTTTTTTTCCATGAGAATCGACATTCGATCACGCATCTTCAATCTATGACCGCAGAAAAGAGCCATGTTTTTTTAGAATTTTTGTCAATGGGAATCTCAGTGCTAATCTTGCCTCTGCTCACAATCTTGCAAACTCTATAGTATCAGAATTTCGAAAAGCTTCACCTAAAATGGCGAGTCCGTGTTACCTCTATGAAAAAGTGAATGTTTTCAGGAGAAAGTCGTTAAATTTATGAAAAGTTAATTTTTCAAGTCGATGAATTTTTAAACATTTTTAATAAATTCCATCGAATGTGAGTCAAAAATGTTCAAATTTTCAACATTTTCCGGAAAAACCCAGGCTTTTAGTCTAAAAATAGAAATATTTTTGGGGGAAAACCCAATATTTAAAAATAAATCAACTTTTTTACCCCCAAAATTTAAGTTTTTCTGAAAATAACTCAATTTTCCAGCACACCTAACTTTCTAGTGCAACAAGCTTCGTGTATGGTGAAAATGCACCAGCACTCTTCATTTCCCCCTACTTCTGCAACCAAAAGTTGAGGCTGAGTTAGAATGTCTTCAGCAAAATGGTATAATCACACCTCTAGACCACAGTGAGGTGGCAGCTCCTATTGTCCCAATTTATGTAGAAATAACAAACAAAGCAAAACAAAAAATTGATATTTTATTAACTGAAACAACTTTGGCCTACTGCTGGGACAAAGAGACTCTTTTGCCTAAATTTATAAATATTTTTTACAGCTGGATCTCCACACAGAGTGTGTGCATGCATGGGTCCCTATGCTATGATTGTTTATAAATAGAGGGACAATCCCCCTTGCACACACAGCCTGCGAGGGCCTAGGCACCCTTAGCTACATGTACCAGCGAGCGGGTGATATGAATGTGTTTAAGTCTGCAGCCTTTGGCAGGTGCAGGAACGTTTAAGCCTGTACATGTATAAACCTAGGGCACACCGTCTAATCACAGCTCTAGAACATCTGTCTTGCAAGGCTACATTGGCCACCCGTGAAGCAACTGGTACATTCAGTTTCTTGCAGGCTACATGTTTGTCGCATTCCTTGATGTGTATGTATGCAACCATACTTGGCATCAAGTATAGCTATATATACTCGCATGGAAGAATGTATGAACCCACACCTGTACCTTTACGGTTGGTTGAAACCAGTTTTCACAAGGGGCAATATGTGAACCTGAGACAAGGTGAGTTTGTTGATGTTTGTGACCTGGGGATAGTGCAAATGTGGTGAGGCTATGTTGTCGACACACTAACTGCTGGAGAATGAGCTACAAGACTGTAATCAGCTGGCTGCATGTCTGTCGCCTGTGTTGAAGTATGAACCAGACTCGTTGCGAGTGGCTACTAACAAATGGAAGAATGCAGGGCCAGCTGCATCCACCTTACTGTAAGTCTTCCCCATTGCCCCCAGAGCCATGTGGTCAACATATGACACCTGCACCCGTAAGTTGGAAACATTTATCGATGTGCGCTGTGCACCTGGATGTATATCTATGGCAAAAGAGTCTTGTTAACGCAATTTGGAAGGCCGGTTTTCCCACTGTGGCAGTTTAGCTGAACTGTCACAAGTGTGGAAGTGGCCCAAAAATTTTAGCCTTACAAATTGGGTATTCCAGCAATCCTGTTTATCATGTATGGAGTGATGTTTACAAATGAACAGTATAGAGTTTTAAATAACATTGATAATTAATTATGTACAATGAAAGAACCTTTGCGTCTATATCCATTTACCAGTCCACTTCCTGAATAGTTAATCACAAGCAGTTACATAAGCTCTTTGTAAGAACTGAACTAACACATTTTTGGAGTGCCTCCCTGCTAATAAAGTCATAATGTCACAATAGTTCTCAGGAAGACAACTCCTTCATAACACTTGGTGAGTAAACCTAAACTTTCTTCAAAGCGAATTTATTAAATATATATAAGTAATGTCACCATAAGTTTCATCGAAGATATGACTGAAGGTACTTACAGTAAGTGTAATGATTTCCTAGTGAAGTATTAATATTCAACATATTTACAAATTGGTATATTGAGAATTAACAGTACAGAGCATATAAATATACCCAACTCAACTAAGTGTGAAACTAGACACAAATACATAGATTTATAATTCATCTATGATGGGTCAGTGATGTCTGCACGGCTCTAAGAGTCTCAAGTGGAGTCCGGACGTATCGAACATATGAATCTGAAGACCACCTCCCAAGAGTTTTTATTAAATGATCCTCTATGCGAACTCCGGCAGCTGAAGTAGCAGCACCTATTCTGAAAGAATGGCCAGAATAATGTGCAGGGTTGAGTTTCAGTCTTGTGAGTATAATGTTTAAGTAGTTAATAAAGTGTTTCCTGGTCAGGGGAGTTCCATTGTTCAAGAGAAAGAGGGCCTCACTCTGGACAAGTGTAGGCCTGGCATGGAGATATTTCTTGAGTAAATAAACAGGACAAACTGAGTGAGTGTTCTTAAATAGTTTGATGGTTACTCCCCTCCTGAAAGGGTCAGATTTTGATGCTCTGATGTTGAGACAGCACACCTCACCACCTCCTTCCATTACAAAGGAAACATCGCCAATGCCTAGTTCTGTCTCCTTAAATGTTGAAGATGCCGAGGTAAACTCTCCACAACGCAAAAATCCAAAAAATGCTGTTACTGATGCTGCTTGGAGGAGGAGGTCAGTGTAGGGGCCAAAAATACCATCTTGCAGTAAATGATACATTTGCCGTAAGATGGGAAAAGTAATGGGTAAACGTGGTTTGCTTGGAGTGCTTTGAAGTTTTTTATAACCGCGAAGCAGGACCTGTACTTTTTGCATAGGAGCATTATCCCAGGACACGAAAGGATCTATGTTAGACCAGCTTCAGGGTAACTGTGCTTGACACCAGCTAAATACAGTTTAACAGTTGAGTACTTGAGCTTCAGTGTGGAAAAACAGAAGGCTAAAAAATTTTCAATAATGTCTTCTGTAACTGTTGGAAATGATGAATGAGATATATTATACCTGTGAATAAATTTATGAAATGATTTTAGTCCCGAAGTGTAAACGGCTCTGGTATTTTTGTGTAATGCAGCAGTCCAAAGAAGATTCACCGATTGAGTCAAATGTGGATAACTTCCGAAAAGGGTGGAACTGGAACCTGATATGTGTTGGCTTGTGGAGCAAGTTCCCAAAAGCGTCTCATCTGAAAATGAGAAAGAGCATCGGCTATTTCATTATACTTTCCGGAGACGTGTCGTGAATGGATTGTAAAATTGTTCAGCGATGTGCAAAGGGTCAGTTTTCGCATAAGACACATTATCGGCAAGTTTTTTGACCGCCATTTTCGAATTATGGCAACTGTGGCCTCATTATCACAATGAAAAAGAATTCGTTTGCGGCACCACTGGTGACCCCAGAGAATTGCAGAGACCAATATGGGGTATAGTTCAAGTAGTGCCATGGATAAAGACTTCTGATTTGACATTTCAAGTAGTTCTTTGGGCCACGAGTCCAGACACGACTGACCATCACAATAGATACCAAATCCCTTGATTGATGCATCGGTAAACAGCTGTATATCAGCACAGTTTGTGATATCAGCATCCAAGTAAAATGATGTTCCATTCCAGTCTTGTAGGAACCTATGCCACATTTTTAAGTCTAACCAACATTCCCCATTTAGAGTAACTACATCGAAGAGACCATGTGCAGTTGTAGCAAGTGAATTAAATAGGAAACAAAAGATCGCCCTGGTACAATACATCGAGATGCAAAATTCATGTGACCAAGAAGTGATAGCAATTCTCATTTCGAGCAGTGGGACTTGTGCGAAAAATTGGCAATTGTTGTTGTCAGCCTGTGCAGCTTGTTTTGAGGGAGAGTGGCCTCCCACTGGACACTGTCTAAAATGATGCCTAAATATTCCAAACAAGTAACTGGACTGACTGTTTTATGGTCTGCTATAGGAATTTTGTAAATGCCAAATATGTGTGTCAAAACTGCCATAGTATGTTCAGCTGTCTTAGCAGGGGGGTTAATTGTAAGAAAATAGTCCAACAGGTGAAAAATGTGTTTAATGCCATACATGTTAGTAGCAATCCAGCAAATGGCGATTGACAGCTGATCAAATAGCTTAGGACTACTCCTTAAACCAAAGACTAGCCGTTTATAATAATAGTACTTGCCTATCCATTTTATACCATGAAGATGCCAGCGGGAAGGGTGAATTGGAATCAGCTTGAAAGCATCAGTAATGTCTTTCTTACACATCCATGCACCCTTGCCTAAGGACTGAATAACTTTGATGGCATCGTCCAGTTTGACATAAGAGAGTGAGTAGTCTTCTTTGTCTATAAGGTCATTGAGATTTACTTCCGAGGGGTGGTCATGTGGAGCTGAGAGATCAACAATTAACCTTTGTTTCTTAGAATACTTTCCTGTAACCACCCCTATTGGGTTCACCCTGTGAGTTTGGAAAGGTGGGGTGTCAAATGGCCCAAGCAAATAACCTTTTTCAACTTCAGAAATCAGTGCTTCATCAACAAAAGCTTGATTGGAGCGAGTGGAAAGGAGATTTCTGCACTCAAATGACGAAGCAGGTTCTGCTGACAGACCAGTGTGGAAACCCTCCCTGAAACTGTTAATAAGGGTTCTGACAAAGTCCTTATCTGGGTGGCCGGCCAGGTCATGTTCCAAACAGTTGATATTAATAGTAGTAGTAGCTTGTATTATGAGATTTGAGTGGCAACTGGAAGCTGAATAGAGCAGTGATGATAGTCATGTTTCTTTTGGTGATATTTTCTTGAATTCTTTAACTGCTCTACCCTTGTCAGGTCGGCATCTGGGAGCAGGATGGTCTCCCTTACATTTTACTCAGACATGCGAAAAAGGGCAGTTGGAACGACTGCAACTACTGTCACTATTGTAGTTGTTGCAAATTTCTTTGCCCATAAAGGACATACGCTGACGACCTTTACTGTCAAAGCCTTTTGCAACTCGAAATTTGTTTGCCAAATTAGATGTTTCTTGAGTGGCTCCAAGCTTGCCAGACACTGAACCAATATTATTGCCCATGGGATGTTTGATGTCAGCCACTGTGGACAAAACATAGTTGAATGTAAAGAACTCATACATATGTCACACACCAGGTGTGGAACACCTGAAAATATTTTTTGAAATAACTTGGTGTCACCAAGTGACCAGTCAACTAGTATATTCCGCTGTTCAAGCAAAGCTGCAGCCTGTGTAGAAAAGGCTTTATGAAACTCATAGAACCCAAATCCGCAAAACCTTGAATGCATATCAATGATGTCTCGCTGATATGCATCCATTTCTTGGCGTCTTTGGGGATATGCTTCACACAAAGTATTTTTGTATTTGCCAAATGTGGCAACAAATTCGCCAATCGTCAAATTTCGTTGTAGACGGGTATCAGACTGTTTAAGACGCAAAGAAAATCTATCAACCTCAACTGTCCTCTGATCCCCCATATCATAATTTGGGATCAAAAGGCAGGCCAGGTTGATATATTTTCCTTCAATAATAGCTTGCTTGATGGAAGGCGAAATAATTTCAACATTTGACACACTATCAGCTGCAATGCCTTGTGATATCCCCTGAGACTGATTTTCAAAGCTTAGTCTGTTCATACTATGCTGCTCCTGATTCCTTCCCTCTGTAGGATATGGAAGAGGGTCTTGGTAGAATCGCATTGGTTGTTCAGAATAACCCTTGAATTGTCCGTTGAAGTCAAACAGCGGTACCGATGTAGACTGTGAGTGCAGCCGTTGCGAGACAGGCTGACCAAGCGCTGATGCCAATGAAAAACCTCCTGATGGCTGGCAAATGGAATTCGGGTTCTCTGCAGAAAGTCCTCTTGGAACAGAATGAGCGACATTTTGAAAAGTGTGCCTTAACGAAGCAACTTCATTTTTTAAAGTTTCCAGACTATCGCTGTATTGGGTATTGTCATTGTGGTTAGTGTGTATAGGTCTTCTTTGCATCTCAGAATGCAACACATCATTGCAAATTGCCGGATCTGCTCTGTCACGATTTCCTTGAGCTGATTGAGAAGTTTGCCTCCATGAAGGTGTATTGGCACTATTCACTGTTTGACTGTCCAGCTCAGTTGTTTTCTCGTTACTTGAGATAGCACCTCCCGATCCATTGTTTGTTTTCTTGCCCTTGGTGTTTTCCAAATAAATCTGTAAAACCACAGACTTTTTAAAACTTTTTGGGATAAGGATCCCCATGTCTGCAAGTTCTTCAGCGAATTGTTTAAGAGTCCAGTTTGCAGGATTTGTAGAGTCATATTTCCTTTTTCCTGATATTTTGAAATGATTTGATTCCTGAGATTTCTGTTTGATGACCTGTTGGCTATAGAGTCCTGAGAAATTTCTCCTAGGTCAACTCCTAAATCAGGTCCGTCTGAACCTGAGTCATAAAAAATGTCACTGGGGTCTCTGTTCACAGCAGACTGTAGAAGATCTGTGCACTTTGAATGACTAGAGTCTCTTATTTGTGCCTCTCCTGGCCTTACAGCTGATGACACTTCCTGGAAAGATTGTCTATTTGTTTGTAAACATTCCTCATAAACTTCCACTTCTTGAGAATCTGGTATTCTTTGCAAGTTTGGATTAGAGATATTTGAAGCCATGCTGAACTTAATGTCTTAACAAAATAAACAGAATAGATTGAAAAACAAAAAACTGCTGAGATTTAAAAACTGCTGAAAATTTACAAAGTTAACTGTGCTGTGTGTGAACAAAGACTGATTTCTGAGGTCAGGACAAAGAACTAGGCTCTTGTTACAAATAAAAATAGCCACCTGTTGCAGCCAATTAAATTCCACAGAGTTGACTGTTCCAATACATATTTGGAATCTCTAACGTGCACATGTAACTAGATAGATATGGCTATGATGACCCAGCAGCAGGTCAAGCCATTTTTCCATAAACAACACTCAAACTGCCAGAATCATTTGAGTTTCAATTATAAAATCAAATGGCAATGTTCGGATATGCAGCAACTATAAAATAACTGTAAACCATGTCAATTGAACAATACCCTCTTCTACGTATTCAGGACATTTTTGCTTCATTGGATTGTGGATCAGAATTCTCTAAAATAGATTTGACACAGGCATATCTTCAGAAGAAAGCTGAGTATGACATACAAGAATTAATGACAACTAACACACATAAAGGTCTCTTCAAATACAAGCGTTTAACTTATGGTATCGCCTCAGCTCCGGCAATTTGGTAGCATGCCATGGACCAAGTTCTTCAAAATATTCCCTTCACAAAATGTGTAATGGATGAGATGATAATCTCAGTTAGAACTGATGAAGAACATTTCAGTAATTTTGAAAGAGTTTTACAGAGACTGGACGTGTATGGTCTCAAAGTGAATCTTGATAAATGTGAGTTCTTCAAGAAAAGGATCAGTTATTGTGGTCATGAAATAGAACAGGATGGTCTTCACACCTCACCAAAGAAAGTTGATGCACTCAATGCACCTCAACCAGAAAATGTATCACAGCTTCATTCATTTCTTGGACTAATCAACTATTACCACAGATTTATTCCAAATCTATCATCAGTGACAGGACCATTAAATGAACTTTTGCAAAATAAAAAAATGGAATTCGACAATTCAATGTGAAAAGTGTTTTAATTAATCATGTAAACAGCTCTTGACATCAAAACAGGTTCCGTGCCATTACGACCCTTCACTTAAACTCAGACTTGCTTGTGATGCCTCACATATGGCTTGGGAAGTGTTCTTTTACATGTCTTTCCAGATGGAACGGAACGACCTGTAGCCTTTGCCTCATGGTTGTTAAACAAAGCTGAAAAAGGGTATTCTCAAATCGGTACGGAAGCACTTGCACTTTTCTGGGCAGTCAATTTTTATGTATTCTTGTACGGCAGATACTTCACACTTGTCACTGATCACAAGCCAGTAATAAGTATTCTTCATCTGCAGAAAGCTCTTCCAGAAATAACTGCTGCTGCACTTCAACGTTATGCTATATTTTTGTCAGCTCACACCTATGACATTGAATATAAAAGGAGACAGGAGTATGGAAATGCTGACGGGCTATAGTGAGTTTCTCATGGGACAGTGGACGATGTCTCTAGTGACCCAGTTGATTTGTTTTATTCATCTGAGATAGATGTTTTGCCAATTTCTTCTCAAAAGTGCCTAGAGATTCAGAAAGATCAAATTCTTGTTCGTGTCTACAATCTTGTAATGAAAGGGAATTTCAACCAGTCATCAGTAGACTCTGAATTAGTACAATATTCAACCCTTAAAGACTAGCTCAGCATTCACGAGGGATGCCTGTTATGGGGTAACGGGGTGATTATTCCACAGACTTTTCTTTCAAAAATATTAACTGAGCTTCATGATGGTCACTTTGGTGTAGTAAAAATGAAGATGTTAGCCTCTGGACATGTTTGGTGGCCAAATAGACAGCAATATTCAGGAAGTTTGTAACTCATGTATCGGATGTCTGAAAACTCAGAATATGCCAAAATCTGCACCAGTTCATCCATGGGAGTGGCCAACTACCCCATGGCAATGTGTACACATTGACTTTGCTGGACCATTTCTTTAGTCAATGTTTCTTATCTGTGTCGATGCCCATTCAAAACGGCCTGAAGCTATCCCCATGAAAACAACTACTGCAATCAACACAATAGAAGAAATCAGAACTTTGTTTTCTAGATTTGGCATACCTCAGCAGTTGGTCTCGGACAACGGACTGCAATTTTATTCCAAGGAATTTAAACATTTTGTGAAAATGAATGGTATAAAGAATACAGCATCTTTTCCATATCATCCAAGAACAAACAGCCATGCGGTAAGATTTGTCCAAACTTTTAAACAGGCTATGAAGCACAGTAAGGGAGAGAATCGTTCCATAACACACAAACTGAATACATTCTTGTTCAAATATAGAAATACTCAGCGTGCCATTACTGGCGAAACTCCATCAGAACTTTTATTAGGCTGAAATATGCGCACACATTTGGACATTCTCAAACCAGATTTAACCCGTTCTGTTGTGCACAAGCAAAATCAGTCTGTAGCTAATGCAAAACATACAGGAACTCTGATCTAACAATTCTCCACAGGAGACAAAGTGGTAGTTCGGGACTACGGGGAGGAAACAACTGGATTCCTGCCATAGCTATTAATAAAACTACACCGATTTCCTATCAAGTCGACATAGGGGATGGCATAATCTGGAGACAACATGTTGACCAGATACAGAATGCTAATATTCCTCAACAACCACCTTCTCAAGAATTAGTGAAATCTGATTACCAGAGATTGTTCCCTCCAACAAAATTCCTCATTATCTTGGTATCACATCAAACTCTGATGCCAAACCACATGTGACTAATACTGATTCCAGTGACAGTCAACAAGCATCTCGTTATCCAAAAACACTTAATACGCATCCAACTATAAGAAGTGAAATTTGTAATTTGAATTATTTAGTAAGACAGATTTACACTGTGCTTGAGGCATAAAAATCCCCATGTAAATCTCAGAGCCAGAGACTCTGTTACAGTTGTGAGTTCTTTTCTGTTAATATTGTTGTTTGAAAACATTTTTGTTCATTTCCTTGTATCTGTAGCAAAGTTTTAATTAACTGTTATTTGTTAAACCTTAGTCCAGCCAAATGTTGCTGAAATGTGAAATAACATTTATACACTAAATTGCCAAACTGACAATTCCATTCTTGACAAAGCTTAGTAAAACTGGATTTAAGAAGGGAGGATATGTTAGATTACAGCCTATCGAAAAGTATCTGGCTGGGGTTTCAGGTCAGTGTTCTGCTTTTTTTGTAACTACTCAGTCAATAAATATATGTTGTTGCTGTAAACACACTTATTTCATCCTGCCAAAATACAAAGAACCCAAGAAGTTGTGTCATAGGGCACCCTATAGGGAATTGAACAAATGCTGAGTTAGCATATTTTCAAAAATTAAAAAAAAAATCTTCTTGTCCAGAAGCACTAGTCAGAATCTTTGATATTTGACATACAACTCCTTAGGAGGATCAGATTTGAGTTTGTTCAAATTAAGTCCCTGGGTTCATATTTGGTTTCCCTGTAACAAAATTTTAACTTTGTGCAATTTGAGTATAATTCTTGAAAAATCTTTTATTTCGATCCACTAGTCAGAATCTGTTGATATTTGGGATATGAAATCTTTAGTGAGGTCAGATTCAAGTTTATTCAAATCAAGTTCTTAGTAATCAGGCCTTCAGAGATTTTAACCCTTTCCACTTTATAACTCTGCATTCTAAAGAAATGTTGTAATTTCCTGTTTCTATGAAGTATTTGTAATACTGCAATTTCCTTGCAGGAACTCTGAGTTTGGCAGTGGTTGTTCCTTCAAACCACTGCCCCAGTCAGTGGAAATCAGTGGGCGTTTATCCAGTCAGGGGACTTTTGAGGGGACTTTTGAGCCTGTGAGGGGACTTTTGTGTCTTTAATCCCTAAAAACAGTTTGACATGTCGCAGAAATTTAAAATGTTCACTCTCCTGTGAATCATTAGTCATTCAACAGTTGTTTTTAGCTCACTTGACTGAAAGTCAGGATGAGCTATTGTGATCACTCACCATCCGTGAATATGGAGTTTGCATATTCTCCAAAACTGCTGAACTGATTTCAGTTAAATTTGGGGTGATTGCTTGTTCTGACGTTGCATTTTGTTTTTGTTCAAATCAACTTGCCCATAGGGAGGTGGTGGGGAAAATGCTCCAAAATGTTTCTCATGGACGAGTGGGTACAATGACTTGATATTTGGTACAGAGCTTTCTTTTGAGGTGTAGAATCAAGTGTGTTCAAATGAAGTTCGTCAAGCAATATTTGCATTGAAATGGGAGGAGCAAGATTTTTGACCCAGCTATAAATTTATATTTTCTGAGCCAATGGTCTCGTTTGAATCAAATTTGGTATGTGGTATTATTGAGTCATAAGTACTTGATTAATGCAAAAAAAGATTTCTTGTGTCCCTGGGAACCCCAGGAGCTAAAAACAAATATTTTCAAAGGCCCATATTTCCCAAATCACACTTAACAGAGAACTGCTACTTGGTATGAAGCATTCTCAGGACCAGTAGAATGGAATGGTAAAAAAATTGCATCAGTTGTGTAAGGGTGTTCTGTAGAGATGGTGGGGGTGGGGGTGGGGGGAGGTGGAGGGGGGGGGGAATTGAAAAAATAGAACATTTGCAAAAATTTAAAAAACATTCTTCTCCAGAACCACTGATTGATTAGAATCTTTTGATATTTGGTATACAGCATCTCCATGGAGGGTGTGGGTGCAGGGGAGGGGGGTGGGGGGGGGGGGGGACAGATACAAATTTGTTAAACTTAAGCCCCTTGTTTCATATTTGGGCTCAATATAGGAGCCCAAATTTTAACATAGGGCAATATGGGGAATAATCTTTAAAAATCTTCTTCAGAACCACCAGTTAGAATCTTTTAATGTTTGGTATACAACATTGGTATGGGGGTCAGATTCAAGATTGTTCAAATCAAGTCCCTCAGTTAATATTTGGGCTTCCCATGGGGGGGGGGGGGGGGGGGGAGGGGGGCATTTTAACTTAGTGCAACGTGGGGGATAATCTTTAAATATCTTATTCCCTATTGGAGCCCAAATTTTAACATAGTCCAATATGAGGAATAATCGTTAAAACCCTTCTTCTCCAGAAACACCAGTCAAAATCTTTGAATATATGGCATACAGAATCATTAGATGGTTAAGATTCAATCTGTTCAAATAAAGTCCATGGGTCGCTATTTATGTTCCCTGGGGGGGGGGGGGGGGGGGGGGGAGGAGGAATGAATTTTAACATAGTGCAAAGATGGTCATGTTCTCAAAATCAGTCAGAATCTTTTGATATTTGGTATACACCATCCTTCTCCCTAAGTTGATATTTTACTGAAAATCTAGGCATTATTTTCTGTGGTTACATCTTAATACTAGAAAAAAATCATCTGACCTGAACAACAGAGTTATAAACAATTGAATAACTTCATTCTGCTGTAGTGTTAACTAACCATAAATGCTAATTAAATACTTCTTAAAACAACTTTAGTCAGGTAAGCACCTCAGGCCCCATGGGGCCTCGAGTTGCATGTCAGAATTTCCATCATATTTATTATATATATGTCAAAGTTTGAAAATTAGCTTTAGTCAGAGTAGATTTTAATTGGGTAAAGATAAAACATGTTGATAAAAAAAGATTTATGCAGAATTTTAATGATGAGGGTGGTGCCAGAGAAATAGATTTTTTTTTCATAGCCTAAAGAAAAAAGTAAAAAATCTGTGTTTTCAGTAAACACTTTCAATATTTTTTTCACTTTTTTCATTTTTAGCACACCTGATTGAAAGTCAGGGGGAGCTAAAATCATCACTTTCTGTTTGTTGTTTGGCATCCATCATTTGTCATCTGTTCATCTGCCCATCAATCTGTCTATCCATCTGTTCATCCATCCAACCATCTGTCTGTCGTGAACATTACATTTTCAAGGTTGCCTCATAAACCACGAAGCTGAATTGAACCAAATTTGATACGCATGTTCCTTATCATATGTCAATTCAAGTTTATTCAATAAAGTTGCAATGCCCACAGTGGGCACCAAAAGAGGCATGATTAGTCCCCTACCGGCATCGCCGGAGGGGACTATAGGTTTGCACTCTGTCCATCTGTCAGTCTGTCAGTCACACTTTAGTTTTCCGGACTTTTTTTTGGAAATGCTTCAACCGAATGATTTCATTTTTGGTAACCTTCTATAGAACAATAACTTACAGATCAAGTTTGAGTTTCATGCTGATTGCATTATTCTTGTGTGAGTTATGGCCCTTGGAAATATGGAGAAGCGCCAAAATATCAGTTTTCCAGACTTTTTTTGGAAACGCTTCAACGGAATGATTTCATTTTTGGCAAACTACTATAGAACGATGACTTACAGATCAAGTTTGAGTTTCATGCTGATTGCATTATTCTTGTGTGAGTTATGGCCCTTGGAAATATGGAAAAGCGCCAAAATATCAGTTTTCCAGACTTTTTTTGGAAACGCTTCAGCGGAATGATTTCATTTTTGGTAACCTACTATAGAACGATGACTTACAGATCAAATTTCATTTGCACTCTGTCCATCTGTCAGTCTGTCATTCACACTTTAGTTTTCCGGACTTTTTTTGGAAATGCTTCAACCAAATGATTTCATTCTTCGTAACCTACTATAGAACGATGACTTACAGAGCAAGTTTGAGTTTCATGCTGATTGCATCATTGTTGTGTGAGTTATGGCCCTTGGAAATATGGAAAAGCGTCAAAATATCAGTTTTCCAGACTTTTTTTGGAATCGCTTCAACGGAATTCATGCTGATCACATCTAGGTTATAACATTTTCTATAATTATTAATGCTCATTGGTCCGGTAGGGGACATTGTATTGCTTCAGCGATACGAGCGCTCTTGTTCTGTCAGTACACCACAAATTTTTTTTTTAAATTAAAAAATCTTCTCCAGAAAACCCAACCAGAATCTTTTGATACTTGGTGTACAACATCCTTAGAGGTGTCAGATTCAGGTTTGTTCAATACTACAAGTCCCTGGGTTCATATATTTGGGCTCCCTATGGGAACCCCAATTTTAACTTAGTGTATTATGAGGAAAGGTCTTTAAAAATATTCTTCAGCTCTACCTTGATATATGCATCTTTGGGGGGGGGGGGGGGGGGGAGGGGGGGGGTATTGCAGGGGGGGGGGGGCAGTCAACTTGAGGTTTGTTCAAATCAAGCCACTGAAGTTATATTTGGGCTCATTGTGGAAGCCCAAAATTTAAATTTGTGTAATATGAGGAAATATTCTTCTTCTTCAGATCCACCAGTCAGACTATTTTGATATTGGGTATGTAGCATCCTAAGTGAGTGAGATTCAAGTTAGCTCAAATCAAGTCTCTGGGTTCATATTTGGTATATAGTATCCTAAGGGGGGGGGGGGGGAGGGCAGATCCAAGTTTGTTCAAATCAATTCCTTGGGGTCATATTTGGGCTCCCTGTGGGAACTCTAACGTAGTGAACATGAGGAATATTATTTAAAAATCTTCATCAGATCTACAGTTAGAATCTTTTGATATTTGATATGCAGTATTCTTGGGAGGTTCAGACTCAAGTTTGTTCAAATCAAGTCCCTGGCTTCATATTTGGGCTCTCTATGGGAACCCAGATTTTAACTTGGTGCAATATGAGGAAATTTATTTAAAAATCTTTTTCTTTTTATCTACCAGTCAAAATCTCTTGATATTTTGTATACTGCATCTTTAGGGGTGGATCTCCTTGAAGTTTGTTCAAATGAAGTCCAAAGAGTTATATTTGGGCTCCCTGTGGGAGTCCAAATTTTAATTTTGTGTAATATGAGAAAAAAGTATTTAAAAATCTGCTTCTTCAGATCCACCAGTCAGAACCCTCTCTCCTTCTTCACATCCACTAGTCAGAATCTTTTGATATTTGAGATGCAGCAACCTTAGGTACTTCAGATTTCAGTTTATTCGAATCAATTACCTTGGATCATATTTGGGCTCCCTGTGGTATCCCAACCTTACTTGGTGCAATATAAGGACTGTTCTTTAAAAATATCTTCTTCACATTCACAGTTCTGTTGTTACATTGTACTAACACCCTTAGTATGGTGAGATTCATGTTTGTTCAAATCAAATTCCTGGGTTCATATTTAGTTTCCCTATGTGAGCCCAAATTTTAACTTAGCACAGCATGAGGAATATTCTTCAAAGATATTCTTCAGATCCACCAGACAGAATCTTTTAATATTTGGCAT
Source organism: Pictodentalium vernedei (assembly GCA_031216915.1). NCBI lineage: Eukaryota > Metazoa > Mollusca > Scaphopoda > Dentaliida > Dentaliidae > Pictodentalium > Pictodentalium vernedei. Next base: position 558,531,843 of record CM062296.1, read on the forward strand.
GTGGCATTACTAAGACTCCTATGATTCATAGATTAAAGTTTGTTCGAAGTGTTATTCTTGACAGATTTTGATGGGCACTGGAGGGGTTTGAATTTTAACACAGACCCTGTTTGAGAAGTTGAAACTTGAGTTAGATGTGCATGTGAGTGCATAAGATTAATGTTTGTTCAAATGGGGTTCCCTGAGTCCACTTGAAGACCTGGGGAGGAGGATCCATTAGACACAATTTCTTTGCTTGAGAACAAGATTAGGAGGATTTTGATTGATTTAAAAAAAATATGTTAACCCTTTGGGGGGGGGGAGGGGGAAGCTAGGGGTTGGAGAAGGGTGGATCATCTGGATGATTTTTTTCCCTTTTGCTTCATAATGAGTTTTGAAGGGATTGAAGTGATTTTACACAGAAAATTAAAAAAAAACCCAATTCACCCAACAGACCCTTCCACCACCCCTACTCTCTAGCTAAATTAGATTAACTATATTAACATGCAGATGCTGAATGTGACCATAAATCCTTCTTTAAACAATTTTATCAGGTGAGCAATTAAGGCCCCTTGAGGGCTCTGGTTATAAATGGATTTTGAACTTTTAGTTATTTTTGAAGAGAAGAATTGTTAGGTTTTAACATTTTAAAATTTCTGAAAACAGATTTTTTTTTGTGCAAAACAGGCCAAAAATTGACTTTGCGAGAGTTTTACAGATACAGATTTGAAAGGTGGCCATTCATGGCATGTCTGTTAAATAGTAAAACAGATAGGTACATGCCCATAGTAGTTGTGCAGAACTAGCAGAAGTGGTTTGTCAAGGCAGGTTTTATGTATTAAAAATGGAAAATTTATAATGTACTCAATAATTAAAAAAAAAGTGGTAGCTCAGCTCTGCTCAAAGACAAGTACCCATGATATGTTTACTTCATATTGAACATTTGTAACAATACACTTTCTTTTTTAACTTTTGTTCATTTCAGACAAAAACAACTAATAAATATTACAGTATGAATAATTGCTGTTTTCTGGACACAAGGTGAAACTGGCTGTCAAAAATGTGATTTAACTCCAATAAAAAAAATTGCTGTTTTCACACCATTATCTATTTTGTTTCACTTTATTCTCTTTAGGTTTGTGAATATGAAGTTGCCTGGAGATGCTAAGAGAAATGGTGTCAGAGTTAGGTGGTGGCAACCAGAGCATAGTGGGTTGATGCTTGGAGACTGGGCAGTAGATAATGTGAGAATAGGTGGAAATGACATAAACCCAAGTACTCTAACTGGCAATTTCAATAAACCTGTGATCCCTGAAAACTGGTTAATCACAGACAATGTGAAAAGGAAGCCATACTGCAATCAATCAAGTGCATTTGTAGGTGAAACAAAGATTGACGAACCATCATCTCTCATCACTAGGGACATGCAATTAGAAGCAGGAGGAACCCTAGAATTTCTCATTAATGTTGGCTGTAATATTTCATGGGACTCACCAGTTACACCAGTGAACCTTCAATACTCAACTGATTTTGGAGTGACCTGGAAGGACCTAGTTTCTCTGTGTTTGACAAATGATCCAAGATGTCAAAATGGACCTGAAATGGCAACTTCCTACTATCCCGTTTCTCTGTATAATGGATGGCAGAAAGTAAAACTTCCATTGTATGGACTTCCAGTCTCAAAGTGAGTTAAATAGTGAACATTCGGATGAAATGATATGGCAATAACAAGTGTTTTTTTATTTTTTTTTCATTTGTTTTGTAGACAAGGAAGTTCACTGGTTCATTAATCCTTGAATCAGAAAGACCGCTTTTCCAGCCCCAATCGCGATACAACCTGAATTCATAGAGTAGATGGTCACTTTATGAATTTATATAGTAGACCAATTAATATTTTCACAGTGTAGCCCCCCCCCCCCCCCCCCCCCCCCCACCCCATGGCTGCATGGTGACAAAATTAATTGGTCTACCCCCAAAGAACGATATGGACTCTTCCAACAGACGGCACTGATCTGGCATGGAAGATACTATCAGTGTTCAAATGGTTAATAGAGCAAACTTTGTAGTCTAAATACTATCGCCAGAGTATGTGATCAAAAGCAAGTCTTTTGAACTGCAGCCCTGGTGAGCTGACTGTGGTTTCTTGACAAATATTGGTTCTTTGTACAGACAACTGTCCAAAGATTTCACTAAAAATCATTGCCATGTCAGTTCATTTATGCCATTTTATATACCACTCAAAAAATTGTATAGTTTGCATCATTTATTCATCAATTACAAGCATACCTGTGGGGTGATGAAAGCATATGTACAAATTTACAATGAGCATGAACATAGGATGGCACACATAGTATTTACTCTGAGATATTGGGGTAATGGGGCTCCCAGCTGTCACTGGGCCTGCTCCCAACACGTTGAGGGCAGTCCCAGCTCCCTAATATGAGTTATCCTGTTCTGAAATGAATAAGTGTTTCTCAGTTATCTTTGACCAGCACTAACACATTTCAGGACAGGATCACGTGTTGACTGAATGGGGGCCTATGAATGTGAATTCTGCCCCCACCTGAACTTGAGGATACCACAGCTATGTGGTGGCACTGCATAGGGACCACTGCTATGTGGTGGCATAGAAGAGACACCGCTATGTGCCGGCGCATGAGTAAATGGGTCACAGCAATGTGGCGGCATATAGGACATGAAAGAAAAAGCTGGGAGGCCCCATATGGTGAGCTTTCGATGGTGGTGGTGATGGGGTGGTGGTGGGTAATAAAAGATGTCTGATCTGAGGCAGGGTTGTGAAATGACTGAAGATGCGCAGGGGTAGACGTGGGTAATGTGAATTAGGTGTCGTCTGCAAATGAAAGGGGCTGTGAGCAGAGTTAATGTTTAGACAAAGTATTCTTTGAAGCGTATGATAATGACCCTCTGATGAATTAATGTTTCGTGTGCATAACATGTTACTTGTAGTTGACCAGCACATGCTGATAGAATGACCAAATAGAGAGTCGTGTGCACAGACATTCAAAGCCAGGTGGCTGAGAGTGACTTGCTGGGTGATATATAAACTTTGGAAAATAAATTGTTTCCTAATGAATTTATATACCACTCAAAGAATTGTATAGTTTGCATCATTTATTCATCAATTACAAGCATACATGAGGGGTGATGAAAGCATATGTACAAATTTACAATGAGCATGAACATAGGATGGCTCACATAGTATTTACTATGAGATATTGGGGTAATGGGTCTCCCAGCTGTCACTGGGCCTGCTCCCAACGAGTTGAGGGCAGTCGTAGCTCCCTAATATGAGTTATCCTGTTCAGAAATGAATAAGTGTTTCTCAGTTATCTTTGACCAGCACTAACACATTTCAGGACAGGATCACGTGTTGACTGAATGGGGGCCTATGAATGTGAATTCCGCCCAAACGAAGCTGAGATACCATATCAGCTGAGAGCCCCCAGGAGGGAAACGCGAACTGTATACCAGGTTAAGTTAACTAACGAGGGTGTGGAGGCTTGTGTGTGTAGGTGCTATGCCTAGCTGTGGAGGCAATACGGAGATTACCACATGTGAGTGATCATGAACTGGATAATGACCATGTTAGAGGGTGTGTGTCCCGAACATGGCAACTGTGGCTATGGACCAGGGAAACGGGACTTGGTTACCATAGTAACCCTGCATGCTACACTGGGCATTCGAGGGAAGACGCGAGCACCATCGAAAGCTACACGAGTTTGCGCGGCGATGCAGAGAGCATGGCATGAAGGGCTAAGAATATGTGAGCATAAAACACGAGCGTGACAGCAAGGTCACGGCGAAACATGAATCGGCTGGAAAACTAGATATGAGCATGTCAATAGCTAAATAAGACCAATATTTGATATGATGGTAGGCAGATTGCAAAATCTGCTAAGCGAGAAGGAGTCGTGGAATTAATGATACATGTAAGTCATGAGGGCAGTGGTGTGTAGGGTCACACAAGTCGGCAAGATGTAGAATGACGTCAACATGGACATGAAGTCAAGTAATTCAGTCGTTGATAGCCATGTTGCTGTCAGGGTCCTTTATGTAAATGAGGACAGTGGTGTGTAGGGTTGAGCCAGGACATGATCGAAATGAGGTTCGAAATGGGAAGTGGACCTGGTTTAGTTATGTATGAATAGTGTAAGTACACATTTCTGCACAATGGCCGATAGGAGATAATTTCAACAGTAGCTGCTCATTTATACCATCAAAGTCCATGGTGAAGAATTGTTAGAAGTGCAAGGGCTTCGTGGGCCTGTCGCAACACATCATTTGGTGTATGGATGTAGTGCATGTAGCAGTCTGACCACCAGCGGCCCATGGTTTGAATGAGGTGATCTTCTAGGCATGTTACGCAAGCCGAGGAGGCACCACCTGACCGAAAACTGTGACCAGAGTAGGAAGAGGAAGGGAAACCACATTGGGAGAGAATGTGTTTAAGATGCTGGACAAAAAAGGCCCGAGTGAGGGGGAAGCCAGATTTGGTGATAAAAAGTGGATGTTCTGGCTGGGTGAGATGGGACGTTGATTTCCTAAGGGTGATGTAATGGTCTAAGAAGCGAACTGGGCAGATGGAGTTGCGCAACCGGAAAAATTCGATGGCAACACTGCGTCTCAGAGGATCAGTTTTGGAATGCTTGAGTACTAAAGTAGCCATAGACCTGTCGGGGCTGAAAGTGACGTCTCCCAAACAAGGGTGAGAAGAAGGATCAAAGGAGGTGGTGGGTGTAGTGATCTCGCCACAACAGAGAAAGCCAAAAAAGGCTAAACTATAAACAGCTTTGAGCATGAGAGAAATTTCACATAATAGGAGCCCGATTCCAAAAAGGAAATAATTGAGGAGAGAATGGGGTACGTAATCGGCAAGCGGGTTCGACTGGAAGGTGGCTGATGTTTTTTAATGGTTTTAAGAATGGATGTGACACGTGGCCAGGGGTGACCCAGTGAAATCTCTAATGGGTTTGGAAGGCCTGCAGAAACGTAAAAGTGACGGATTCCTGATAAGTACAATTGAAAGGTGGAGTGTGAAAGATGCATGGGGCCATAGCAGTATGCAATAAAAAGTGAAAGGAGCGATTCTGAACAAGATGGTAACTTAGTGCCAGGAAGGAATGGAACACAATTCATGGTTGCAAAGTGTTGAAAGCAGGATAGCCCACTAGCATAACTGTTTTTGGTTTGTGGCGTAATAGATGTGTCCAATAAACTGTGAAGGATTGCTGTCAGGTCTGCATTATGTCTTCCACTGATGGGCATGGATGAGGTAAAGGGTCCGCTTCTGGAGCCAGAGTATGGAATTCTTGTGAAAAACGAGACAGAGAATCAGATATTCGGTTGCAATGACCACAAATAAATTGGGAATAAAACATGAATTGATGTTTCAGAGCACATTTAGTGAGACGACACATGAGAGTCATAATTTGGGGGATTGGGGAATGGCCCTTTCGAATGATATGAACTGTAGCTTCATTATCACAAACAAATACAATTCGTTTAGAAGTCCAATGATGCCCCCACAAGACTGCAGCCACGACAATGGGGTACAGCTCGAGAAAGGCCATGGACCAGCGTTGCTTAATAATTTTTTGGAGTTTGGGGGGCCACCTTGATTGAAACCAGTGGGGAGCATAGTATCCACCAAAGCCAATTTTGGAGCTGGCATCTGTTGTCAGGGATATATCGCTAGATAAGATCGTTTTACTTCCCAGGAAAAAGGACACGCCATTCCAGGATGAGAGAAATTCAAACCACATACTGAGGTCTTTTTTACATTCCACAGAGATGTTAACGTGGTGCCATAGCTCGGATACGGAATTGGAGAGAGAAATAAGATAAGAAATGAATGAACGGCCTGGGAGGATGACCCGACAGGCAAAACTCAAATGGCCGAGAAGGCTGAGGAGCTTGCATTTGGTATAAGTCCGTCTGGAGAGAAAACTTTGCAGGATATGAGTGATACGAAGCAATTTGTCCTGGGGCAGACGACTTTCCATTTTTTCGGTGTCCAGAATGATACCAAGATATTCCAGAGATTGAGATGGACCTTCTGTTTTATCATTTGCTAAGGGAATGTGCAGATCAGCAAAAACTTGGAGCAAGGACGACATCGCTGTATGGGGATTTGATTCAACTGGGCTAATAGTTAGGAAATCATCAAGTAGATTTATGATGTTTGTTATACCTTAATGACTGCGTGCTATCCAGCATATGGCCTGCAATAGCTAGTCAAATATGAAGGGTGAAGAGCAGCAGCCAAAAGCTAGGCGATTGTGAAAGTAAATGCTGTCTTTCCATTTAATGCCATAGAAGGGCCACAGGGAGGGGTGAAAGGGCAGTAATTTGAAAGCCGATTTGATGTCGGCTTTGCATAGCCAAGAACGGTGGCCAGTGTCCTGAATGATATTGATGGCATGATCGATTGTGATGTATGAAAGGGAGAAATCTTGTTTGTCCATAAGTGAATTGATAGAATGGTGGGATTTAGAAGAATGTGGGGGCTGAAAGGTCCACAATAAGACGCTGCTTATTAGAGAATTTCCTAGTAGCGAGGCCGATGGGATTGATCTGGTAGATGGGAAATGGTGAAGTCGAAAAGGGGCCGTCAAGAAACCATTGGAGAGTTCTGTGGCGAGAAGGGCGTCTACGGCAGAAGGCTGGTGATGGGCAGACTGCAGATTCTTCAATTCGAGAGAGGACGAGGGTAAAGTCCTGATACCCATGTCAAATCCATGAGTAAGGATGGTGACTAGGTAAAAAGTGAAGGAATGATCCAGATAGCCTTCAAGTAGAGAACGCAAGGTCGGTATGTCATTGGGAGTGGTGGCGTGATTGGGAATGCCAGAAGAATCATCGGCGGGACAGAGTCCTTTATTTCTAGAGGTGAATGAGGCAAGCTGTTCGGGGTGGGGTTCCGAACAGTTAGAGCATATGTGAAGGTACCGACAGTTCAACCCCAAATTACACCCCTGGACAGCATTGAATTGCAGACATGTTTCTTTGTGAGCAGGAGATGGGGGCATGCTCTTCTGAAAGGTAGAAGTATTCACGGAAGGAGCCAACGTGGAAGGACCCCCATTACAGGATTTGGTGTAGGGTGTGTAGCGCTGGGAAGAAGGTACCGGGCAGAATTTGGCGAGGTGCATAGAGCTTTCACAGTGGTAGCAGCTCATGGTTTTGTGTCCTGCAAAAGTGGAACAAAATAATTTATTGTCTCTGATTGCCCAATTAATTTTGTGACCCCATGCAAACCATGCTGCTGCTTTTGAGGAGAAAGCCAGATGGTATTGATAGAAGGCATCCCCATACTGAGCGGCTATGTTTATAACGTCGGTTTGATATGTGTCGAGTTCTGTGCTGCAGGAGGGGTAAACGTCACAAATAATTGATTTAAATTTTGTAAAAGCTTTGATGAACTCAGGAAGGGAAAGGTGTTTTGATAATCGCACATCATATTTGGAAGAATCAGACCCAGAACTGTTAGCATCTAATGGGGGCATAATAAGTCGAGCCAAATTAATATCCTTTCCTTTTAGAATGCCCTGTCGGAGAGAAGGGACACATCGGCATCGATGTCAGGCAAACTAGACAAAGGAATACCTACTGCACCCATGAGAGGGGAATGGGCCTGACCTATAACTCCGAGATGAGGGAAGCCATAATCCGGTGAAAAGGAAGAGGTATTATTACCTGCTGCAAATGTAGCTCCTAGAGTGGGGTATGTGTGTGCAACATTTCCAATTTGTGAACCAGGGAGCTGATGGGCCTGAGGTGGAGGGTGATGTCGGCAAGATGTAGAATGACGTCAACATGGACATGAAGTCAAGTAATTCAGTCGTTGATAGCCATGTTGCTGTCAGGGTCCTTTATGTAAATGAGGGCAGTGGTGTGTAGGGTTGAGCCAGGACATGATCGAAATGAGGTTCGAAATGGGAAGTGGACCTGGTTTAGTTATGTATGAATAGTGTAAGTACACATTTCTGCACAATGGCCGATAGGAGATAATTTCAACAGTAGCTGCTCATTTATACCATCAAAGTCCATGGTGAAGAATTGTTAGAAGTGCAAGGGCTTCGTGGGCCTGTCGCAACACATCATTTGGTGTATGGATGTAGTGCATGTAGCAGTCTGACCACCAGCGGCCCATGGTTTGAATGAGGTGATCTTCTAGGCATGTTACGCAAGCCGAGGAGGCACCACCTGACCGAAAACTGTGACCAGAGTAGGAAGAGGAAGGGAAACCACATTGGGAGAGAATGTGTTTAAGATGCTGGACAAAAAAGGCCCGAGTGAGGGGGAAGCCAGATTTGGTGATAAAAAGTGGATGTTCTGGCTGGGTGAGATGGGACGTTGATTTCCTAAGGGTGATGTAATGGTCTAAGAAGCGAACTGGGCAGATGGAGTTGCGCAACCGGAAAAATTCGATGGCAACACTGCGTCTCAGAGGATCAGTTTTGGAATGCTTGAGTACTAAAGTAGCCATAGACCTGTCGGGGCTGAAAGTGACGTCTCCCAAACAAGGGTGAGAAGAAGGATCAAAGGAGGTGGTGGGTGTAGTGATCTCGCCACAACAGAGAAAGCCAAAAAAGGCTAAACTATAAACAGCTTTGAGCATGAGAGAAATTTCACATGAATAGGAGCCCGATTCCAAAAAGGAAATAATTGAGGAGAGAATGGGGTACGTAATCGGCAAGCGGGTTCGACTGGAAGGTGGCTGATGTTTTTTAATGGTTTTAAGAATGGATGTGACACATGGCCAGGGGTGACCCAGTGAAATCTCTAATGGGTTTGGAAGGCCTGCAGAAACGTAAAAGTGACGGATTCCTGATAAGTACAATTGAAAGGTGGAGTGTGAAAGATGCATGGGGCCATAGCAGTATGCAATAAAAAGTGAAAGGAGCGATTCTGAACAAGATGGTAACTTAGTGCCAGGAAGGAATGGAACACAATTCATGGTTGCAAAGTGTTGAAAGCAGGATAGCCCACTAGCATAACTGTTTTTGGTTTGTGGCGTAATAGATGTGTCCAATAAACTGTGAAGGATTGCTGTCAGGTCTGCATTATGTCTTCCACTGATGGGCATGGATGAGGTAAAGGGTCCGCTTCTGGAGCCAGAGTATGGAATTCTTGTGAAAAACGAGACAGAGAATCAGATATTCGGTTGCAATGACCACAAATAAATTGGGAATAAAACATGAATTGATGTTTCAGAGCACATTTAGTGAGACGACACATGAGAGTCATAATTTGGGGGATTGGGGAATGGCCCTTTCGAATGATATGAACTGTAGCTTCATTATCACAAACAAATACAATTCGTTTAGAAGTCCAATGATGCCCCCACAAGACTGCAGCCACGACAATGGGGTACAGCTCGAGAAAGGCCATGGACCAGCGTTGCTTAATAATTTTTTGGAGTTTGGGGGGCCACCTTGATTGAAACCAGTGGGGAGCATAGTATCCACCAAAGCCAATTTTGGAGCTGGCATCTGTTGTCAGGGATATATCGCTAGATAAGATCATTTTACTTCCCAGGAAAAAGGACACGCCATTCCAGGATGAGAGAAATTCAAACCACATACTGAGGTCTTTTTTACATTCCACAGAGATGTTAACGTGGTGCCATAGCTCGGATACGGAATTGGAGAGAGAAATAAGATAAGAAATGAATGAACGGCCTGGGAGGATGACCCGACAGGCAAAACTCAAATGGCCGAGAAGGCTGAGGAGCTTGCATTTGGTATAAGTCCGTCTGGAGAGAAAACTTTGCAGGATATGAGTGATACGAAGCAATTTGTCCTGGGGCAGACGACTTTCCATTTTTTCGGTGTCCAGAATGATACCAAGATATTCCAGAGATTGAGATGGACCTTCTGTTTTATCATTTGCTAAGGGAATGTGCAGATCAGCAAAAACTTGGAGCAAGGACGACATCGCTGTATGGGGATTTGATTCAACTGGGCTAATAGGAAATCATCAAGTAGATTTATGATGTTTGTTATACCTTAATGACTGCGTGCTATCCAGCATATGGCCTGCAATAGCTAGTCAAATATGAAGGGTGAAGAGCAGCAGCCAAAAGCTAGGCGATTGTGAAAGTAAATGCTGTCTTTCCATTTAATGCCATAGAAGGGCCACAGGGAGGGGTGAAAGGGCAGTAATTTGAAAGCCGATTTGATGTCGGCTTTGCATAGCCAAGAACGGTGGCCAGTGTCCTGAATGATATTGATGGCATGATCGATTGTGATGTATGAAAGGGAGAAATCTTGTTTGTCCATAAGTGAATTGATAGAATGGTGGGATTTAGAAGAATGTGGGGGCTGAAAAGTCCACAATAAGACGCTGCTTATTAGAGAATTTCCTAGTAGCGAGGCCGATGGGATTGATCTGGTAGATGGGAAATGGTGAAGTCGAAAAGGGGCCGTCAAGAAACCATTGGAGAGTTCTGTGGCGAGAAGGGCGTCTACGGCAGAAGGCTGGTGATGGGCAGACTGCAGATTCTTCAATTCGAGAGAGGACGAGGGTAAAGTCCTGATACCCATGTCAAATCCATGAGTAAGGATGGTGACTAGGTAAGAAGTGAAGGAATGATCCAGATAGCCTTCAAGTAGAGAACGCAAGGTCGGTATGTCATTGGGAGTGGTGGCGTGATTGGGAATGCCAGAAGAATCATCGGCGGGACAGAGTCCTTTATTTCTAGAGGTGAATGAGGCAAGCTGTTCGGGGTGGGGTTCCGAACAGTTAGAGCATATGTGAAGGTACCGACAGTTCAACCCCAAATTACACCCCTGGACAGCATTGAATTGCAGACATGTTTCTTTGTGAGCAGGAGATGGGGGCATGCTCTTCTGAAAGGTAGAAGTATTCACGGAAGGAGCCAACGTGGAAGGACCCCCATTACAGGATTTGGTGTAGGGTGTGTAGCGCTGGGAAGAAGGTACCGGGCAGAATTTGGCGAGGTGCATAGAGCTTTCACAGTGGTAGCAGCTCATGGTTTTGTGTCCTGCAAAAGTGGAACAAAATAATTTATTGTCTCTGATTGCCCAATTAATTTTGTGACCCCATGCAAACCATGCTGCTGCTTTTGAGGAGAAAGCCAGATGGTATTGATAGAAGGCATCCCCATACTGAGCGGCTATGTTTATAACGTCGGTTTGATATGTGTCGAGTTCTGTGCTGCAGGAGGGGTAAACGTCACAAATAATTGATTTAAATTTTGTAAAAGCTTTGATGAACTCAGGAAGGGAAAGGTGTTTTGATAATCGCACATCATATTTGGAAGAATCAGACCCAGAACTGTTAGCATCTAATGGGGGCATAATAAGTCGAGCCAAATTAATATCCTTTCCTTTTAGAATGCCCTGTCGGAGAGAAGGGACACATCGGCATCGATGTCAGGCAAACTAGACAAAGGAATACCTACTGCACCCATGAGAGGGGAATGGGCCTGACCTATAACTCCGAGATGAGGGAAGCCATAATCCGGTGAAAAGGAAGAGGTATTATTACCTGCTGCAAATGTAGCTCCTAGAGTGGGGTATGTGTGTGCAACATTTCCAATTTGTGAACCAGGGAGCTGATGGGCCTGAGGTGGAGGGTGATGTAATGACTGATTAGAAGATTGTAAGTTGTTTATGCGATTAGAAAGTTCAGCATTTAGGCCCTCAAGTTGTTCAGTATAATGCTGCTGAAGTGTAACAGTCCTTTGGAAATTGTCAGGATGGATATGGCCAGAAGAATCCTGGGTTGAATGATCATGAGGTAAGATACTAGTCCTGGTCAGAACAGCAGGGAGTGTTATATCAGGTGCACTGTCAGAGACGATATGTCCAGTTTGGTGAGACTGTGACTGTGGTGGAGGAGCACAGTTTATCAAGTCACTGTGATGAAAAGTTGTAGCACTGGGTCCAATTCTACATGTATCTACAGATTCCTGGTGGGCCAGATTGGTTGATGACTGCCGCCTCTGAGAAGATTGTGGAGAATAACTGTGTGACGTACGAGAATGTCCAGTATGGAAAAGCAGGTCTGAGTCGGAAGGTGTGGTGACGGTATTTACAGTGGAGGCATTAAGTCCGCTAAGTGTGGTGGCCGCTCCAGAGGTTGTGCTAGCCGTAATGGTAAAAGACGGCGTTAGTGAGTCTTTCGGAGTCTATGTAAGAAAATAAATTGGAACTATTGTCGAAATTAGGAGTGATCGCGAATGAAAAACTGGCTGTAGATGAAATTGGTTGAGAACCGGAAGTGTTGATATCGCGGCTTGAAATCGAAACTGTCTCGTTGTTTACGTTCAGTTTGTAAAGGGACCACAGGTGAGATATTCTAGTGGATGGTTGCGATCCCACACTTGTCCAATTCACATCGCAATGCTGAAACGGACCACAAACGATAAGCACTGTCTGATGTGGAAGTAGAAGTCCGAGAAATCCGGCGCCTGGAAGCAGAAAGATCATCCCGTGGAAGATTGTCACTTGTTGATGCATGAATTGCAGCCATATTGGAAGCATGCACAGTAGGGTGCGCAGAAGCGTCAGTTTGGAACACCGGTTGAGGCTCCCGAGGAGGGAGAGATTGTGTTGTACTATTTGCCATGTCTTGCGAGTAAAGTGTCCGACGTTGGAACGAATAAAATGCTTGAAACACTGAGAAGTTAACTGGTACGACAAAAGAAGCAGACACACCCGGAACGAGTATCACAATCCATGATTCTAGCCATTTGTGGGTATTGTTCGTGGAGCATCAGGCAGAGTAAATGTTTGAATTCTGCATTGGGTAATGAATATTCTTCTGAAATTCCGAAAAAGTTTTTAACAATTAGCATAAGAAGGTTGCGTCCCAGAATAGTTGACGGCTCATCCATAATGAAAAGTATAAAGTCAGTCTTGTAGGTGATTAAAGTATACACTGGAATCACGATTTTGAAGAACATAAATAAAGAGAAACTAGGATAAGAAAAGATATCTGATCTGAGGCAGGGTTGCAAAATGACTGAAGATGCGCAGGGGTAGACGTGGGCAATATTAATTAGGTGCCGTCTGCAAATGAAAGGGGCTGTGAGCAGAGTTAATGTTTAGACAAAGGATTCTTTGATGCATATGATAATGACCCCCTGATGAACTAATGTTTCGTGTGCATAACATGTTACTTGTAGTTGACCAGCACATGCTGATAGAATGACCAAATAGAGAGTCGTGTGCACAGACATTCAAAGCCAGGTGGTTGAGAGTGACTTGCTGGGTGATATATAAACTTTGGGAAACAAATTGTTTCCCAATGAAGCTATAAGTATGCTGTTTATTCCAGTTCAGAGCCTCAAGATTCAGTTTTTTAACTGGTAGAATGCTAAATTGTTTCTGTTGGCAAAATTTGTTCACATGTCTGTCTTGTTGCAAATTATAACAAGGCAAATCTATACAGACTAAATAATTTAATTTCAGAGACTAGATGTTGTTTGAAATTTCACTGCAGATCTCAAGATGTCATTCAACGAAGTGAATTCTAGAATGCCAATACAAATGGGAAGGGGTAGTAATTATGATATATATCTAGTATTTGGAGTTTCAGATCTTTCCAACATCTTTTGTGGGACCTCAATTGCTATCTGCCAGCATAATTTTAGCTCTGTGTGATATTCTTGCCATTTTGATATTTTCTCACATTTCACACCTTATCTATTCATGATATCATGTTGTAAAAGTTTTGTTATATATTCCTTTCAAAAGAGTGTCATACACCACTTCTAATATTGCAGAAACCCTCTATGCAAAAGTTCAACTCAGGATCATCTATAGTTTTTTTGGAGCATGTATCACATAAAGGTGGGGGGTATCTGCTTTACTGTAATGACATATCTCCAGAAGTTGTTGTTGGATTTAGAAAATGTTACCACCTCCTCCCCTTCTAAATTTGCAGAAATCCATGCCAAAATTTGGGCTAGCAATCATTAACAGGTTTTTTGGAATGCACATCACAAAGAGATGGGGGGGGGGGGGGGGGGGTGGGGGCGGGGTGTGTGTGTGGGGGTGGGGGGGGGGGTGATCTCCTTCACAGCAATGACATCATATCTCTGGAAGTTGTGGACAGATTTTAAACAAAATTTAAACTCATTGTTTGCACCTCACATGCTTTTCAATACCCAATTTTCATCTTCCTGTGATTATATTTAATTTTGACGTTTTCTGCACCTAGTCTGTTCATGACATCATACCTTAAATGTTTTACTATGCATTCAAATCAACAGAGTGTATTGCCAAAACTCTGTGCAAAAGTAGGCTGAAGCATTATTAACAGTTTTTATGAATGCTTGACAGCAATGGCATCATATCTCCAGAAGTTGTCAAATTTTGATAATATTTTCAACCCTTTGTTTAAGACCTCATATGCTATTAGACACCCAACTTTCAGCTTTCTGCTCTTTAATTTTGACGTTTTTATATGGCCACTCTCTGGAGTGGGCCATATTGTGTGGCCATGCCTGTATGTCTGTCTGTCAATCTGTCCATCCATCCACTGTCCATCTGTCCATCCATCCAAGCATCCATCCATCCATCCATCCATCCATCCATCCATCCATCCATCCATCCATCCATCCATCCATCCATCCATCCATCCATCCATCCATCCATCCATCCATCCATCCATCCATCCATGTCATAATCCACAATCCACCCATCCATCTTTCTGTCCACAGTCCATCCATCCATCCATCCATCCATCCATCCATCCATCCATCCATCCATCCATCCATCCATCCATCCATCCATCCATCCATCCATCCATCCATCCATCCATCTGCCTGTCCAGCCTGTCCATCCATCCATCTGCCTGTCCAGCCTGTCCATCCATCTGTCCATCCATTCTTCTGTCTGTCCAATCATCCATCCATCCATCCATCCATCCATCCATCCATCCATCCATCCATCCATCCATCCATATGTCTGCCCATCCATTCATATCTGCCCATCCATCTTTCTGTCCACAGTCCATCCATCCATCCATCCATCCATCCATCCATCCATCCATCCATCCATCCATCCATCCATCCATCCATCCATCCATCCATCTCCACATCCATCCATCCATCCATCCATCCATCCATCCATCCATCCATCCATCCATCCATCCATCCATCTGCCTGTCCAGCCTGTCCATCCATCCATCTGCCTGTCCAGCCTGTCTATCCATCTGTCCATCCATTCTTCTGTCTGTCCAATCATCCATCCATCCATCCATCCATCCATCCATCCATCCATCCATCCATCCATCCATCTGTCCAGCCACCCATGCCCCTATACATCGACCCATCCACCCACCCAATCTGCCTGTCCAGCCATCCATCTGTCCATCTATCCAACTGTCTGTCCAGTCATCCATCCATCCAACCATCCATCCATCTGTCCACCCACCCATCCCCCATTCCATCCAACCAAAAGACCCACCCACCCACCCACCCATCTTGTCCACACAATAACAAAATTTATCATGGATCCTATTTCTTGTGGTGGATTAATGGTGACTAGAGGAAGTTTCCTTTCAATAGTCAGTATTTTGCCATATCTAATATGGCCACCATGGCAGCCATCATAGATTTTTGGTACTTTTTACTTGTCCGTGCAATAACTTGAAAATTAAATGCATCATGGATATTATTTTTTGATAATCAGTTTTTCTGCCATATCCAGTATGGACACCGTGGCAGCCATCCTGGATTTTTTGTAGTTTTTAGCTTAACTTGACATAGTCAAGATAAGCTATTGCCATCATGCGTGCGGAAGTCTGTTAGTCTGTGAGTCTGTTAGTCTGTGAGTCTGTGACGTCTGTTCACATTTTCCTTTAGCATGGGCTACACCCCGCAGTTCTTGTCTGATCGTCACGAAATTTCATATGCAGGTTTGGGGTCATGTCTAGATGAGAACGTCTCTTTTTGGTCGCGATCGGGCAACCGGTATGGCTGCCCGAGCCCAAAACCATTAGCACAGTCTACAGGTCGTATATATGAAGGGATTTCATTGTAACTTGGCTGGATGCCTCTGTATAATGCCTAGATGAGAACGTCCCCTTTTGGGCATGATCTATCAACCGTGATGGCTGCCCAAGCCCAAAACCCAAAAACTTTTAGCACAGTCTGCAGCTCATGTTTAATGTGGAGGGATTTCATTGTAACTTGGTTGGATGACTCCTTATGATGTCTAGATGAGAATTTCCCCATTTGGTCATGATTGGGCAACTGTGATGGCTACAGGGGCCCGAAGCCCGAAAACCTTTAGCACAGTCTAGAGGTCATATTTATGAAGGGATTTCATTGTAACTTGGTAGGATGACTCCAAATAATGTCTAGATGAGAACGTCCCATTTTGATCGCGATCACGCAGCCTTGATGGGTGCCCGAGCCCAAAAACCTTTAGTATAAGCAAAAGGTCATATTTATGGAAGGATTTCATTGTAACCTGTTAGGTTGACTCCATATAATGCCTAGATGATGACATCCCCTTTTGGTCGTGATTGGTCAGTTGTGATGGCTACAAGTGCCCGAAGCCCAAAAACCTTGAGCACAGTCTACAGGTCATATTTATGAAGGGATTTCATTGTAACTTCTTAGGATCACTCCAGATGATGCCCAGATGAGATTGTCCCCTATGGTTGCGATCATTCACCCATGATGGCTGCCCGAGCCTGAAGCCCGAAAACCTTTAGCACAGTCTACAGGTCATATTTATGAACGGATTTCATTGTAACTTGGTAGGTTAACTTCATATAATGTCTAGATGAGAATGTCCCCTTTTGGACATGATTGGGCAACTGTGACGGCTAAAGGTGCCCGAAGCCCGAAAACCTTTAACACAGTCTTCAGGTCATATTTATGAGGGGATTTCATTGTAACTTGGTAGGATGACTCCAAATAATGTCTAGATGAGAACGTCCCATTTTGATCGCGATCATTCAGCCTTGATGGCTGCCCGAGCCCAAAAACCTTTAGCATAGGTAAAAGGTCATATTTATGGAAGGATTTCATTGTAACCTATTAGGTTGACTCCATATAATGCCGAGATGATGACATCCCCTTTTGGTCGTGATTGGTCAACTGTGATGGCTACAAGTGCCCGAAGCCCAAAAACCTTGAGCACAGTCTACAGGTCATATTTATGAAGGGATTTCATTGTAACTTCGTAGGATCACTCCAGATGATGCCCAGATGAGATTTTCCCCTTTGGTTGCGATCATTCAACCATGATGGCTGCCAGAGCCTGAAGCCCGAAAACCTTAAGCACAGTCTACAGGTCATATTTATGAAGGGATTTCATTGTAACTTGGTAGGTTGACTTCATATAATGTCTAGATGAGAACGTCCCCTTTTGGACATGATTGGGCAACTTTGACGGCTAAAGGTGCCCGAAGCCCGAAAACCTTTAGCACTGTCTACAGGTCATATTTATGAAGGGATTTCATTGTAACTTGGTAGGATGACTCGAAATAATGTCTCGATGAGAACGTCCCATTTTGGCCGTGATCATTCAGCCTTGATGGGTGCCGGAGCCCAAAAACCTTTAGCATAGGCAAAAGGTTATATTTAGAGAAGGATTTCATTGTAACCTGTTAGGCTGACTCCATATAATGCCTAGATGATGACATCCCCTTTTGATTGTGCTTGGTCAACTGTGATGGCGACAGGTGCCCAAAGCCCGAAAACCTTGAGCACAGTCCACAGGTCATATTTATGAAGGGATTTCATTGTAACTTGGTAGGTTGACTTTATATAATGTCTAGATGAGAATGTCCCCTTTTGGACATGATTGGGCAACTTTGACGGCTAAAGGTGACCGAAGCCTGAAAACCTTTAGCACTGTCTACAGGTCATATTTATGGAGGGATTTCATTGTAACTTGGTAGAATGACTCGAAATAATGTCTCGATGAGAACGTCCCATTTTGGCCGTGATCATTCAGCCTTGATGGGTGCCCGAGCCCAAAAACCTTTAGCATAGGCAAAAGGTTATATTTAGAGAAGGATTTCATTGTAACCTGTTAGGTTGACTCCATATAATGCCTAGATGATGACGTCCCCTTTTGGTTGTGATTGGTCAGCTGTGATGGCTACAGGTGCCCAAAGCCCGAAAACCTTGAGCACAGTCTACAGGTCATATTTATGAAGGGATTTCATTGTAACTTCATAGGATCACTCCAGATGATGCCCAGATGAGATTGTCCCCTTTGGTTGTGATCATTCAACCATGATGGCTGCCCGAGCCCGAAGCCCGAAAACCTTTAGCACAGTCTACAGGTCATATTTATGAAGGGATTTCATTGTAACTTGGTAGGTTGACTTCATATAATGTCTAGATGAGAACATCCCCTTTTGGACACGATTGGGCATCTGTGACAGCTTCAGGGGCCCAAAGTCCAAAAACCTTTAGAACAGTCTACAGGTCATAATTATGAAGGGATTTCATTGTAGCTTGGTAGGATGACTCCAAATAGAGTCCAGATGAGAACGTGCCCTTTTGGTCACGATCATTCAGCCTTGATGGCTGCCCGAACCCAAAAACCTTTAGCATGTCTGTAGGTCGTATTTATGGAAGGATTTCATTGTAACTTGTTAGGTTGACTCCATATAATGCCTAGATGATGACATCCCCTTTTGTTCGTGGTTGGTCAACTGTGATGGCTACAGGTGCCTGAAGCCTGAAAATCTTGAGCACAGTCTACAGGTCATATTTATGAAGGGATTTCATTGTAACTTCATAGGATCACTCCAGATGTTGTCCAGATGAGAATGTCCCCTTTTGGTTGCGATCATTCAACCATGATGGCTCCCCAAGCCTAAAGCACGAAAACCTTTAGCACAGTCTTCAGATCTTATTTGTGAAGGGATTTCATTGTAACTTGGTAGGTTGACTTCATGTAATGTCTAGATGAGACCAGCCCCTTTTGGACACCATTAGGCAACTGTGTTGGCTACAGGGGCCCAAAGCCCGAAAATCTTTAGCACAGTCTACAGGTGATATTTATGAAGGGATTTCATTGTACCTTGGTAGGATGACTCTAAATAATGTCTAGATGAGAACATCCCCTTTTGGTCACGATCATTCAGCCTTGATGGCTGCCCGAACCCAAAACCCCAAAACCTTTAGCATAGTCTATTGGTCATATTTATGGAAGGACTTCATTGTAACCCGTAAGTTTGACTCCATATACTACCTAGATGATGACATCCTTTTTTGGTCGTGATTGGTCAACTGTGATGGCTTCAGGGGCCCGAAGCCCAAAAACCTTGAGCACAGTCTACAGGTCATATTTATGAAGGGATTTCATTGTAACTTTGTAGGATCACTCCAGAAGATGCCCAGATGAGAATGTCCCCTTTTGGTTGTGATCGTTCAACCATGATGGCTGCCAGAGCCCAAAGCCCAAAAACCTTTAGCACAGTCTACAGGTCATATTTATTAAGGGATTTCATTGTAACCTGGTAGGTTGACTTCATATAATGTCTAGATGAGAATGTCCCCTTTGGACGCAATTGGGAAACTGACGGCTACAGGGGCCTGAAGCCCGAAAACCTTTAGCACAGTCTACAGGCCATATTTATGAAGGGTAACTTGATAGGATGACTCGTTTTGGAATAATTTCACTGTAACTTGGTAACTTTTGTTGATATACGTTAACTGTGAGGGCCACATACATTAACTGTGAGGTCATACTAACTCACCCCTCAGATCTTTAGTACAGTGTACACCTCATATTATTTTTATCATAAACATAGCATACAGGGAACAGAAATGAACATATTCCCAATTATCACAATTCTTGTCTTATTTCATAATCCTTTCATAAACATTGAACATTATCCTTTTCATCAAACACAACACACAAGTTAAGCTACAGTGTCATTGACACTTTCATTGGTTGTCCGCACAATAACTTGAAAATGAAATGCACCGTGGATCATATTTTTTGTGGTGGATTAGTGCCGACTATAGGAAGGTTCCTTTCAATAATCAGTTTTCTGCCATATCTAAATTTCCTTGCCTGGGCAATAACTTGAAAATGAAATGCACCCTGGATCATATTTTTTCTGTGATGGATTAGTGGTGGCTAGAGGAAGGTTCCTTTTGATAATCGGTTGTCTGCCATATCCAATATGGCCGCAGTAGCAGCCATCTTTGATTTTTTGTAATTTTTGCTTGTCACGCAATAACGAAATGCACCATGGGTCCTATTTTTTGTGGTGGATTAATGGTCACTAGAGGAGGGTTCCTTTTGATAACCAGTTTTCTGCCATATCCAATAGGGCCGCCATGGTAGCCAATGGATCCCCATTTTTTCTTGTGTCATTAATAGTGTTTGTAGGTAGGTTCCTTTCAATAACCAGCATTCTGGCAAATCAACATGGCTATCATATCCAAGAAATAATTTTAAAAAACCCAAATTATTAATGCTTCCAATTTTTTTTGCTCACCTGAGTGAAAGTCAGGGGAAGCTCAAATGATCACTTTCGAAATCACTTTAAAAATCTTATTCTTCAGAACCACTGGTCAGAATGTTTTAATATTTGGTAAACATCATTTTTATGAGGGTCAGATTCAAGTTTCTCAGTTAATATTTGGGCTTCCTATGGGGGCCCAAAATTTTAACTTAGTGCAATATGAGGAAATTTCTTTGAAAATCTTCTTATTCTTCAAATCCACCAGTCAGAATCCTTTCATATTTGGTATACAGCATCTCTAGCCAGGTCAGATTCAAGTTTGTTCAAACTGAGTACCTGCTTTTAATATTTGTTAAACATCATTGTTATGAGGGTCAGATTCAAGTTTCTCAGTTAATGTTTGGGCTTCCTATGGGGGCCCGAAATTTTAACTTAGTGCAATATGAGGAAATTTCTTTGAAAATCTTCTTCTTCTTCAAATCCACCAGTCAGAATTCATTCATATTTGGTATACAGCATCTCTAGCCAGGTCAGATTCAAGTTTGTTCAAATTGAGTTCCTGGGTTTATATTTGGGCTCTCTATGTGGGGCCCGATTTTTACCTTAGTTCAATATTGGGAAATTTCTTTAAAAATCTTCTTCTTCAGATCCACCAGTCAGGATCCTTTCTCATATTTCATATTTGGTATACAACATCTCTAGTAGGGTCAGATTCACATTTGTTCATATCGGGCACCTGGGTTCATATTTGAGCTCTCTACCGGAGTGCAATATGAGGGAATTTCTTTAAAAATCTTCTTCTCCAGAACCGGGAGCGTGGTGGCTCAGTGGTAGACTGTTGGACTTCTATGCTAGAGGACCCAAGTTCGATCCCCGTCCGGGACGACCTGCATTGTATCCTTGGGCAAGACACTTGATCCCGGTTGCCTACATGGGGGCATGATGATGCCATGTACTGAGGCATACTGCACGTCGATGGTGCACATATCTTCAACTGCTGTAACCTTGCTTTAGCAGAGCTTGAACAGAGTTAGAATGTTGGGGAGCTGACAGTTGCTCATCGAAGCTTGGTGGTTCTCTCCAGGTACTCCAGCTTCCTCCACCTATAAAACTGTCATGGTCACGATTAGCCATTGTGCATAAGTATGTGACCTTAAACACCAATAAATAAATATAAATTCTCCAGAACCATCAATTAGAATCTCTTGATATTTGGTATACAACATCTCTAAGGGAGTCAGATTCAAGTTTGTTCAATCAAGTCCCTGGGTTAATATTTGTGCTCGCTATGGGAGCCCGAATTTTACGTTATTGCAATATAAGGAAATTTCTTTAGAAATCTTTTTCTTCAGCTGCACCAGTCGGAATGCTTTCATATTTGGTATGCAACATCTTTAGGAGGCTCAGATTAAAATTTGATCAATCGGGTCCCTGGATTAATATTTGGGCTCTCTACTGGTGCCCAAAGTTTAACTTAGTGCAATATGAGGAAATTTCTTAAAAAAAATTTCTTGATCAGATCCACCTGTCAGAATCCTTTCGTATTTGGTATACAACATGTCTGGGTGGTGGGGGAGGGGGCAGATTCCATTTGTTCAAATTGAGTCCCTAGTCATTTTTGGAAATGCCTGAAAAATATGGAGCCGAGCCTCAAATCGAGCTCGAATTTTAACTTAGTGCAATTTGAGGGATTTCTTCAAAAATCTTTTTCTCCGGAACCATGAATCAGAATCTTTTCATATTTGGTATATAACATCTCTGGGAAGTTCAAATTCAGGTTTGTTCAATTCGAGTCTCTGCCTTAAAATTTGGGCTCTCTTGGGGGGTGGGGGGTGGGGTAGGGGTCCAATTTTGTTTAAATCCATCCCTTAGTGTTTTTCCATAAAATTCAAACTGCAGTGACATAATAACCCTTAGACGTTTGGCAGCGCTGGTCTACATCTGATAGAACTGGAAGCAGTCAGGAAGACCTAAGATAATAATCATCTGACATGGACACTAAAGTTATGAATAATTTTGTGACTTCATCCTCTGTAGTGTTGATGAACCATGACTAACTGAATGTGATCTTCTTTGAACCACTTTATCAGGTGAGCGATTAAGGCCCCTTAGGGCCTCTTGTTTCTAGTTCTTGTAGTACATTAAGATATATGAGGTATATATTGCAATGCAAAATGACTGAATTTACATTGAGCGACCATATAATGATGCCACCACCCAGCGGTGCTCTTGTTGGCACCATGTCTGTTTATGACATCATGACATCAACGTCTGTCTTTTCACAAAAAAAGATTCTGCATCCTGCTCCCCTCCAAATATTGCACAAACTCCATGAGACATTTTGGCTCTGAACCATTCCTTGTATTGCCAGATTGCAAATCTCAAAATTTAAACCTAAAAATTTGGCAAGATTTTCAAATATTGGATGTTACCAACATCCTGTGAATTCACAGAGAATCATGAGGTATTGTATACTCTATATTCCAGTCGGAGGGACTTTGCAACTAGCAATTATCATGTGCCTTGGGGCAATGGCAAATATGTAGGGAAGGGGAGCTTTTATAATTTCTTAGAAAAAATGGTACAGCAGATAATATACCATTGATGAGCAGGTTTAGGGTATAAATTTAGAGCACAATAATTTGTGGAACAATTTCATAAATCCCTCCAATGCTCGGCAACATGAAAGAATTTTAAAAAAATGGCAATAATTTTTTTAAATTTCCTTTTGACTTTATAACATATGGATTAGATGTCAGACTTAAAAAGTACTGCAAGTTCTCATATTTCAGTGCTCTATCAAACACAGCATCTTTATGAAAATCAGTTGCACATGATATTCCAGCTATGACATCAGTGAAAAATGTTTTTTTTTTTGCTCAGAAATAAAATGTAATGAATTGGTTTTTAAATATAGTTTTAGTCATAAAATGCATCTGCAAAGTTTGAAAAGAGTACTCTTGATGATTACGGAGATATGTGAGATTAAAAAAAACTAAAATTATTCAGCTTTGTTTTCAATATGGAACATTCTAGAAGGAATCAAACAAAATAGCATGATCAAGAAAGGTACTGCTC
The DNA here is from genome assembly GCA_031216915.1 of Pictodentalium vernedei. NCBI lineage: Eukaryota > Metazoa > Mollusca > Scaphopoda > Dentaliida > Dentaliidae > Pictodentalium > Pictodentalium vernedei. Next base: position 558,555,345 of record CM062296.1, read on the forward strand.
ATGGGGTTTGAAAAGTGTACTCTTGATGATTACAGAGATATGCAAGTTTAAAAAAAATTAAGTAATTCAGATTTGTTTTGACTATGGAACATTCTAGAAGGAATCGAACCAAATAGCATGATCAAAAAAGGATCTGCTCATGGGGTGATTCATCGAGCAGTAGGGCTTCACAGTACCAGCTATTTGACTTTGAATACCAAGTATGGCATTAGAAATAATATCACAGTATATTGGCAAAGAGTTCAGTTTGAAAGAAAGAATTACAAAATACCCATACTGCACTACGTGACATTCATGTTTTACACAGTTCCGGTTTATAAACTAATTCCTGACATTGTACATACATACAGTATGCCAAGTTCATTTTGCATGTCAGAAAATTAATTTTGTACCAAGGTCAATTCCTTGATTGAAACTGCTTATATTTTTGTTCCAATACACCAGTCATGACTTCAGAAGAAAAAAATACTTCATGAGAATGTCAGCATATGATTAACATCAGACAAATGAAAATGAATGGTGAACATATTTTGAGGGTGTGGTAAAATTGGATAAGATGGTCATGTGACATTTGTCAGTAAAACTCCAAGCATTTTATTGTGGTTCCTGCAGTGAAGTTGTGTGCTTACAGTAGAACCTGTCTTGAAAGACCACGCTTTTTGCTAGACAAAGTGGTCTCTCAAGACCAGTGATCTCCCTTGACAGGTCCATTACAGAGTAAAACAACCAATCCATACAGTGTGACATTGTGTCACTCAAGACAAGTGTTCTCTCAAGACAGGTTTACAGTCTCTCAAGACAGGTTTTACTGTATTAAACTTTTGTTTTAAACTTTAAACAGTTTGTGCATATCAGTGAATTCAGTGTAAAAATTTGTGAATAAAATTCAAATTGGCAGCAAAGAAAAAACGAGCATAATGAGAAATTTGTTGGTCAAGGCTGGAGATGGGTACACAATGAGCAGAATTCTTTTTCTCAACTTACTTAAAACATGATCAAAACCTATTTTGTTTGGCTTGAAACACTGTAAAAAGCCCACATAACGTATATTGACCACACTCAGGTAGATATTCTGTTGTGAAAAATTTATGAGGATAGGTGGGGAGAAAGATATTGCGGCTGCATATCCTATCACCACCTGGGCGACTGAGTTGTCAAATTTTTTCTCTCAATTGTTTTGAACAGTGTACTTAGCTAATATTACTGAGATCACTGAGATATTTTGGGGGTAAAAAAGGTTTGTGTTGGGGAGATATCCTGACCTGCATTTTATGAGTGGAGGAAGCTGGAGTACCCAAAAAGAGTTACTGAGCAATTGCAGGCAATTGTCACTCTACAACTTACTAAAACTGCACAAGCAGACTAAGCAGCAGTTGAAGGCAACTACACCATCGACATGCAGTACACCTTAGTACACAGCACCACCATGCTCTCATTTGGGCAATCAGGACTAGTCTTGCCTAAGGACACAACACAGTTACCACTGGTCAGGAACCATCAGCGATTTGGTTTAAAGTCCAGTGCTCTAACCACTGAGACACTGCACTCCCAGACAAACATGTACAAGCAATAATGCCAGAAGCACTTGATTGGTTATATCCATACATAGGACATACACTGTATATTAACAACGCTCAAAGCGATACTCTGTTGAATAAAAAATTTAGGGTTGGGGAAGATATGGTGGTCTACATAACCCCTCCCCCCCACCCCCTTCCCCACATACATCTGTGTCATGATAATTTTATTTGTTCTGGTCCAAATTTATTATTTAAAAGTTATTAATTATTTAAATGTTCTTGACAGATATTTGTTACTTTGCCAAAACACGAGAAAACTTTAAACTGAATAACCATCCCTCATGTACATTGTCTGTAGTGGCCATGATGTGAAACAATACTAGTGGTAACTTCTTTTTCAAGTTTCATAGAATGATAGCATTAAATATAACATGATCACTTTATTCTCTGCAGAGTTAGTCAATTGTTTTTCCCAAATTTTCCTGCTTTGGTACGTGTGGTCATTCATTTTATCCAAGGGAGTAGCTCTAAAGTGCTAAAGTTAAGTATAAAAAACATAACTCAGAATAAAATGGAACAATTTTTAGCTCAACTTTGGCGAAGCCAAATTTGAGCTTTTGTCATGGCCCGTCGTCCGTCTGTCCGTACGTCAACAATTGGATACGGCTATGGCTAGAGGCCGTATTTATGAACCAATCTTTACGAAACTTCTTGGGTACCTTTGTTATGACCGTGGGACGAGAACGAGTGTTTTTGGGTGCGGTCCGAAATTCAAGATGGCTGCCAGCCGCCATTTTGTACCGACGATGCAGAAATCTGTTTTTTGTACAGAACTTCCATATGAAAGCCCTGATTTGAATAATTTTTTGTATGAATGTTTAGTACCATGGGATACATCACATATAATACGGGTTTTTTTCTCGTGCGTAAATTGTGCAAATTAGACTAATTTTTATGTTTTTTGGGGTTACTTTCAGCAATGTAAGTGCAAATGCCAATACGGCTCGGGCTAGAGGCCGTATTTATGAACCGATCTTTACGAAACTTCTTGGGTACCTTTGGTATGACCGTGGGACGAGAACGAGTGTTTTTGGGTGCGGTCCGAAATTCAAGATGGCCGATGGCAGCCATTTTGTACAAAATTAGGTACAATCAGATTTTTGCACAGAACTTCCATATGAAAGCGCTGATTTGAATAATTTTTTGTGTGAATGTTTAGTACCATGGGATACATCACATATAATACGGGTTTTTTTCTCGTGCAGAAATTATGCAAATTAGATGAACTTTGATTTTTTCAGTGCGACTTACACACAGTAAGTACACATGTCAATACGGCTCAGACTAGAGTCTGTATTTATGAACTGATCTTCACGAAATGTCTTGGGTACCTTTGTTATCACCTTGGGACCAGAAAGAGTGTTTCTGGGTGTGGTCTAAAATTCAAGATGGCTGCCAGTGGCCATTTTGTCCCGAAATTAGGTCTAATCAGTTTTTTGTACACAACTTCTATACAGCTCAGACTAGAGGCCATATTTATGAACCAATCTTTACGAAACTTCTTGGGTACCTTTGTTATCACCGTGGGATGAGAGCGAGTGTTTTGGGGTGTGGTCCGAAATTCAAGATGGCCACCAGCAGCCATTTTGTACCAAAATTAATGCAATCAGTCTTTTGTACAGAACTTCTGTATGAAAGTTCTGATTTGAATAAATTTTTGTATGAATGTTTAGTAACATGGAATACATCACATATTCTAAGGGGTTTTTTTTCGTGCAGAAATTATGCAAATTAGATGAACTTTGATTTATTCAGTGCTACTTACACAATGTAAGCACACATGCCAATATGGTCAGGGTAGAGGCTGTATTTATGAACCGATCTTCACAAAACTTCTTGGGTACCTTTGTTATCACCTTGGGACGAGAATGAGTGTTTCTGGGTGCGGTCCAAAATTCAAGATGACTGCCAGTGGCCATTTTGTACTGAAATTAGGTCCAATCAGTTTTTTGTCACAAGTTCTACACAGCTCATATTTATGAACTGATCTTCACGAAACTTCTTGGGTACCTTTGTTTTCACCTTGGGACAGGAATGAGTGTGTTTTGGGGTGCCTTTGTTATCACTGTGCTGTGAGAACAAATATTTTGGGGTTCAGTCAGACCCACTCTGGGACTCAAAGATTTTTTTCTAGTTTAGCATCTGACTGTCACCCACCTTTACAATACTTTACCTATACATTTGTTACAGGCAACGGTCAGTATTTATGTACAGACCGTTACAATACTTTATATGTACCTTGACGTGTTATCAGGTCATTACCTAGATGTTTGTCATTGCTGTGTCACATACTATACATGTACATGTCTTTGTCTTGACAAGTTGAGCTACAGTGTCATTGACACTTTCATTATAAGAGGTCTATACTTGGGGCATTGATGATAAAATAATAACTGCAGTCTGCTGCCAGATGGCTGCAGCTGCAGTTATTATTTTATCCTCCCCGTATATTGATATTAGACTGACCCATCTCACTGTAAGTGCACACAAAGACGATACCATTCCAGGAAATGAGGGTTCAAAGGGATAAAGGAAGTATTATATAATAAGCTGTGTCTGAAAGAAGATAATTATAAAGAAAATTTTTTTTTCAAAACTTTGCTATTTAGATTTTGTTAGACTAAAATTTGACATGTCGCACCTTTTTGTTTTTGTGTACAGTAATACCAGATTCCAGTGGCAACAGAATCCCAATGGAGAGAGCCCACAATATTGGGCTATCAAGGATATTTATATTGGGCCATCTTGTATTGATTACTGCAGTGGGCATGGAGATTGCAAGTATCCACATTGTGTTTGTGATCAGGGATATAGTGGTCTAAACTGTGCAGCTCAAGAACCCAATTCAAATCCAGTAAGTTTATTTAACTCCCTAAAGATTTGTTTCAGACCTATTCATCATCGGCACACTTACCTTTCGTCAGTAGAGTAGGTAAATAACTCATTTTATTATATGATAGCCCATGAATTATCGCAAATTATCTAAAAGATATTTCTCTGTATCCATCGATATTGAGAAATATCCTTCATTAGCTTCCTAAATGGCATCACACCTCGGTGCATGGCGTCGCTTTGAAGGAACGATCAGCAGAACAACGGCGCATGATGTCGCTTTGAACATTTCCTTGAAGGAACGATCAGCAGATCTTTGTTATTGTCTTGAAACTGTTTGCAGTCGAATGGGGCTGAATATTACGCAGTACAATGTCATATAATAAAAATAAAATCTAAGCTATTTTAGTGAATATCAGGAATTATCTCATTCGTGTAGATCTGAAAGTATCATTTTTCAATCGCGCAAGCGCTTGTGAAAAATAAAACTTTTAGGTCCACACTCATGAGATAACTCCTGATATTCACTAAAACAGTGTAGATATCCTCTATATATTTTATTTCACATATCTCTCTGGTCAATATATAGAGAGGCTGGATTAAAATTAAAGAAGACTTACTGATTGTTCTTAGTTAGTTTAAACAATATTTATTGAAAAAAGAAATGGGTATCATGTTACCTGAATACACAGCATAAGACAAAGAATGAACACAATACTACTGGAAAAACAGCACAAAACATGACAGTCGATGATTTTAAGACAACACAGATCAGAGATTCAATGGAAAGCTTTAAGCTTATGTGTGTCGTCTCCCTAGCTCGAAATAAATTTACGCCATATGATTTGTGGCAGTAGGTGAACTTGTATAGCATCACCCAGGGATAGAGGTCCCAATAGACAACCTAATAGAATTAGTTAAAGTCACAGCACCAGCAATCGCCCCTCGCAAACCCTGAACCAGAATGCCTCTCAAACTAACCAACCACAAAACAGGTGCAACGGCTGGTGAAAGACATTCTGAGTTGGCCAAAGGAGCACTGGTCCCTGGGCGACGATATTTTCAAATGTTTAAACTCTTTAAGCAGATATATGGGGAACAAAATGGAATAGAAGAAGAGAAGAATAAAGTGAAGAAGGTGGGAAGAAGGTGAGTAAGTCAGTCTGAACACGAGTTTCCGTACCTTTAAAACACGTGTTGCAGAAGCAGCTCTCATACACAATGTTGGGAAGGAGTTTATGTTGGGACAACGTAGGTGGCAGGCACTTGCGGTTGAGATGGAGAACACTCATCTTTTTATGGATAACATTTCATAATCTTCATTTTGGTTGTTTTAATGTTCAGTGGAATCATTTGCTCAATAGAATAAAATCGTGTTCCGCACTAAAGATATGGCAATTATCAGCATTGCTTAAAAATTCAGAGCCAAAAAGTAAGGTGAATACATCTAATACAAATGAGAGGTGGTCAATCGTGCCGTTTCGAATATCTGAAAAGACTGGTCAATACAATAAAAAATGTTCAGATGTCTCACACTCGCCACACTGACAGAACGGTTGAGATGTTAAGTGATTGTCATACAAGTGAGAGTTAAGACTAATACAGTGCAAGTGCAATCTGCAATGATAAATTTGAGCCGTGCGAGACTTGGCACCACCATAAAACTGATTATTCTTGCAGTATCCTTTTGTGGATAAGATTTGTGATATTTTATCCATTAAGAATTAAGCTCTGAAAATGATTACCAACCATGAAAGGTGGATGTTCATGAATGGGAACAATGTGACCCATTAACAAACGAAGGTGGTTAACCCTTTACCTAATGTAATGCTCAAATTTTATCTTCTCATTTTTTGGTTCAAAAACATAGCTTGTTCCAATGAGAGGTCATAAGCCATGTTTTTGAGACAAAAATGAAAATGTTTATATCATTTAAGAATTTTTTTTGCAAGTGTCATCTGCTGTTTGAGTTGGGTAAGGGGTTAAATAAAAAGCCCCAAGCTATAATAATAATAATAACACTTTGGCCAGCTGCTGATTTGTCACGGTTCTTGGGTGAGAAGACCTTGGTTACCCATGTACTCCCAACTGCCTCCCTATTCCCACCCTTCTTCTCTTCTCCCAACACTCGGAGACGAACTGCTTGATGACATCCCTTGCCCCATTCTTCCCAATCTCTCCGATTAGCATATTAACCCTCTCCTTTGAGTCTCTCACTAACCACATGTCCTTCATTCTCCCATCCCATTTCCCCATTATGCTCCCAGTGAATCTTATTCTTTTAGACTGGTATTTTGGGCATTCTAGAAGAAAGTGTTCCAGGGTCTCCACCATGCCCAAATTATACATCTGGCACTCCTTTTCACAGTTTTTCCCAATTTTTCCCCTCAGCTCCAGGGACCGCAACCTTAGCTTGAACAACAGTGACCCCCCAAAGGTGTCATCAAGGTACTCTTCAAAACTAGGCTTCTATTTATCATGCAGGCCACCCATAGACCTCTTTGATTTGACCCCCTCTCGCCAATTGAGGTTACCATCCCCCATGACCCTTTCTCTGACAATTTTTTTTTACTCTGATATGCCCCAATGTCTAGGTCCGAGATCTCCAATGAGTAGTTCTCTATTAGCTCCCTCACTTGGACCATCCACCCTGTCTTGATATTTGAGTTGAAAATTCTCTGGAACATTACTTTACACCATTGGCTGTCGGGGAGATTTACCAAATAATTAAGATAACCGAGTTTCAATAAGTCTATCCTGTCCTTGATCCTCATCCACCCAAGCTCACCCCTGATTGCCTCTAGTGCTGCGGCATTACTCCACCCCGTTATCCATCAGCCTGCATCGTTCTGCAGGGTTTCCAAGCTCTTTACAGCTCTTTACACTTCCATACCATATGTTATACTTGGCAGACCCACTATTTCCCAAATGGTTTTCCCCACGAAAACCTTATTGAAACTGTTTCTCCCTATAAGTTTCATTTGGTTAAGGATTTGCCTCCCCTTCAGAATCAATTTATTTGTGTGGTTTCGGTAGATACCTCTTCCGGTGATGTTTATATTTACCCCCAGATACTGATAGTCACCCGTCTCTCCTACACTAAGAAGTTTGCTGCTACCTTCCGCAATACAGAACTCCCCACTCTCCACCTTCGGGTGGGGTCCACTTTGCGGCCCACAGGTATAACTTAGCTCTTGCTTTCATTAAGTTCGAGTCTCCATTTGCTCCCATATTTCCCAGCATTTTCACTAGCCCCTCTTTGCTTTAGGACAATAGCACCATATCATCGGCAAAAAACAGCCCTGGGATCTTCAAGTCTCCAACTGCTACCCCCTCATCGCTATGCAGGAGTTCATCTCCTAAACCTTTGATGTACAATGCAAAAAGAATTGGTGAAAGGATACACCCCTGTTTTAGGCCTATCTCCATAGGCACACGTTTTGTTGTTATGTTACCCAGACTACGTTCACTCTGTACATCTTTATATAATGCTTTCAGAATTCCAACAAACAAGCCCAGAGCATCAAACTTTTGCCACATACCCACCCTCTATACTCTATTGTATGCCTTTTTAACATCCAAAAAGGCCATAAACATTTTTGCTTTCGCGGATTCTATCATTTGGGATAGCGTGAAAAGATGGTCAGTGACTCTCCTTCCCTTCCTGAAGCCATTCTGGATCTCTCCCCAAAAAACCTTCTCAATCACCTCCTCTAATCTCCCATACAGGACTTTACAGAAATCTTTTCCAATGTTGCTACTGACAGAGATCCCTCGATAATTATCCAAAACGTCTTTTTCTCCCTTTTTGTGAATAAATGTCACTTTGCTTTCTCTCCACTCATTTGGGACCTCTTGTTTTTCTATGGCTAAATTGAATAGGGCAGTTAGGATTTTCCAAGAGTTCCTCTCCCCCTTTTTAGTTCACCTGACTGCAAGTCAGTGGGAGCTATTGCCATCACTTTTGTCCGGCGTCCGTTAACTTTTTGCAAACTTGACATCTTCTTCACAACCACTAGGCCAATGCACAGACCATCTATGGAGTATACCCTTTCTATTTTGTTTAAATGAAGCAGCTGCCATATTTGGGCTCTGGTTTATGATCCAAAAGCTTAAAAACCTTTAAAAATCTTCCTCTCGTGAACCTCCTGAGTGAGTGCCTTGATATTTGGTATGGAACATCCTTTGGTATGGAAGATTAAAGTTTGTTCAAGGGAAGTTGATAGGTCAATATCTGGGCTCTCTGTGGGGGCATATCCATTTTGGGCTCTGCCCAAAATTTCTATTTCAAGAACTAGTGGGCCAATTTCAACCAAATTTGGCATGTAGTATAAGTGGGTCCTAAGTAATGGATTGATGCAAAAAAAAAATAATTCACACCCCTGTGGTAACCCCGACTGGTGCTGTTGCAACAAACTCCTTGACTGGTGCTGTTGCAACAAACTCCGAGAGAACGCCAGTAAATGTAAATATATTATGCTACACCCACCGAACAGTTCGAACAAATCCGACTTACTAAATATATTTCTTAACAATACCAAGCTTTCACCCATAGGTAACTCCCAAGAAGAAAAAGTCGCTAAGTTCTTAGGCGTATACCTTGATGAAACCTCAATTTTAAGTACCACATATCCACAATATGTTCCAAGATGTCAAGTGCAATCGATTGTTTGAATAAAGTGAAAAACGTTATCCCCAAGAAAGCATTGAAATTACTGTATTATACATTAGTTCATAGTCACTTACTGTATGCAATCCAAATTTGGAGGCATGGGCCATCCAGCAGTAAAATATAATCTCTTCAGAAACGCACGATGGGCATAATTACTTGTAAAAAGTTTAATAGCCATACTGATCCCCTTTTCAAGGATAATAACATTCTAAAATTTAACGATCTTTACAAAGTGAATGTCTCTCTATTCATTCACAACTGGAAAAACGATAGTTTGCCCGACTCATTCAAAACATTTTTTAGTGTACACTCTTTATCTGGACTTCAAACAAGACAAGTTGGCATGATACAGTCACAAAAAGCTAGAACCCAATTCTCTGCCAAACTGCGAAAACATAGCTTTCCAAAGATTTGGAATGGAATTGATGCTAACTTACGGGCCCTACCTTCCAGACATGTTTTCAAGAAACAACTTACTAATGAATGCTTAGCAAGCTACTCCTCACATGTTACCTGTTCATATCAGATGTGTCCAGACTGTAGGCCTAATGCTCAATAATACACGCACGTCGCCACACTCCCCTGTGGGACCCTTCATATGAGAGAAAGAAGTCGTCGCCTGGGTACTATAGTGCTCTATGTGCCAATGGGACATAGGGCATTCTAGCACAATGGCGACCTTATGTATGACGTCAATGAAGACAGTAATCGTCCTATTTGCCAATAACATTCCCACCTCCTAGTTACAAACGAGCCATATTTTAAACACTTCTACTCAAGGCGAAGACTGTTTGAGTCTTACTTGCCAAGAAAAAAACATTCTTAATTGTAGGACGCCATTGCCAGCCTATGCCGGTGACTTCTCCAGTTATCTCATCCCACCCAACCTCAATTTAATCTCCCAGTCATGTCTTGACCCATCATCTCGCGTTTAATCTTATTTATCCAAATCTGTAGTCTACCGTCAAATTACACTCACGCATATCAGGCGCAGTCTTTCGTGTAGACTGCAAAGGGGCCAGCATGTAGATTCAAGGTCTTCCTTCTCCTGATCATTCACTCAATAGCTGAGCCATAGGCAGTGGTACTTATGAACAAAAATATCCAGTCTACTCCATTTCTGTGTAGTCATTTCTCTATAGTCTTTTTCACTTCCTGGGGGCAACAGGAAGACAGCCAATGTGGCCATGTTGTCTCCCAACAATTTACCAGTATATTCTATATATGTAAAACTCTTTGTACAAATGTTACTTGTAAATTTGGTATTTTGTTGAATAAACTTCATTTCATTTCATTTCATTACCCCAGGGGCTAAAAAAAAAATAATTCCAAAGCCCATATATTCCAAACCACAAGGAACAGAGAACTGTTATTTGGTATGAAGCATCCTCAGGACCGGAAGAAGGGATTGGCTAAAAACAATTGCCACCGGTTCAATCAGGGTGCCCAGTAGACGGTATTGAACAAATGATGAGTCAGCATTTTTGCAGTAGTTTATCTTGGAGGAAAATTTCCATTCACTGAGAACCTTGATTGACATATTGTTCTTAAAACAACAAAGCTGCTACTAGGAACATCCTAATCTTGTTATTTTAATCAGAAAATTGTTAAAATTTGTGACTTCAGTTTGTTGTCCAAAGATTTTATTTCATGTTGAATGAACCCTTTCAATGCTGGAACCATTTATCTGATTCCTGTATGCATGTCTTTAATTTGACCCTCTCAAGACTGCAATGTGGGTTCCAAAGATTTTATTGTTGCCTTGAACAAACAAATCCTTTCAGTGCTGTATATGTTTTTTTCTGGTTCCTTGGAAAAAAAATTTGATCTGATTCCTGTATGAATATCTTTAATTTAACCCTCTCATGTCTTCAGTGTGTTTTTTACAAAGATTTTACTTCATGATGAACTCTTTCACTGCTGTGCACATATATGTTTTTTGTCTGGTTTCTTGGAAACATTTATCTGATTCCTGTTTGCATATCTTTAATTTAATCCTCTCAAGACTGCATTGTGGTTTCCCAAAATTTTATTGATGCCATGATCAAAAACTTTCAGTGCTGTGCACATACAATTTTTTTCTGGTTCCTTGGAAAAAGATTGCTCTGATTTCTCTATGAATATCTTTAATTTAACCCTCTCATGACTTCAGTGTGTTTTCCAAAGATTTTATTTTATGTTGAACCCTTTTAATTTTGTGCAAATATTTATGTTTTTTTCTGGTTTCTTGGAAACATTTATCTGATTCCTGTATGGATATCTTTAATTTAGCCCTCTCAAGACTTCAGTATAGCTTTCAAAGATTTTATTGAAGGCTTTATCAAACCTTTTCAATGCTGTGCACATATATGTTTTTTCTGGTTTCTTGAAAAAAAATTCTCTAATTCCTGTATGAATATATTTAATTTAACCCTCTCAAGACTTCAGTGTGTTTTCCTAAGATTTTTTTTCATGTGATACTGTTAATGAAAACCTATTTCTGATTTCTTTGAAAATATTTTACCCCCCAAAATAAGCCTCCATAAAATTCTCTTTCTGTTTTGTTTATTTTTGTTGCTTTTACCATTTTCACACAGACTTGAATTTACTGGAGGCAGTAAAATTCTGTTTCTCTAGTTTGAAATCTTATTCTTTAAAAGCACTGGGCCAAATTCATTCATTTATGACACAGACCATCTTTGGAGTAAACCTTTTCTCCTTTGTTCAAATGAAGCTGCTGCCATCTTCAGGCTGGTGGAATTTACTCTTCTGATTTTTCCCTCCAAATTACTATATCCCTTAAGGTGGGGTTAATGCTTCATAAGCGTAATATGCTTTTAAAATCCTCTTTTTATAAGCCACTTGCAATAATGCTTAGATATCTTGTTTGGAACTTTCTTTAGTGATGCAGATTCACTTTTTTTCAAAGAAACTCAGCAAGTCAAAATTTGGGCTCCCAAATTTTGGGTTACACTCAATATTTCTATTTTTCAATGGGCAGATGTGAACCATATTTGTCATGTAGTATATAACTGGGTTATAAGGGAGGGGGAGGGTTGGGGGTTGTAGAGAGAACCACAGTAGTTGAATACAAAATAAAAATTCCCAGAACAGAGCTTGCTAGAAAGCTTTCCTAGGACCAGCAGAAATGAATGTCCAAAAAAGTTGTTCTTGCTGCTGATCACTTACTGATCCTCATCTCTTTTGGCATCTTGAGCCAGGTGAGCATTTTAGGCTCACTTGAGCCTCTGGTTTGATAAACTTGTTAGGAAATTCGTCCACCCCCTCCTGCTTTTTGATTTCTTAATTTTGAGATCACCTTTTGCACCTCCTCCATTCTAATTTTGCTGCACATGAAGTTCGGTAGGTTTTCCTCAACCTGGTTCAGACACTCCGGTGGGTTCCCCATGCCCCATCGCTTATCGTTTACCTTTTCAAAGTGCTTGACTAGTTCTAATGCGATTTGATCTTGATCGTCTGTAACTCTGCCATCTACTTTAATACTCTGTGGGTTACTTCCTTCATAGGTAGGTTGGCATCAGTGAAAGGAAGAACCCTATGTATTTTGGACTTGCTAGGTGAAAGGTCAAGGTCACAGTGGCCTTCAACACAGTAAATCTGTAAACAAATTGGTTTCCGGACATTAACTTGATAATAGTTTGACCCACGTTCATGAAACTTCGTAGGTAGGGTGGCATTGGTGAGAGGAAGAACCCTATTTATTTTAGACTCGCTAGGTCAAAGGCCAAGGTCACAGTGACCTTGAACATAGTAAATCATAAACAATTGTTTCCGGATGATAACTTGACTATGGTTCAACCCACATTCATGAAACTTCATATGTCGGTTGACCTTCTTGAGAAGAAGAACTCTAATTATTTTGGACTCACTAGGTCAAAGCCCAAGGACACAGTGACCCTGAACAGAGTATATCAAACAATTGGTTTCTGGATGATAACTTTATAATGATTCAACCCACTTTCATGAAACTTCATAGGTTGGTTGGCATCAGTGAGAGGAAGAAGCCTATTTATTTTGGACTCGCTAGGTGGAAGGTCAAGGTCACAGTGACCTTCAACATAGTAAAGCTGTAAACAGTTGGTTTCCAGACAATAACTTGATAATGGTTTGACTCACATTCATGAAACTTCATAGGTAAGTTGGCCTAGGTGTGTGGAAGACTCCTATATATTTTGGACTTGCTAGGGCAAAGACCAAGGTCACAGTGACCTTGAGCATAATAAATCATAAACAATTGGTTTCCAGATGATAATTTGACAGTGGTTCCACCCACGTTCATGAAACAGCATATGTAGGTTGGCATTGGTGCAAGAAAGAGCCCTATTTATTTTGGAATCACTAGGTCAAAGGTCAAAGTCACAGTAACCCTTCACATAGTAAATTGTAAACAACTGGTTTCCGGACGATAAGTTGATAATGATTAAACCCACTTTTGTGCTGTCACAACTCGACATTGGATCTGTGATCCTATCAGCATTTTTTTCTCATTACCCTAAATCTGAGTTTGGGATATGATTATTGTTAAACACCACCAGCGCCGCTGATTTCTACAGTATCATGACGTGATGACTGTTGCACAAGCTTGAGGTGTCGTTGTTAGCATCTTGTTGTGATGTGGTGATGTTGTAATACTCTCTGGGATTACTGTATAAATGAGTGGTACATCCGTCATCTTATAGATGGTTTGGCAGTAACTTCCATTGAGTGAGGTGTGGCCAAACTGCACACCAATAAATTATGCTGATTGCATTGGTTGAAATTATGTAGCTATATTTTAGACGCACTGTCCTTGCAATTGTACTGCTGCCACTGTGTTCTTTAACAACAATTTAGGAACTATTGCACCACTTGCAATTATATATACAACGAAATCATTCAGTTTTTCGTAACATAATGGGGCTGTAAATTATTATTCATTTCTTTTTAATTAGGGAATGCAGTTCCCAAGTAAATTCGGTATTTAGTATGTATTATTGGAGGGCGAATAAGATTGGAAACTCGCACCAATCTCCTTCGTAAATAACTGTAGAAATCAGACCCAATTTTCAGCACATTTACCTTCAAAACAAAAAATCTATTGAGTGTCATGTACTGAGCTTTTGTGAAGTTAAAGATTATATATCCATGCAAAAAGTACATCGCTGGCAACGTATGGGAGTAGTTCCCTATAGAATAATCGGCGATTGTTTCACAAATTGTGTTCGTCGAATTCGGACAACATTTGTTGTTGATCAAATATTTATTCGAGACGCTGGTGGTGTCATGTGGTCTTATTATCAAATATGGGATGTGCATAGATCGGTTCGTAAGAAAAATTTAAAGGGGTGGATCGTACATTCATGTATACATATTGCTTATCATTAACTCTTTTCAGCTGTCTGCTGATAAAGTTAAAGCTATTTTATGACTGCTTTAGTTGTTAAGCCAAATCATGTCATTTCCGGCTGGATTCATTCGGATGTATACCTAATGCTTTGCAGCCAATTAATAATTCCATCTGATTTACTATATACAGTTCAACTTTTACAATTAAACGTTTTTCATACTCGTTCCTACAATGGTTAAATTTCTACTACCAGGCAGGGGCGGCACCACGGGGGAGGGGGGTGACCATAGTTTTCCCACCCAATATCACCCGCAAAGTGCACACAATACACATCATTCCAGGTCTTATAGAAATGCTCAGATATCTCTCCCTGGGCATCCAAAAATGAAACTTTTTCCTTTAGATACCCATCAATGGGAGGGGGCATCCAATTCCATACCTTCCCACAGTTCAGGTCTGCGAGCTTCGGGGATGCCTTTGGCATCTCGACCGTGGCCCCCCATATCTTACTTAGACCACCCTCCCCCCCCCCCCCCCCCGCCCCAAATCAAAATCCTGGCACTGCCACTGTTACCAGGGCAGTATTTATTGGTTTATTGTAGTTTAAAGCAATGTTTGGTCAGGTTTTTGATATACCATAGTGCTCTCAGACTTACATTATTACCCTGTATCATAGGAGTACACACTCTTTGATCATTCCATGACATTCTCAGCTCAACTCCAAGGAGAATATACAGCTTGTGGACCACAGACAAGCACAAGCACACAATTCAAGCGCTGCAACGGGCCCCTATTTTCCACCTAGGTACCGTGAGGATTGCATAGTACTGGTGAACATTCCCAACGTCCACAGCTGCCTCGAGATTCAACGTCACAGAGTCATACACTCAAACTTTGCTGATCGCACACCAGCCACTACTATGGTTGGTGAGCCATCACAATATTCTGGTTGTTTCATGCTGTCCCGGTATGGTGATGTAAAATATGTTAACCCATCGTTTGTCAGTTCTGAGACCTGTGCCTCAGTAGGTAGAGGTGCAGGCTGCAAACTGGGAGGTCCTCGGTTCGAATCCTACCTGCGGCAACAGCATTGTGTCTTTGGGCAAAACACTTCACCCTCCCCCCCCCCCCCCCATTGCCACGTGGGGGCATGTTGGCATTGTGTACTAAAGCATACTGCATGTCGATAGTGCACTTGTCTTCAAGCATTGGTTGAAGACAGGTGCACCATTAACCATTGACGTGCAGTACGCTTTAGTACACAGCGCCACCATGCCCCCCACATGGGCAATGGGGGTGAAGTGTCCTGCACAAGGACACATTGCTGCTGCCACACATGGGGTTCCAACCGAGGACTTCTCGTCTTGCAGTCTGCACCTTTACCTACTGAGTGACCGCCGCGCATGCCCCCACCCTCCCCCGAATCCAGAGTCAACGTTGGGCAATATCAGCATTGGCAATGACAGTGACTCTAGTCAACTGATTGTTTCAGCACTAAAATTGACCCTCACCCTAACTGGGGAAAAAGGGTTATAAGGCGCATGCTGAATTCCCCTTTTTTGCATAAAAGCCTTCAATAGTCATTTCAAAGCAGAAAAATGTCATCCAAATAGACCTTCCACAATCTGGTGTCAAGGGATCGTAAGGTATTTTTCAAAAGTGGTTCTACTTTGATGAAAAAGGCATACCAGGGGTATGCCAGGCAGGTGCCATAGGCACGTGTACATGGGGCTTAGGGGATTTTAAAATTTACTATCAAACAGAGCTCTCTGGTGGTTTTTGAGGGATTCATTTGCATTCTACGTTCTTAACAAAATGTAAAAGGGGGTTCGTCTACACTCCCCGATACCCCCCCTCCCCCCCTCCCTAAAATGCTCTTTCTCCCTCTCTCTCTCTGTGGAACTTTAGATTAAAATTGGGGAGGAGGGTGGCTCTAAAACTCATAAGTTTGTGAGGTAGGAAGACAAACGGGCACTGGGTTGGGCCATCCATGCATCACAGAGGTGGGATGGAGGTTGCAAATCACAGGATGGTTTAAGAATTTTTTTTGTTGAATTGAGTAAAAATTTAGGCATCGCTGGTAATCTTTCAAATCCTGCTGGCGCTGCCTTCTGCAAATACCTTAAACTGAAAATAATTGCTGGGTGGAAAATACCCTTCTGTGGTGGTTTAGTGGTAATCTATGTCTCCTGTAATATGAACTCCAGCAGGTGAATTCCGTTAATATGCATCGGCACTGGCCAATGTTATGAATGTTCTTCGTGTTAGCACAGTGATTGTCTGGGCCAAACTTAATTGGGACAGGGATGATTTGTCCTCCAATTTTTTTTTATTTATTCATTCTTTTATTGAAGTTTAATGACGCTTTCAACAGCCAGGGTCACCTTGTGTTGGCACTTTGATGTGTGCAGGAAGCTGGAGTACTAAGAGAGAACCACCAAGCAGTGGCAAGCAACTGTCAGACTCCCCAACGAACTAACTTCACACAATCAGAGTGAGCATTGGTTGAAGACAGGTGCACGATGGACGTGCGATAGGCCTTAGTACTCAGCACCACCTTGCCCCCATGTAGGCAGTCGGGATTGAGTGCCTTGCCCAAGAACACAACGCATTTCATTTGTTGAAAGTGAGTGTTTCTGAAGGTTGCGTGCCATCCACATAGCACCCAGCAAAGGACTGGAGGTTGGATGTCATAAGTAAAAGTGAACAATATGCATATTGCAGGCCCAGCAGGCACAGGCCCGCTACATCACTGGTAGTGTCACCCCTGTAGTTTAAGATTTCATTTAAGTTTCATGCTGCCTGGGCCTGAGAAAAATGGTTGCAGTAAGCGTCACTGCCACCTTGCCTCTGAATCTCACTATTGGGACATGGTTGGGACAATCATGGCCTTAGTGCCCCATAGACCCCTGAGGTTGTCTGGTGGCTGTGGCCATCCTTCTTCTTCCTCCCCTTCCCCACTTTGAAAATTTGGGGTTTTTTCCATGTCATTCGGCCATTTTGGACACATTGTGGATAAAATCGAAAAAAATTTGCCATTCAGGCCAGGAGATATTGGTCAATGAAAGTTTGGGCGTTTTTGGAGTGTTTTGGGCATTCAGAGTGCTCAGTTGAAGGTGAAAAGCTTGTCTCCATACAATAATTTTTCTTTTTTGAGAGAGACTACCATGCCATTTAATTTATTACTAATCATCTGACATCAAAAAAGTGCACATTCAATGTTGAGCTAACACTTGAACCAAAACAACCTCGGTATGCACACATTTTTGTTCAGAAATGTGGAGCTGAAATTTGGTAATTAAGGGGGTATTTTATTAGGACTAACTTGGTGGTCAAATGTTAAGTACCGGGTACAGAGTTATTTTTACCCTACAGTTAATCAACTTTTCATACAATGTCAGGCTACATTTAAAGATATCGAGTTGAAATTTGTTACCTGAGGTAATTTTAACAGAAAGGGACATGTGCTGGGTCCCGATTGCATTTGACCCATAATGGTAAAACCTCCAATCACATTTTATCCAGAGCCCAAAGAGCTAGTGGAATAATTTATTTATTTTTTTATTAGTCAAATTTGAGCTTATGCCATGGCCAGTTGTCCGTTGTCCGTCTGGCCGTCTGTCTGTCTGTCCATCAACAATTCAATACGGCTCGGGCTAGAGGCCGTATTTATGAACCAATCTGTACAAAACTTCTTGGGTACCTTTGTTATCACCATGGGACGAGAATGGGTGTTTTGGGGTCTGGTCCGAATTTCAAGACAGCTGCTGGCAGCCATTTTGTACAAAATTAGGTGCAATCAGATTTTTGCGCAAAACTTCCATATGAAAGCTCTGATTCGAATAATTTGTTGTATAAATGTTTAATACTATGGAATACATCACATATAATATGGGTTTTTTTCTCGTGCGTAAATTATGCAAATTACACTAACTTTGATTTATTTAGTGTTACTTTCAGCACTGTAAGTGCAAATGCCAATACGGCTCAGGCTAGAGGCCGTATTTATGAACCAATCTTTACGAAACTTCTTGGGTACCTTTGTTATCATCGTGGGATGAGAACGAGTGTTTTTGGGTCCGGTCTGAAATTCAAGATGGCCACTGGCAGCCATTTTGTACAAAATTAGGTGCAATCAGATTTTTGCGTAGAACTTCCATATGAAAGCTCTGATTTGAATAATTTTTTGTATGAATGTTTAGTACCATGGGATACATCACATATAATACAGGTTTTTTTCTCGTGCATAAATTATGCCAATTAGACTAATTTTGATCTACTTAGTGTTACTTTCAGCACAGTAACTGCAAATGCCAATATGGCTCGGGCTAGAGGCCGTATTACTTCTTGAGAACCTTTGTTATCACCGTAGGATGAGAACAAGTGGTTTGGGTTTTTTGTACAGAACTTCTGTATGAAAGTTCTGATTTGAATATATTTTTGTATGAATGTTTAGTAACATGGAATACATCACATATAATACGGGGTTTTTCTCGTGCAGAAATTATGCAAATTTGATGAACTTTGATTTATTCAGTGCTATTTATACACAGTAAGTGCACATGTCAATACATCTCGGGCTAGAGTCTGTATTTATGAACCGATCTTCACGAAAATTCTTGGGTACCTTTGTTATCACCTTGGGACAAGAACGAGTGTTTCTTGGTGTGGTCCAAAATTCAAGATAGCTGCCAGTGGCCATTTTGTACCGAAATTAGGTCCAATCAGTTTTTTGTACACAACTTCTATACAGTTCAGGCTAGAGGCTGTATTTATGAACCGATCTTCACAAAACTTCTTGGGTACCTTTGTTATCACCGTGGGACGAGAACGAGTGTTTTTGGGTGCAGTCCAAAATTCAAGATGGCCTCCAGCAGTCATTTTGTACCCAAATTAGTGCAATCAGTTTTTTGTACAGAACTTCTGTATGAAAGTTTTGATTTGAATAACTTTTTGTAGGAATATTTAGTAACATGGAATACGTCACATATAATACAGTTTTTTTTCTCATGCAGAAATTATGCAAATTAGATGAACTTTGATTTATTCAGTGCTACTTATACACTGTAAGTGCACATGTCAATATGGCTAGTGCTGGAGGCTGTATTCTTGAACTGATCTTCACGAAACTTCTTGGGTACCTTTGTTATCACCTTGGGACGAGAACGAGTGTTTCTGGGTGCGATCCAAAATTCAAGATAGCTGCCAGTTGTCATTTTGTACTTAAATTAGGTCCAATCAGTTTTTTGTACACAACTTCTATATGGCACAGACAAGAGGCTGTATTTATGAACTGATCTTTACGAAACTTCTTGGGTACCTTTGTTATCACCGTGGGATGAGAACAAGTGTTTTTGGGTGCAGTCCAAAATTCAAGATGGCCACCAGCAGCCATTTTGTACCAAAATTAGTGCAATCCGTTTTTTGTACAGAACTTCTGTATGAAAGTTCTGATTTGAATACATTTTTGTAGGAATGTTTAGTAACATGTAATACATCACATATAATATGAGATTTTTCTCGTGCAGAAATTATGCAATTAGATGAACTTTGATTTATTCAGTGCTACTTATACACAGTAAGTGCACATGTCAATATGGCTCAGGCTAGAGTCTGTATTTATGAACCGATCTTCACGAAACTTCTTGGGGTACCTTTGTTATCACCTTGTGACAGGAACGAGTGTTTTTGGGTGCCTTTGTTATCACTGTGCTATATTTTGGGGTTCAGTCAGACCCACTCAAGGATTTCTTTTCTGGTTTAGCATCTAACTGTCACCCCGCCTTTACAATACTTTACCTATATATTTGTTACAGGCTACAGTCAGCATTTATGTACAGACTGTTACAATACTTTACATGTACCTTTGTTATCAGGTCATTTCCTAGATGTTTCTCATTGCTGTGTCATATACTATACATGTACATGTCTTAAACAAGTTGAGCTACAGTGTCATTGACACTTTCATTTATTGGGTTTTAACAACACTTTCGACAGCCAGGGTCACCTCGAGTTGGACAGTTGTACGGGTGGAGGAAGCCGGAGGACCCAGAGAGAACCACTGAGCAATGGTGAGCAACTGTCAGACTCCCAATGTACTAACACCACACAAACAGGATTAGCATTTTCAGGTTGAAGACAAGTGCACCATCGACATGCAGTAATCCTTAGTACACAATGCCACCATGCCCCCACATAGGCAATGGAGGTGAAGTGTCTTGCCCAAGGACACAACACAGTTGCCGCAGGTGGGAATCAAACCGAGGACCTCCCAGCTTGCAGCCTGCACCACTACCTACTTAGCCACTGCACGCCCTAGTGAAATATTAGTGAACAGTACAGGAACCACGTGGAGTTGAAAATGAGTGTGAGTTTGTCAGAAGTTTTGTTCGGATTGTTTGGGGACCTTCACACCAATTTCTCTAGAAAATCGACTTTAATTTAAATACAGGTGTAATTAGATTATAGCCAACTGATAGACAACCTCCAAATTCTGAGTCAGGATGTTTACTTGCCAGGTATGCCGTCATGTAAGGCTAAGCATGATCAATATTAGGCTCTACCGTATTCGCTTCACATGATGCCATACCTGGCCAGTAAACGTCCAGTAACTCATGACCTTTCGGGAAAGGATCCCATAACTTTCAATACAGATGTGCAAACTCTTGGCTCCACAGCGATCTCAGTCGCTTTCACAAAAGCGATTACATCACCGGACTTCACCTCAGAACGGACACCTATCCCACCAAAGTGGCACTCGCAAGAGCAGGAGGATCTCAGGACGTCAGTTGCAGGCAATGCAAGTCAGCACCTGAAATAGTGGGCCACATCTCGGGGCACTGCCCAGCCACCAAAGGGTATAGGATTAACAGACATAATGGGATAGTAGAGATCCTGTCAGATCGGCTGAAGTCCAATGGTTGGACAGTCGCAAAAGAGCAAACAATCTAGGATGATAAAGGCATGAACTGGATACCGGACTTGATCGCAGTCAAAGAAGGCACCACATTCGTAATCGACCCCACAGTCGTTTACGGAAATGCACACAACGGTCTCCAGAAGGCTTGCAGGGCCAAAATCAAGAACTACAAATACCTTAGATGGGTGATTGGTGTTGTTTGATGTTACCAA
The DNA here is from genome assembly GCA_031216915.1 of Pictodentalium vernedei. Classification (NCBI taxonomy): domain Eukaryota; kingdom Metazoa; phylum Mollusca; class Scaphopoda; order Dentaliida; family Dentaliidae; genus Pictodentalium; species Pictodentalium vernedei. Next base: position 558,576,886 of record CM062296.1, read on the forward strand.
AGTGAAATTCCACGGACTGGCAGTGGGGGCCTGTGGTGGATGGTGCTCGGAAAACACTGTTGTGCTGACTCACTAGGTCTACCGTCGAATAGCTTCCACTCCCTTCTGTGCTGCTATGCCCTCCAAGGGACAGTGAATATGCTCTGCATATTCACAGACAACCACTACTTCAGGCAGCAGAAGCATTAACCAGACTCTGGCACCCCCCCTCCAGGACCAGAGGCCAGTGGACGTAAAATAATTTGGCTGACAATCCAGGGGATAGCAGAAAGTTTGGAGCATCTACGTGTGGCAGGCAAAGCACGCAAGCCCTCTGGAGTGTCGGACCACTGGACGACCAGGCAACGCCACCAGTCGCTTGAGCACCAAACCAACCATTGGGAGAAATCAGTAGATAGGGATCATCTTGTGTATGTCTGTGAAGATGGCGACTTTATCAGATACACCGGACATAACACATGCACTAGGACGCCTCCTGGGAATGGAAAGGCACTCATTGTTGTGCTATATTCCTTTCCCTACTTAATATCCAGGTGATGCATTGCCAAATTTCATCTTTTTATCAAATGCAGTTTCCTTTGCTGAATTGGAACTTGACACTTGTTCAGCATTTATATTTCCTGATATATTTATTTGGCTTTTCCTGAAAAGAAGACATTTGTTATTCTTCTCCTAAAAAATTATTTATTTTATTTTTGGCTTTTCCTGAAAGGAAAAGATATTTGTTATTCTTCTAAAAAAAACATATTTGCACTCCGAATGCCCAAAACACCCAAAAAACATCCAAACATTCATTGACCAATATCTCCTGCCTGAATGGGGTAATGACCTGAAATTTTTACAGATTTGTCATAAATACATTTTTCCACAAGGAACTGGTAACAAAAGTTTTCCAAAACATCAAAAAAAAGACCTGAAAATCAGACATTTTGGCCTACAATCTCGGCACTGTGAACTAGCAGAACACGTGCAATGGACTGAATAGCAAGAATGTTATGTATCATTAAATGAGACCAAAATGGCCACCAAACGTGAAAAAAAAAACCCAAATTTTCATTGACCAATAAGTCCTGGTCCGATTGGGTTAATGACCTAACATTTTCACAGATTTGTCATAAATACACATTTCCATAACTAAGTGGTAACAAAAGTTTACCAAAATTATTTTTTCTGCCAAAATTTTCCAAAATATCAAAAACAGGCCTGAAAAATGGACATTTTGGCCTACTATCTCGGTCCTGTGAATTAGCAGAACATCAGTAATAGATTGAATAGTAAGAATCAAATCTATCATCATCATAAATGCAAAATGAATTTCGTTTTATCGACAATGAGTCCAAAATGGCCGCCAAACGTGGAAAAAATGCCCAGATTTTCATTGACCGATATCTCCTGGTCCAAATGGGCTAATGACCTGAAATTTTCACAAATTTGTCATAAATACACTTTTCCTGCAGGCGTGCTGTGTAGCACATGTTTATTGGGACATGCGGCCCATTACGCCCGTCCTTTACGCAGTATTTATTGAATTGCTAGGCCATGGTCAAGGTTGAACAAGCCAAGGGAGAGCACTACCAAACCACCGAAAGTAGAGAAGCCAGTCGAGCCACAAAGGCACCGAGACACACCCATCCAGGAGACAAAGTGGGGATGGGGAGGAAGAAGAAGGACGGCCACAACCAGAAGACAACCTTAGGGGTCTGTCGTGGGGGCACTAAGGCCATGATTGTCCCAACCAGGTCCCAATAGCGAGATTCGGGGGCGAGGTGACAGTGAGGCTTACTGCAAACATTTTTCTCGGGCCCAGGCGGCCTTAAACTTAAATGAAATCTTAACCTACAAGGGCGGCACTACCAGTGATTTAGCAGGCCTGAGCAGGCCGAACCTGCAATATGCATATTGTTCACTTTTACTTATGACATTCGACCTCCAGCCCTTTGCTGGGTGCTATGTGGACGGCACGCAACCTTCAGAAACACTCACTTTCAACAAATGAAATGCATTGTGTCCTTGGGCAAGACACTCAATCCCGATTGTCTATGTGAGGGCAAGGTGGCGCTGAATACTAAGGCGTATCGCACATCAATGGTGCACCTGTCTTCAATCAGTGCTCACTCTGATTGTGTGAAGTTAGTCCGTTGGGGAATCTGACAGTTGCTTGCCACTGCTCAGTGGTTCTCCCCCAGTACTTCAGTTCCTACACACGTCAAACTGCCTACATGAGGTGACCCTGGCTGTTGAAAGCGTAGTTAAACTCCAATAAATGAATGAATAAATAAACAAATTGGAGGACAAATCGTACCTGTCCCAATTAAGTTTGGCCCAGACAATCACTGTGCTAACGGGAAGAACATTCGTAACATTGGCCCGTGCCAATGCATTTCAATGGAATTCATCGATTGGAATTCATAGTGGGGGAGACATAGATTACCACTAAACCACCAAAGAAGGGAATTTTCCAGCCAGCGATTATTTTTGGTTTAAGGAATTTGCAGAAGGCAATCCCAGAGGGATTTGAAAGATTGCCAGCGATGCTTAAACTTTACTCATAAATGTTAGTATAAGTCGGGTGTGAAATTCACCCCCCAAAAATTCTTAAACCATCCTGCGGCTTGCAACCTCCATCCCACCTCTGCGACGCATAATGCCCCTTTATCTTTCTGCCTCACAAACTTACGAGTTTCAGTGCCACCCCCCTCTCACTGTCTAATTTTAATCTAAAGTTCCACAGAGAGAGAGAGAGAGAGAGAGAGAGAGAGGGGGGGGGGGGGGTGTCGGTGGTGCAAACAAACCCTCCTTTACATATTTTTTTAAGAATGTAGTAGACAAATGAATCCTCCAAAAGCCACCAGAGAGCTCTGTTTGATAGTAAATGTATAGTATAGTACATGGGGGTGAAGTGTCTTGCTGAAAGACACAACGCGGTTGCCTCAGGTGGAGTTCGAACCATAGACCTCTCAGCTTGCAGCCTGCACCTCTACCTACTGAGCCACCATGCCCCCGAATCCAGGGTTGGCATTTGGCAATATCAGCATCGGCAGCGACAGTGACTAGTCAACTAATTGTTTCAATACTAAAATTGACCCTCACCCTAACAGGGGCAAGAGAGTTATATTGTACATGCTGAATTTCCTTTTTTTTGCATAAAATCACTCGAAATCCTTCAATAGTAATTTTAAAGCAGAAAAACGTTATCTAAATAGACTTTCCCCAGTCTGGTGTTAAGGGGTCATAAGGTATTTTTCAAAAGTGGTTCTTCTTTGATGAAAAAGGCATACCAGGGTATGCCAGGCAGGTGCCAAAAGCACGCATACATGGGGTTTGGGGTATTTTTAGTCCCCTACCGGCAACGCCGAAAGGGACTATAGGTTTGCACTATGTCCATCCATCATTCTGTCAGTCTGTGAGTCTGTCAATCACACTTTAGTTTTCCGGACTTTTTTTGGAAATGCTTCAACCAAATGATTTAATTTTTGGTAACCTACTGTATAACGATAACTTACAGATCAAGTTTGAGTTTCATGCTGATTGCATTATTCTTGTGTGAGTTTTGGCCTTTGGAAATATGGAAAAGGGCCAAAATATCAGTTTTCCGGACATTTTTTAGAAACACTTCAACAGAATGATTTCATTTTTGGTAACCTACTATAGGACGATGACTTACAGATCAAGTTTGAGTTTCATGCTGATTGCATTATTCTTGTATGAGTTATGGCCCTTGGAAATATGGAAAAGCACCAAAATATCAGTTTTCCAGACTTTTTTTTGGAAATGCTTCAACGGAATAATTTCATTTTTTGTAACCTACTATAGAACAATGACTTACAGATCAAGTTTCATTTGCACTCTGTCCATCCATCAGTCTGTCAGTCAGTCAGTCAGTCAGTCTGTCAGTCACACTTTAGTTTTCTGGACTTTTTTTTTAAATGCTTCAACCGAATGATTTCATTTTTGGTAACCTACTATAGAACGATGACTTACAGATCAAGTTTGAGTTTCATTCTGATTGCATTATTCTTGTGTGAGTTATGGCCCTTGGAAATATGGAAAAGTGCCAAAATATCAGTTTTCCGGACTTTTTTTGGAAATGGTTCCACTTAATAATTTGATTTTTAGCTCAACTTTGGCGAAGCCAAATTTGAGCTTATGCCATGGGCAGTCTGTCCGTCTGTCCGTCAACAATTCAATACGGCTTGGGCTAGAGGCCGTATTTATGAACCAATCCTTACGAAACTTCTTGGGTACCTTTGTTATGACCGTGGTACGAGAACGAGTGTTTTGGGGTCTGATCCGAAATTCAAGTTTGCCGCTGGCAGCCATTTTGTATAAAATTAGGTGCAATCAGATTTTTGCGCAGAACTTCCATATGAAAGCGCTGATTTGAATAATTTTTTGTATAAATGTTTAGTGCCATGGGATACATCACATATAATACAGTTTTTTTCTCGTGCGTAAATTATGCAAATTAGACTAACTTTGATTTATTTAGTGTTACTTTCAGCACTGTAACTGCAAATGCCAATCCGGCTCGGGCCAGAGACAGTATTTATGAACCGATCTTTACGAAACTTCTTGGGTACCTTTGGTATTACCGTGGGACGAGAACGAATGTTTTTGGGTCCAGTCTGAAATTCAAGATGGCCGATGGCAGCCATTTTGTACAAAATTAGGTGCAATCAGATTTTTGCACAGAACTTCCATATGAAAGCACTGATTTGAATAATTTTTAATGTGAATGTTTAGTACCATGGGATACATCACATACAATACAGGTTTTTTTCTCGTGCAGAAATTATGCAAATTAGATGAACTTTGATTTTTTCAGTGCTACTTACACACAGTAACTACACATGTCAATACAGCTCGGGCTAGAGTCTGTATTTATGAACCGATCTTCACAAAATGTCTTGGGTACCTTTGTTATCACCTTGGGATGAGAACGAGTGTTTCTGGGTGCGGTCCAAAATTCAAGATGGCTGCCAGTGGCCATTTTGTACCGAAATTAGGTCTAATCAGTTTTTTGTACACAACTTCTATAAGGCTCAGGCTAGAGGCCGTATTTATGAACCGACCTTTACGAAACTTCTTAGGTACCTTTGTTATCACAGTGGGATGAGAAGGAGTGTTTTTGGGTGTGGTCCAAAATTCAAGATGGCTGCCAGTGGCCATTTTGTACCGAAATTAGGTCTAATCAGTTTTTTGTACACAACTTCTATACGGCTCAGGCTAGAGGCCGTATTTATGAACCGACCTTTACGAAACTTCTTAGGTACCTTTGTTATCACAGTGGGATGAGAACGAGTGTTTTTGGGTGTGGTCTGAAATTCAAGATGGCCACCAGCAGCCATTTTGTACCAAAATTAGTGCAATCAGTCTTTTGTACAGAACTTCTGTATGAAAGTTCTGATTTGAATAAGTTTTTGTATGAATGTTTAGTAACATGGAATACATCACATATAGTACAGGTTTTTTTCTCAAGCAGACATTATGCAAATTAGATGAACTTTGATTTATTCAGTGCTACTTATACACTGTAAGTGCACATGTCAATACGACTCGAGCTAGAGGCTGTATTTATCAACCGATCTTCACAAACTTCTTGGGTACCTTTGTTATCACCTTGGGACGAGAACAAGTGTTTCTGGGTGTGGCCCAAAATTCAAGATGGCTGCCAGTGGCCATTTTGTACCGAAATTAGGTCCAATCAGTTTTTTGTCACAACTTCTATACAGCTCGTATTTATGAACTGATCGTCACGAAACTTCTTGGGTACCTTTGTTTTCACTTTGGGACAGGAACGAGTGTGTTTTGGGGTGCCTTTGTTATCACTGTGCTATGAGAACAAATATTTTGGGGTTCAGTCAGACCCACTCTGGGACTCAAAGATTTCTTTTCTAGTTTTGCATCTGACCGTCACCCACCTTTACAATACTTTACCTATACATTTGTTACAGGCTACGCTCAGTATTTATGTACAGACCGTTTCAGTACTTTATATGTACCTTTGTTATCAGGTCATTACCTAAATGTTTGTGATTGCTTTGTCACATACTATACATGTACATGTTTTAACAAGTTGAGCAACAGTGTCATTGACACTTTCATTGGTATTTGATTTTAGAATGATGAGATATAGATAAAGTTTAAGATTCATGCTGATCACATTCAGGTTATAACATTTGTATAATTATTAATTATTAATGCTCATTAGTCCGGTAGAGGACATTGTATTGCTTCAGCGATACATGAGCTCTTGTTAAATTTACTATCAAGCAGGACTCTCTGGTGGCTTTTTGCAGATTCATTTGCATTCATCTTTCTTAAAAAAATGTAAAAGGGCTTTTGTTTGCACCCCCTCCCCCCCCCCAAAAAAAAAAAAAAATAAAAACGCTCTCTTTCTCTGTGGAACTTTAGATTAAAATTAGACAGAGGGGAGAAGGGTGGCACTAAACTTGTAAGTTTGTGAGACAGGAAGACAAAGAGGCACTGGGTTGGGGCATCCATGCATTGCAGAGGTGGGATGGATGTTGCAAGTCACAGGATGGTTTAAGAATTTTTTTTTTGTTGAATTTCACACCCGACTTATACTAACATTTATGAGTAAAGTTTAGGCATCACTGGCAATCTTTCAAATCCTTCTGGGACTGCCTTCTGCAAATCCAAAAATAATTTTTGGGTGGAGAACACCCTTCCGTGGTGGTTTAGTGGTAATCTATGTCTCCCGTAATATGAACTCCAATAGGTGAACTCCATTAACATTCATCGCCATGGGCCAGTGTTAGGAATGTTCTTCCCATTAGCACAGCGATTGTCTGGGCCAAACTTAATAGGGACAGGGACGATTTGTCCTCCAATTTATTTATTTGTTCATTCATTTATTGGAGATTAACAATAATTTCAACAGTCAGGGTCACCTATCGCCAGCTGTTTGCCGTGTGGACAAAATTGGAATACCCAGAGAGAACCACCGAGCAGCTGCAAGCAACTGTCAAACTCCCCAACGAACTAACTTCACGGGGTGTGTTGAAGACAGGTGCACCATCGAAATGCGATATGCCTTAGTACTCAGTGCCACCTTGTCCAGGCAGTTGGAATTGAGTGCCTTGCCCAAGGACACAACACATTTCATGTGTTGAAAAAGAGTGTTTCTGAAGGTTATGTGCTGTCCACGTAGCACCCAGCAAAGGACTGGAGGTCGGATGTCATAAGTAAAAGTGAGCAGATTCAATTTGTTCAGGTTCTGCTCTACAGTTTCACACTATTGCACAGAGGTAAAATTCTAAACATAGGACATATGTTTAAACTAATGCCATATAAATTGAGATATATTTTTGGTTTCAAATATATGATTACATTAGGCTATTTGTTGGACAAGAAAATTTGAAGTTTTGGTCCCAAAGTTGGAGTCTGATGTATAGGAGTAAATTACAAGATGAATTATGGGAAATAGTGGTTTCGAAAAATTGGCTATTTTTTCAAATGTCATTTTTACACGGGTTTGTTACCAGACATGTAACTAAAAAATGAAACAGAACATATAAAATTTTGTTTGCATTTTACAAACAGGAAATGCTATGCTCCAAGGGTAGGTAGGTAGGGATGGTAGTAAAATTCTGCTTTTGAGGCTGCTGGGTGGCTGAAAATGACTGGTTTCAGCATTTTTTCATGCAATTTTGCAGGTTGAAGTCTTGCCTTTAACAATAAATCATTCCATCCACATTCAGATTGTTTATTTCTACTTAGTCAGATAGTGTTATATGTTTTTTGTGGATTTGGTAAATGTAATACATGTTATGGGTTAGATAACTAAGTTATTAAATATTTGCATTCGAAGAGAGTGTATGGCATGTCATTTTTGGAAATGCCTGAAAAATGTGGAGCGGAACCTTAAAGATCATTTTGCCATCAGTGTCACCTCTCGAACCAGGAAGTTCTTTATTCGTGTTTGAGTTTTAAATACACCATTTTTAACAAAAAACTCTCATTATTTCTGGTTTGTGTGCAATTGTTAAGGATAGTTAACACTCATCAAGTGATATCTCAGCACAACGGGAAGGAAATAAGTGGAAATTTTGAGAAATTTGTTGATGTAGCCTAATTTTGCAACATTTGGAAATTACGTCAGATTTCGAAAACACATTAAGATAGAGCACTGCCTTTCCTAAACACTGAGCTTTGTTTTCATGATAGATATATACAGTTATGAACAGCCTGGTTGTTATTATTCACCACAGAATTGCAGTCTTGGTATCTACTTTTTCATTTTGGCCTGTGGTTCATCCATCCTGAAAGAAATCCCGAAAGGAATGGTTTCGCGCGCCGAAGGCGCGCATGGACAGTATGAAGGACAAGCCCCTTTTGCCCCTCAGTGACTGTAGATGATTCATTCTCACATGTCTAGGCATGTTGAAGGAGGAACGGCTTCAGGTACTCAACAGGTGTCACCAGTTGCGTCATGATGGTTACTTGGCTGATGTCGGTTGAACCCTCGGGTGAGGATCAGTGTGAGAGGTTAGGTCCTCTCACAAAGGTACTACCTCTTCCCGAGGGTGCAGTCGATCTGGATTTTCGGGCAAGTATAGTCTGCTGCTTTGAGGATGATTATGAGTGATGGCCATCACTAGCAAGTATAATCTGCCTCAGGCTGTCTCTGTTTGGTTGGACTCTTCGAAGGAAAACAACAACGACCCCTTTCGGGGACCACCAAGAAGAAGAAGACCCGAACTTCCCTGGTTCGGGGGCAGGCCTGCATTGTAATCCTATTGGGTTGGGACAAAAAGATGTGCAATGCGCTTACAAAAAGGTGCAGAGGCGGGACGCAGGACCAACGCTCGCCTCCCTTAAAGTGGTCGATCACTTTTAGGGATGGAGCGGAGGATGTTCAGGAACCGTGGGGGTGACTGTTTCCATAACGGTTAGACTGTCTGTAGCGGTTATTGGGGTGCTGGTCAAAAAGCATCTTCTGTGTACCTGCTTAAAAGAAGAAGGTAAAATTAGTTTTCATTAAAGTATGTAAACTGTAAAGATAAAAGTAGCACATCTTGTTCAATCTTAAGGTTTAATCTTAAGCTGAGTCGGTGAAGGCAGCCCTTTCTGGTAGAAGGCCACAGTTAAGCTGTTTTTCTGCCTGTTTATTCACCTTCTCGTTCCCTATTTATTATTTAGTTTTTATAACAGTATTTAATCATGATGTAATTTTTAGTTGAGGCGGTGAAGGCAGCCCTTTCTGGTAGAAGGCCATAGTTAAGCTGTTTTTCTGCCTGTTTATTCACCCTCTCGTTCCCTATTTATTATTTAGTTTTTATAACAGTATTTAATCCTGATGTAATTTTTAGTTGAGTCGGTGAAGGCAGCCCTTTCTGGTAGAAGGCCATAGTTAAGCTGTTTTTCTGCCTGTTTATTCACCTTCTCATTCCCTCTTTATTTAGTTTTTAACAATATTTAATCCTGATGTAATTTTGCTTGAGTCGGTGAAGGCAGCCTTTTCTGGTAGAAGGCCACAGTTAAGCTGTTTTTCTGCCTGTTAGTTCACCTTCTCGTTCCCTAGTTTTTTTGTTTTGTTTTTTTTCCAGCGGTCTTAGTTTTGATTGCAATTTTGGGGCTTTTGTCGGCTTTTGCAAATTGCTCCAAGTTCGGAGATTAGTTCGCTGTCGGCTAACCGGTCATGATTTTTCACGGCCAGGGTGGCTAGGCAGTCTTTAATGGTGGGGATATCGACCCTGTCATGGAGTGTTTTGATGGGTGTGTCCCATGGTGCGCAGAGGGCAACTCTAAGTGCGTGATTTTGGACCTTCTGGAGTTTTCCCATATTAGTTTGGTTGAGGTCAGTTAATATGATTGCACCGTATTCGAGTACTGGGCGCACAAAGGCTTTGTATAGTTTGAATAGGGTGGACTGGTTGGCCCCCCATGAAGTTCCCTTAAGCATTTTCAGTAAGTTAATGCGTTTGGTAGCTTTTTTCGTCATGTTGTCGGTATGTTTGTTCATCCATCCTTTAAGCTGTTTGCACTTTTATATCTAGTGAGCAACACCCCCACCCCCAAAGCAATGGTTGTTATTGCTTCTTGTTTTACATTATGATTGTATTTAACCGAGCTATTGACAGGACCAAGGTAGTCAATGTGGCTGGTGGTAATAATAAAAAGGCTATCTCGGGTGGCTCAGAGAAATGTGAGGGTTGAGGTGGTGTGGTGTGGTTGTGAAAATCAGGCAAAAACTGCCTGCAAAAGCTATTTGGCAGTCACAAAGGCCATGCTGTATCTTTTTACTGGTTGAAAATAGAGACTTGTGGATTTGCTTCATTCAACTCAGTATGGACTCCAGATTCTTCTGCCCAAGTGAAATCCAAGGGGAGATCACTCTTGTTTTCTCTTAAGGTTCCGCTCTACAGTTTTGCACTATTGCACAGGGGTGAAATTCTAAACATAGGGCATATGTTGAAACTAAAGATATGTAAATTGGAGATATATTTTTAGTATCAAATATATGATTACATTAGGCTATTTGTTGGTCAAGAGAATTTGAAGTTTTGTTGAATTACCAGGTGAATTATGGGAAACGGTGGCTTTGAAAAATTAACTATTTTTTAAAATGTAATTTTTACACAGGTTTGTTACCAGACATGCAACTGAAAAATGAAACGGAAACATACAAATTTTTTTTTGCATTTTAGAAACAGGAGATGCTATGCTTCTGGATAGGTAGGTAAGGGAGGTGGTAAAATTCTGCTTTTGAGGCTGCTGGGTGGCTGAAAATGCCTGGTTTCGGCATTTTTGTCATGCAGTTTTGTAGGTTGAAGTCTTGCCTTTGACAATAAATTATTCCATCCATTTTCAGATTGTTTATTTCTACTTTGTCAGATAGTGTTATATGTTTTTTGTGAATTTGGGAAAAGTATTACATGTTGTGGGTTAGATAACTATTAGTTACAGAATATTTGCATTCGAAGAAAGTGTATGGCATGTCATTTTTGGAAATGCCTGAAAAATATGGAGCCAAGCCTCAAATCGAGTCCCTGGGTTAATATTTGAGCTCCCTATGGGAGCCCAAATTTTAACTTAGTGCAATATGAGAGATTTTCTTCAAAAATCTTTTTCTCCAGGGCCACCAATCAGAATCTTTTCATACGTGGTATATAACATTTCTGGGAAGATCAGATTAAGGTTTGTCCAAATCGAGTCCCTGCCTTAAAATTTAGGCTCTCTACTTTTTATGTTTGCATAACTTTTTTGTGTTATGTATTTTTCTCTTTTTCACAGCATCTTATATATTTAATTATGTGCAAAGTAAAGATTAATATTTTAAACTAAGTGTGTTTCATTGTTTTAACACCAAGTAAGCCCGCTCTAAATAAAATAACTTAGTTTCAAAGAGTATCACTGGACTTTAGCTGTTTCATAAAAAGAGATCAGTTTATTTATTCGTGGGGGCATGGTGACGTTGTGTACTAATGCATACAGCACGTCGATGGTGCACTTGTCTTCACCCAATGTTAACCCTGCTTGTGTGGAGTTAGTATGTTGGGGGCTTGCCAGTTGCTCTCCATTTCTCGGTGGTTCTCTCTGGGTACTCCGGCTTTCTCCATCCATAAAACTGTCCAACATGAGGTGACCCTGTCTCTGTCATAAGTGTCTTTAAACCCCAATAAATAAATGAATAAATAAATGAATAAATTTATTAGCCAGTGCTGCTAATGTATATTCTGTCGTAGGCCCCCATTCATGGACGTAAGGTATGGATGCCCCCCCCCCCCCCCCACCCCCCCTCCAAAAAAAGAAAAGAATTGGGTAATAATAATAATAATAATAATAATTTTCAGCCTAAAATCCACAAAATGTGCTCTTTGGCTTTACATACAAAAAAAAAAGGGAAATGATTTCTTATCTACATATTGTTGCAGAAAGCTTGTTTGTAGAGATGCCTTTTCAAACCAGCTTTGAATGACTCAGTCTCAGGGACTTGGTAAAAGGTTCCAGAGATTAGGGGCGGCGATCAAAAAGGCCCGGTCACCCGCGGATGCTAATTTTGAAACAGGTTGGACCAAGGTGTGCGAGTCCGAAGAACGGAGGTCTCTGGCAGGTGTGTAGTATGTGACCAGATCTGAGAGATATAATGGTGCCAGGTCATTAATACATTGATATGTCAGAAGGATTATTTTATATTGAATTCTTTGTTGGACAGGAAGCCAGTGGAGGTCGGCTAGGATAGGTGTTATGTTGCACGACTTCCTATTTCGAGTTACGCACCTAGCAGCACAATTTTGGATATGTTGAAGCTTATCCAGTGACGCCTTTTTGCATCGGTATAGCAGTGAGTTGCAATAATCAAGACGACTAGTGACAAAAGCGTGGACTAATTGTTCAGCTGTGTGTTTGTCTATCAACATTCGCACCCTGCTGATATTTCTAAGATGGTAGAATGCAGCACGACACACCTGCTGGATGTGTTTGTCAGCTGCCAACGACTCATCGATGAAATATCCCAGGTTACGAACGGTAGCCGATGGTATAATGCTATTTTCTTCTATTGATAACGGAAGTTTTGAAATTTTGCCTAATTGGTGAGGTAAGCCAATGTAAATAACCTCTGTTTTGTTGGCATTTAACTTTAAAAAGTTATTAGCCATCCAGTCTTTGATGTCCGCCACACATTCCTCTAGTCGATGACATGCAAACGCTTCATTATCCGGTTTAAAATGGATGTATAGCTGGGTGTCATTGGCATAAAAGTGAAATTGTAGGTCATGTCTGCGGATGATATCACCCAGGGGAAGAACATAAATCGCATACAATAAAGGGCCCAGAACGGACCATTGGGGAACACCGTACTGAAGATTGAACTCGGTGGAGGTTGACTCGTTAATGAGTATACTTTGGGTACGGCCTGTTAGGTAGGAAGAGAACCACTGTAGAGCTCTACCCGAAATTCCTACTCTGTGTTCTAACCTGTCTATGAGTATATTGTGGTCGATGGTGTCGAAGGCAGCACTCAGGTCGAGTAATACTAAGCAGGAGACAAGATGTTTATCCACTGACATTAGAATGTCGTTCTGCACTCTGAGTAAGGCAGTCTCTGTGCTGCACTTAGGTTTATAGGCTTACTGGAAAACCTCTGAAAGTTCATACTGGTAAAGATGAGAATTCAGTTGAAGAGCAACTGCGCGTTCCACAACCTTGGATAAAAACGAAAGGTTGGAGACAGGGCGGTAATTCTTCAATATTTCCGGGTCGAGCCCGGGTTTTTTAAGTAATGGGGTAACAAGTGCCTGCTTCATATTGGTGGGGAAGACACCCGATGTAAGAGATGAGTTAACAATTTCTAATATCCATGGTGCAATATCTGATAGGCAAGATTTCAACAGCCAGGTTGGGATTACATCTAATTTGCAATGTTTGGTGGGGGCATTCGTTATTAAATTCTTGAGACTTACAAGTGTTATAGGCTGGAAGGAATCCAGACACACATGGTCTGTCGAAGCCCTAAACACAATGGGATGTGGGTTGGGGCTAACTTTCAGTCCAGCTCGAATGCATTTGATTTTGTCAGCAAAAAATGTAGAGAACCGCTCCGCCAGATCAGAAGCAGAGGAGTGATCTGGGAGAACGGTTTCCTTTTTTCGGTGCAGTAGCTTGTCGAGTACTGTTGAAAGAACATTTGGTTTGTTTAAATTGTTTTTAACAATTTGAGAAAAGTAGGTCTTCTTGGCCAAATGTATTAGTTCGTTGACACGGTTCCGTTGTCGAACGTACATCTCCCTGTGAATGGAGAGCTTGGATTGTCGCCATTGCAATTCGAATTTTCGTCGCAGAGATTTCGCCTGTCGTATCTCGTCTGAAAACCAAGGCGTATTTGGGAGAATTGTAAAAGTTCGATTCTGAATGGGCGCGAATTTGTCGATGATGTTCGAGATGTTTGAAGTGAAGACGCTCAACATTTCATCCGGTGGTTTCTGGGTATCGATTGACATGAAAGATGAATTAATCTCTTCTGAGAGTTGTTCACAGTTAATATTCCGATATTTCCTTATGATACTTTCTTCCGCAGAGGCATTGGGCAGGGCAATTTAAGTTGTAACTGAACAAGAAAATGATCAGAGATGGCTAGGTCAATAACGTTGATATTGTGAACCTGAATTCCTGCAGTATGAATATATGTGTACACAAAAAAAAAAAAAAGAGAGAACAGAATCAAATAAAATGAAAAATTTAGCGGCCCAGTGAGACCTATCCCAACATTAAGATAATGTCAGGCAAAGGGTAAAATAAACTCTTTGCCAGCTCATGTGAATGGAAATGGGATACGATAAAATGTATCATATCCCTCTCGCCAATGAGCCTGAAACACCTGTCAAGTAAATTACAGCGTTGCCCCCACCGCCTCCCCAATTTGTTTGGTGCAGTAGATAAAAGTCTACATCAGTAGATCAGCACTCTTTGCTTCCATGGGTCCCCGACAAGGGGGTGCATTTACTTAAATCAAGGTGTGTGCATGTACTTCCCTAAGGTTTCTCTTGGAATGGGGAATTTTAAATGGAACTCAATTTCGACTACAGGCCCGAAGTTGGGTGGGTTGAGGTACCTCGTGTTTTGCACGTGTTTGTTTGAAAATGACCATTTTCATTTTTAGCTTACAAATAAGTCTAGAACCATTCTTCTTTGTTTTCAATTCGATTAATATTTTCAATGTGAGTTATCCTTACTAAACATATTTCATTAGATTAAATGCCCTTTCACATATTTCTGCAAATCTTTATTCAGCACAAAACACCTGCCTAATATTGGCATTTCGGTCAAATTGTTAGCTATTGCCCTGCCAAAAACCACGGTAGCCTATATATGTTGTTCATTTGAATTTCCTTGTTACTTGGAATGCTGATTACAGGTATCAGTGGAAATTCGCTACTAATGCATCAGTGAATTTAACCCATGCCTTGGAAACGCACAGTTGATTGAGTAACTGCACAAACCAGTTTAATTTATATACCAGCTCATGTCTCTGTCCTTCAAACTGGTCCAAAACAGGGATAGTGCAGCATCTTTATATGATTGTCTGCCATTTTGGACACATTGTGTATAAAATCAGAATTTCTTTTGCATTTATGATAATGGTACATTACATTCTTACTATTCAGCCCATTAGTTGTGTTCAGCTAATTCACAGTGCCTAGATTGTAGGCCAAAATGTCTGATTTTCAGGCCTATTTTTTGTTTTGGAAAATTTTGGCAGAAAAAAATAATTTTGATAAATTTTTCTTACCAGTTGGGTATGGATAAGTGTATTTATGGCAAATCTGTGAAATTTTCAGGTCATTAGCCTATTCGGACCCGGGGTTATTGGTCAAAGAAAATTTTGGCATTTTTTTCGCGTTTCGCGGCCATTTTGGACACGTTTGTGGATAAAATCGAAAATTTTTTTGCATTTATGATAATGATGCATTACATTCTTACTATTCAGTCCATTACTGGTGTTCTGCTAATTCACAGTGCCAAGATTGTAGGCCAAAATGTTCGATTTTCAGACCTATTTTTGATGTTTTAGAAAATTTTGGCCAAAACAATAATTTTGGTGAACTTTTGTTACCAGTTGGTTATGAAAAAGTGTATTTATGACAAATCTGTGAAAATTTCATGCCATTATCCCATTCAGCCCAGAAGATATTGGTCATTGAAAATTTGGGCAATTTTTCTCCATGTTTGGTGGCCATTTTGGACACATGGTAGATGAAATTTAAATGTCTTTTGCATTTATGATAATGACACATTACTTTCTTACTATTCAGTCCATTACTGGGGTTCCATCAAAACTGATTTTATAGCAGACAGATAAACAGTGACACTGAAACACCCATTTTGACCCTCACCCTAACTGGTGGAAAAGTGTTTTAGGTGCATCCTGAATTTCCCCTTTTTGTCGAAAAACAATTGAAATCCTCACAAATCAATTTAAAGCAGAAATCATCATTCAAATGGACTATCCCCCAACCCGGGGGACAAGGGGTCATACAGGTCATGTGGTGATATTGTAATTAGGCTTTTCCCTCTGGAAAAGACTATTGTTTTTATACGGATTATTTTTTATTTATTTTTTTTTTTTTTTCTCCACACAATTTGTCCGTACGATTCAGAAGCCATTTTCGAACCGATTTTCACGAAATTTTGCACACGCATAGAGGGGCACAAAATCTAAAAATGTACTGAAGCGGAAGTTTCGATTTAACCCTTATGTCATCAGAATTGGCAAAAAACTGTCAAAATTGGGGTTTATCGGCACTTTCTCGAAACACGTCTTGTAGATTCTTTTTATACATTCGTCATTGCTAGACCTGTCTGTGACACGCCCTTTGATACACACGACATATCACGCGATGCATATGGTAACCCTCCACAGGCTGCTAAACATTGAAATTTTGATGAAATAGGCCGGTTTCAGGCCCCCACTGCACCCAAACAATAGACGAGAGATAAACATAACTTGCTTTATTGGGAGTGGAATTCACTGTGGATCATTTTTGTCAGTAATAAGGGTGTTAAAAAAACCAAGCGTTACCCCGTTTTGGGCTGGTTAAACAGCAATACCCCCATAAAGCTCAAAAATTCGTATTCTTTTTCATCAAGCCATTCTGGCTTGTTCGGATGTGACACTGGCATATTATTCTGCACGATTTATCGTCCCACCTCACTTCAAAGTGAAAACCAATCAATAAACAAAGAGCCCCTCACAGTACAAATACAGGAATCCACTGATATCTGGTGTCTTTTTATTTTGAGCGTTCTATCGTCCAAACCATGTCGTCGTCAGATTCGACAAATATTATGAGTGATACTGATAGCAGTTCTGATAGTTCAGGGTCTGCAGGGCACAGCTCTAGTTTTAATGAGAGTTCACCAGGTACGCCTCCACTAGACAGCGAAACTCTTCGAATTTTTGCATCAGACGACGATGCTTCAAGTTTCAGCGGATACCAAGATAACCGTTCTGACCTTCAAATAACTGTGGATTCACGTCCACAAACTAACAATGTCACCTTGACTGAGGACGTAGTCCCAGTTAATCAGCTTGGCGATGGAGAGGACGTTGTCCCTCCAAGTGGAAAACCACGTAATTCATCTTCACTTTCTGTCAAGAAACTTAAAGGGAATCAGGAAAAAGTAGCTGATTCCCCACACACAAAACGCTGTGACTCTGAAACTGTCAAGGTCACCAGATGAGTTGTTGCGACTGGGGCGAAATCGAAAGTGCAAAGTTCTTCCCGTAATTCGAGCAAGATCTCTGGTAAGAAACGCAAAGGTGATGATTTGCCTCCTGAACGCACTAAAGCTACAAAGGTTGTCCCAATTATTGAACAACCTGATATTCTTAACTCATCAGCAGCTGAGGACACTTCTGTGTCTAATGATGATGATTTTTTCGGTGATTCTCGTTCAGACAAAAATAGGTCTCATAATAGTCATATCGATGATGGTGATTTCACTGACAGTGACAGTTTTGAGGAGGAGGATTTTCTGAATCTCCCAAAACTTTTCACAGATGATGTTAACTATGGGCCTAAGGTTAACCCTAACATTGCAGACTTCGCTAATAAATCTTGCACAAACAAGGCAGATTTTTCAGATATTCTCAAAAAGCATCCCATTCCACAAAATTGTAAATTAATTTCTGCCCCCAGGGTGAATACAGAATTGTGGCCACAGCTTGACAGCCGGTGTCGAACCCGTGACTGCCAACTGCAAGAAATTCAAAAATTATTAGGACACGCCTTAACCCCTTTTCTGGAAATGGTTGATGACCTCAAAAATCTTAAAAGTGTCTCCCTCAAAGCTATCGCCGGTAATGAGAAACAAGAGGCCAAGAAATTGACGAAATGTTTCACTAAATCTATTGATCAGGCAAAAGAGAATTTGATTGATGGTATATCCCTAATGGGATCTGCGGTTTATGATGTTTCAACAAAACGGAAACTTTTACTCAAACCAAATTTCAGTGCCCAATACAAAACTCTTTGTGCATCTGATCGTCCGGTCACACAAAACCTTTTTGGAGATAATATTTCCAAAGAAATCAAGAAAGCGGGCGAAACGGTCCGAATCACTCTTTCTAGAGGAAGAAATTATCGGAATAAACGATATAGTCATTTTTTAGGGAAACGCCCATTCTTTGGTCAGGGCCAGAGGCCACCAAATTACCAATCCAACAATCAGTACGGGAGACAGTGGTCAGACAGGTCACAAAATTATCAAAGGCCATACCGACGCAACCAACGTAACCAACATTTCCAGACGGACAGGAAATAATGGTAAGTACACATTCCTTTGCAGGAAACATAACACACTTCCTTGACAACTGGAAGGAAATTACCAATGATTCTTATATCATTAATATTGTCAGGGGATATGAGATTGAGTTTGTATCTTCACCAATCCAGCATAAAATACCCCATCCTATTCTTTTTTCCAATACCGAGACTGACTTAATCGACACTGAAGTTGAACAGTTGCTCGAAAAAGGTGCAATCACTTTTTCTTCTCCAGAGAAGGATGAATTCATTTCTAATATTTTTTTTGAGGCGCAAAAAAAATGGGAAAATGCGTCCTATTATTAACCTCAGGTCTCTTAATAAATTTGTTGCCTATTCCCATTTTCACATGGAAACTCTTCCTTCAGTCTTGCAATTAATTCAAAAGAATGATTTCTTCATATCCATTGACTTACAGGATGCTTATTTTAGCATTCCTATCTGTGCACCACACAGAAAGTTCTTGAAATTTAAATGGCAAAATCATCTCTATGAGTTCACTTGTTTACCTTTCGGTTTGTCCTCGGCACCAAAAATCTTCACCAAAGTTATGAAGCAAGTATTTGCACACCTCCGGAGTAGAGCAATACGATGTACATATTACATAGATGATTCCTTAGTCATGAGTCACATCAAGGCTGGACTTGTTGAAGATACTAAAACTATCACAGATCTCTTGCTCAAACTGGGTTTTCACATTAATTTCAGCAAGTCAGTATTAAGTCCATCAAGGGAGATAACTTATCTGGGATACATATTGAACTCGGCCACTTTCACAATTTCTTTACCCTCTTATAAAATTGAGAGTATAATTGCATTTTCCAAAGAAATGTTACATCAAAAGCACCCAAGAATTCTACAAGTGGCAAAGCTTATTGGTCTATATGTTTCAACTTTTCTAGTCATAGAACTTGGACCACTGTTTTATCGGAATTTGGAAAGGGATAAAACAAGGGCTGTTACAAAATATAATTCCTATTCAGGCTCAATGACACTGTCTAAAGAGGGTCAATCTGATATTAGGTGGTGGATATCCAATATTGCATCAATGAACAGTAGACCACTTCGATACCCTTCACCTTTTGAGGTTTTAGTGTCTGATTCTTCTTCCTTTGGATGGGGTGGTTTCTTGGGTGGCGACTGGATTAATGGACTTTGGAGTTCCTCTGAACAGTCAAAACACTTAAACATTTTGGAACTTTTGGCAATATTCAAATGCTTAAAAGCTCTTGCCAACAATTTCACAGACTGCCATATCTGTATTAAAACTGATAATTCAACCGCTGTCTCTTACATTAACAATGTTGGGGGTAGGAAACC
This sequence comes from Pictodentalium vernedei, assembly GCA_031216915.1. Taxonomy (NCBI): domain Eukaryota; kingdom Metazoa; phylum Mollusca; class Scaphopoda; order Dentaliida; family Dentaliidae; genus Pictodentalium; species Pictodentalium vernedei. The sequence continues at coordinate 558,596,499 of CM062296.1, forward strand.
ATCTCTTTTTAACATTTGTAAAGACATTTGGTTGTGGTGTTACAAAAGGAAAATACACATTTCAGCTGTTCACTTTCCTGGCCACGCTAATATGTTGGCAGGTAATTTGTCCAGGGAACTCAAAAGTACATCTGAATGGAAGTTGAATCCAAAAATTTTCCTCCAGTTATGTGACAAATTGTTTTTTCCGTCAATTGATATGTTTGCTTCCAAGAAAAATCATCAGTTGCCAAAGTATTGCAGTTGGTATCCAGATGTTGATGCCTTAGCCATTGATGCTTTTTCTTTTCACTGGACTGGCCACTTACCATACTTATTCCCTCCTTTCAGGTTGCTCGGGAAAACATTGGTGAAAATAGAGGAAGACAAGGTAAATCATGCCATTCTCATCTGCCCTTGGTGGCCAACACAACAGTGGTTTCCCAGATTGCTGGAAGTGCTTACCAGTCCACCAATAAAACTGCCACACAGCAGAAAGTTACTCAAACATCCACTAACCAGGCGTATCTCATCCATTGTCTCAAAGATTAAATCTAATCGCTTGTTCTGTGTCCGGAAATTCCGCCAAAATAAGGGTTTTTCGAAAGAAGCTTCTGAAACAATTACCAGGTCGTGGAGGAAATCTACCTCCAAACAATATGGGTATGCCTGGAAACAATGGTGTACTTGGTGTGATCAACAACACTTTAATTACTTTCAGGCCAGTGAAGCTCAAATTGTGAATTATTTAACATTTGTTGGGAAAAATAAATCTTACAGTGTAATCAACACCCATAAATCCATGTTAATTCAAACTCTTATATCCATTGGTCGCACTGAATTGTCTTCCACACCACTCATTACTAGGTTTATGAAGGGTTCTTTTAATGCAAATCCACCTAAACCATGTTACAGTACTACTTGGGATGTCTCCTTAGTGATACAACTGTTACAAACTCAGTATCCCCTTCGGGATCTTTCTCTTGAACAATTGACAAAGAAGCTAGCCTGTTTAATGGCCTTGGTTTCTCCACAGAGGGCACAAACCTTTGTTTCTTTAAATTTAGATCACATGCATGATACTCCACATGGGGTGCATTTTACAACATCCAATTTGCAGAAAACTTCTCGACCAGGTCATGTTTCTTACAATGTTGATCTTTTCCCCTACAAGGACAAGAAACTTTGTGTTGTTCATACTCTGCGGGAGTACATAAAACAAACTCAACATATTCGAAAATCTACTCAACTCTTTATTTCATTCAAAACAAAGAAAGCAATAACAGCATCTACATTTGCTAGGTGGATTCGTGATTGCATGCAATTGGCTGGGGTGGACTCTTCTTTCAAGGCTCACTCAACACAGAGTGCTTCCACATCCGCTGCTTTCCAGTCTGGTTTATCTTTACAACAGATTTTAAAATCCACCAATTGGCGCTCCCCTCAAATTTTCCACAATTATTATTTCAGGGAACATCCGCATCCTGACCAGTTTGCTGCAGCAGTTTTGCAGTGAGAACCTCTTCCATCCTACAGTGAATATTGAAGAGATGTGTTTAGTTTCATGTATACACATTGACAGATTGAACATTTTCATAGTGCCTGTAAATAAATGTGTACGATGAATAATTAAATCATGGAAACTTCAAGTTCATCTTTAGTGTTTGTCATTTGTTTTTCCTCACTTCTCTTTTGGGCTCCTACATGTAGTATTCAATGATAAACTTTGAAATCATGCCAGTGTCACAACCGAACAAGCCAGAATGGCTTGATGAAAAAGAATCCCCCACCTCATCCAAGTATACGCAGTATACGCAGGATGAGGGGGATTCTTAGAATACAAGCCTGTAGGCTTGGAGGATGTGGCACCCTCCCACTGAAGTATTTTGGCTTTGTTCAAACTTTTTTCCACACAAGACATTCTATGTAAATTTTCAACTGTAGGGGTTAAATCCCTACCCTTTATTATACTACCTTTATCATTGAATACTACACACTTTGAAATGACACCAGATATCAGTGGATTCCTGTATTTGTACTGTGAGGGGCTCTTTGTTTATTGATTGGTTTTCCCTTTGAAGTGAGGTGGGACGATAAATTGTGCAGAATAATATGCCAGTGTCACATCCTCCAAGCCTACAGCCTTGTATTCTAAGAATCCCCCTCATCCTGGGTATACTTCGTATACTTGGATGAGGTGGGGGATTTTCCGTGGGTTTCTCTAAACGAGTCTTGTACATTTTCAAGAAAAATTTGTCACTTCCAGGCCGTGGTGTGACAATAGAAGTTGCATGGACAAAATACTGCGGTGAGCATTTGTTAACCCTCCACGGGCTGTTAAAAGCCAAAATTGTGATAAAATGGGCTGTTTTTGGACGCCAACACCCACTTGGTGTACCACCGAGAAAGGTTCCTTCTTTTATCGGACGCAAAATTGATGGGGAAACATTTTTGATAATGGTAAGGGTATTCAAAAGTCGAAGTCTTAACCCATTTTGGACTGGTTAAAGAGAGATACCGCTTAAAAGCTTAAAATTCCCATTTTCTGTGGATTTCTCTGAAAGCAACTTGTTGTGTGACATTACAAGCTGCATGGACAAAATATTCCGGTGAGCATTTATTAACCCTCTACAGGCTGCTACGCATCGTAATTTTGTTGAAATAGGCTGTTTTCAGATGCGCACAGCACCCAATGCATACCCGAGAGATAAACATCGTCTACTTTGTTGGAAGTGGAATTCACCGAGGACCAAATTTGTTGGTAATAAGGGTATTCAAAAAAACAAGCATTTACCCCTTTTGGGATGGTTAATAGTAATACCCATCAAATGCTTAAAAAATCATGTTTTCCCTGAATTTCTTTACAAACGTCTCATAGGGTTTCAAGAGAAAATGGCCATTGATAGATCTTAGAGTCACATTACCAGTTGCATGGATAAAATATTCAGATAAGCATTTGTTAACCCTCCATGGGCTGCTAAATTTCGAAAAAAAATAGTCTGTTTTTGGACACCAACAACATCAAATGGGAATGCTGCAGAGAAACATAACTTCTTTTACCGGACGCAAAACTGATAGGGAAAATTTTTAGTAAGTAGTAAGGGTATTCAAAAATTGAGGTCTTAACCCATTTTCGCCCTGTTAAGGAGGTGTACCCCTTAAAAGCTTAAAATTCCCATTTTCTGTGGATTTCTCCAAAAAATCTAGTAAGTATTCAAGAGAAATTGACCATTTGCAGGTCTTGGAGTGACATTACAAGTTGTATGGACAAATGATTCCGGTAAGCATTTGTTAACCCTCAAGAGGCAGCAAATTTTGAAAAAAATGAGCTGTACTTGGCCACCCATTACACCCAATGTGTACCTGCAAGATGAACATAACCACCTTCATTGGAAGTGGGATTCACCGAGGATCATTTTGTAAGTAATGAAGGTATTCATAAAACCAAGCATTAACCTGTTTAGAGCTGGTTACTGGGTGATACCCCTCAAAAGGTTATAAATTCATTTTATCCTAGGATTTCTCTAAAAACATCTCATAGATTTTCAAGAAAAATTGGCCATTCTCAGATCTTAGTGTGAATTACAAGTTGCATGTACAAAATATTCCAGTAAGCATTTGTTAACCCTATGCTGGTTCTCAAACATCAAAATGTTGAAAACGTGGGCTGTGTTTGCATACCCGCAGCACCCAAAGTTAAAAGGAGAAATCAATATAAGTGGAAGTAGAATTCACTGAGAATTATTTTTGTAAGTAATAAGTGTATTAAAAAAACAGCCCTTAACCCGTTTTGGGCAGGATAAACAATTATACCCATCAACAGCTTAAAATTCATGTTCTCCCTGGATTTCTCTGAAAACATCTCGTAGATTTTTAAGTAAAAATGGCCATTCACAGTTTTTGGTGTGAAATTACAAGTTGCATGAATAAATATTCCTGTTAGCACTTGTTAACCCTTAACAAGCTGCCAGACATCAATATTTTGGATACATTTGAGATAAAACAGACCATTTTCAAATAGATACAGCACTCAGTGGCTATGTGTCAAACAAACATAACTCCTTTTGTCGGTCATTAACTTGTTGGACGATGATATTGATATTAACCCTTTCCACCGTTAATGATGGTTTTTACCTAAACATTTTTTTTTATCAAACTGAGTCATTTGAGACTTCTGTACTCACCTTTTTCATGACATCAATGAAGGAACTTCAGTGAGACAGTCAAAAGCAATTCATCATACACCGTGGGGTCATGACAAATCATGGAATCTCATCGGGGAAAAGCCATGATTCTCCAGAATCATAAAGTCTATTTCCCTCTGGGATTACCGTATAAATAATTGGTACATCCATCATCGTATAGATTGTTTGGCAGTAACTTCCATTCAGTGAGGTGTAGTCAAACTGCACACCAATAAATTACGCCGATTGCCTTAGTTGAAATTACGTAGCTATATTTTAGGTGCACCATCCTTGCAGTTGCACTCCCACTGTGTTAACAACATGAATTTAGGAAACATTGCACCACTTGTAATTATATATTACAACGAAATCAGTCGGTTTTTCGTAACGTAATGGGGCTGTAAATTATTATTCATTTCTATATAATTAGGGAATGCAGTTCCCAGACAAATTTGGTATTTAGTACGTATTATTGGAGGGCGAATAAGTTTGGAAACTTGTGCCAATTGCCTTTGTAAATTACTGGAGAAATCAGACCCAATTTTCAGCACATTTTCCTTCCAAATCAAAATTTTATTGAGTGTCATCATGTACTTAGCTTTTGTGGAGTTAAAGATTATATATCCGTGCAAAAAGTACATCACTGGCAACGTATGGGAACAGATCTTTATAAAATAATTGGTGATTGTTTCATGTAGTGTTTGTCGAAGTCGCAAATAACACAGCCCTTTGTTGTACTAATATTTGTTTGAGACGCTGGTTGCGTCACATGGCCCTACTACCAAGTATGGAATGTGCATACATTGGTCCATTAGAATAGTTTGAGGGGTGGATTGTACATTCATGTATTTTGCTTATTGTTAACTATTTTCAGCCGTCTGCTGATAAAGTTAAAGCTGTTTTATGACTGCTTTAGTTGTTAAGCCTAATCATGTCATTTCTGTCAGGATTCATTTGGGTGTATACTTAATGCATTGCAACCGATTTCTATACTATCTGATTTGCTCTCTACAGTTCAACTTTTACAATTAAATGTTTTTATCGTTTCTTTTCTAAAACTATTTTGTAAGTCATTGAAACATGTGACGTTTTCATACTCGTTCCAATAATGGTTAAATTTCTACTACCAGGGCAGTATTTATTGGGTTATTGTAGTTTAAAGCAATGTTTGGTCAAGTCTGTAATCAACCACAGTGCTCTTAGACTTACATTATTACCCTGTATTATAGGCGTACACACCCTTTGATCATTCCATGACATTGTCAGTTCAACTCCAGAGAGCATACTGCCGATGGTCCAAAGACGGTCATGTATTTCAAGTGCCTCAACAGGTCTCTATTTTACACTTAGGTACAGTGAGGATTGCACAATACTGGTGAATATTACCAACATCCACAGCTGCCATGAGATACAACATCGCTGAGTCACACACTCAAACTGCACTGATTGCACACAAGCCACAACTATGGTTGGTATGCCACCACTATATTCTGGTTGTTTCATGCTGTCCCAAACTAAACTCATGTCTTTGTCCCTCAAACTGGATCTAAACAGGGATAGCCCAGCATCTTTATATGTATGTTATTTCACTATGATCACTGAGTATGGTGATTTAACATACGTTAACCCATCAAGTGTCTGTTATGATAACAAGTTTTAAAAAATTACCATGTTTGGCAGCCATTTTGGACATATTATGGATCAAATCGAAATTTCTTTAGCATTTATGATGATACATTACATTCGTACTATTCAGTCCATTCTTGGTGTTCTGCTAATTCACAGTGCTGAGATTGTAGGCAAAAATGACTGATTTTCAGGCCTATTTTTTATATTATAAAAAAGTTTGGGAGAAAAAATAATTCTGATAAACTTTTGTTACCAGTTGGTTATGGAAAAGTGTATGTATGACTAATTTGTGAGAAATTCAGGTCATTAGCCTACTCAGACCAGGAGATATTGGTCAATTAAAATTTGGATGTTTTGTGGTATTCAGAGCCCTTAGTCGCAAGTGCAAATGCAAACAGACCTACAACTCATATCTGTCTATGACTGAGAAAAATTTCAGAAAAATCTGTAAGAGAGCCTTCGTGAAATCGTCTCCTCCAAAATGTTGGAAAAAAATAAAAATAAATTTTTTTTTTCAAGAAGAATACCAATTGTCTTTTCCTTTCAGGAAAGGCCAAATAATTTTTTTTCAGAAGAACAACAAATGTCTTTTCTTTCAGGAAAAGCCAATTTTTTGAGCTTCACAATATATAAAAATTTCACCAAAATCCAACATATTTTAATTTTTTTACCCTAAGACCCTCTATCTTGTCCCCTCAGAGTATCAGGATCGCTGGCATTGGGTACACAAATTCGCAATGGCAAAATAAAAATGAACAATTTCAGATAACCAGTAAACAGTGTCTTTGTAAATATGGAGCATCATGAATCACAAGATAGCATTTTTATTGAAATATGTCCAAAATAGCAAATAAGTTCTAGTTCTATCAGCACCTTGAGCTTAAACTCTAGTATTAGCAACACTACCGTTAGAATGTTGGACACAGATGAGCCGAATGCCAAGAGACTACGTATGGCTCCGGGCACCACCACGGCTCCAGTCACCTTCATTATTGAGAAAAATAAGGCAATATACAGAACTATTAGAAACTTGTGTATTAAACAATTGAAACTCGTGTATTAAACAACTGAAACTTGAACACCAAGCCTCTTTCCTAGAAAAATGTGCATCCTCCAACCTCTCACCTACTGGACTCTGACCCACAATACCTAGTTCTCGCACCACCTGCAATGACATTACCAAAACGAGACTACAAGACACCCTCATCCAGGCCAGCGACCAAATATTACAAATCACATTGGAACAGGTCCACACTGACCTTAACACGGTTACAGGCCAAATAGTAGCCGCCCGAGGCAGCTTTCCTAGCAGTACTGAACCTGAACAAGCACAGGCTCTGGAATCATCAATTAATACAGTGCTCGAACGTTACCGACTACAACAGCAACATACCTGTGAAAAAAAGATCCTCTTCCTTCAGAATGAGAAACAAAACAAACTTTTTATATGCTCGATAAGGACTCTAATCACAACAGATTTACCCGCCCTTCTGGACAATATACCTACCCCAACCAGAGAAGACATACATCCACTGCACAGGACCAACACCCATCTAAAAATAACTTCAACAACACCAGGAATTACTATCATGACAATAGAAATAGAAGTCAGCGTCAACAACGTGGCCAGATGCGTGCACCTTACAAGCAACACAGAGACAACACGAGAAGTCCACAGAACAGAAACTATCATCCTTTGTGAATGCCCTTAGAAATTTATGTAATCAACACCAACCTGTATCCTACTCTTATGGAAATAATACAAACAACAATGCAGATTATCCCGACTTGGTTATCAATTTGTCCAACCACACACTTAGCCCGGATGAATCCAGTCTCCTTTCCAAGGGCCTTAATTTCTGCCCCACCCCATCCTATTCCAACAAAGGACAATTATCAAAGGATACCAAAGATTTTTTCCGCCGCTTACAGCTCAAATTATTTTTTCATGACCTGGATGACAATACCGCTACAGACAGCCACCAGGTGCGTCTCAAGCGCAAATTCCGACCCAAATCCACATGGTCACCTCCCCCTGGAGAAGACCCCTGCCTCGAAGCTCTATACCGAACCAGCAACTACCTCATCCTTACCAACAGAGACAAAACATTCCCCAAGGATAACCTCACTCTTGGCAGATGAAACGCACTTAAGAGTCTTTCCTTAAACAAAGATATTGTAATCAAACGGTTCGATAAGGGCTCTGCCATAGTCCTATGGGACCGTACTGATTGCATTAATGAGGCTTACCGGCAACTTAATGACCAGCGTTTCTACATAAAAAAACAAACAAATCTAACTGAACATCACAATGAACTGATTATTAACCTACTAGACAAACTGGTATCCAAAAATGAAATCACACCCAAAATGAGAGACGGTTTATATTACGAATCTCCACGGACCCCACAATTATACCTATTACCGAAAGTCAACAAATGCAGAACGAAAGGCCAAGTACCGGGGAGACTCATCATTAGTGGAAGTGGTGGACCAACTGAACTTATCAGCAGTTTTGTTGACAAACATATCAAAGACTTCGTGAAATCCTACCCTAGTTATTTACGTGACACCAACGATTTGTTACTTAAGCTCCAAAACCTACCACCACTACCGGACAATTTTATTTTATGTACAATGGATGTAACATCTCTTTATACAAATATACCGAACCATGAGGGCCTCCTAGTGGTCGCTCGCAGTATACAGAAACACAAACCCAACTGGGAGCTAACACCCACGGGACTACTCAGTTTACTTAAACTAGTCCTCCAATGCAACAATTTCCAATTTAATGAGGAACACTTTCTCCAAATTGGTGGGACCGCTATGGGCACGAGGGTTGCTCCGACTTTTGCTAATATTTTCATGGGGGAACTTGAAACGAAACTTCTTGAAGAATTCCACCTCAAACCTGAATTATACCTTAGGTTTATTGACGATATATTCCTCATTTGGACACATGGAGAAGAATCCTTGAACGACTTCATCAGCCATTTCAACTCTGCACACACAACCATTAAATTCACTACCGAATATTCCACAACATCTGTTAACTTCCTTGACGTAACAATGAAGAAAAACAGTAACAAAATTGTAACCGACCTATTTACCAAACCAACAGACACACACGCTTACCTAAGGCCTGAATCCTGTCATGCTACCAATCTAATTGACGACATCCCATACAGCTAACTACTCAGAATCAGAGGTATCTGCAGCCTTAGCACAGACTTTGATTGCCGAGCATCAGAAATGCTCTCGCACTTTATAAAGCGAGGTTACGCTCCCAAAACGCTAGAGTGCTTTGAATAAGGTAGCTGCAATAGCAGGCCTCAAAATAAGCAGTCTGACATTTGCAGATTGAGGTCCCCAGAGGGTGAATTTGATGATGCTATCCCATACTGTGGGCCATTTTATCCTCTGGGTACCTCTTTCTGTTTAGTTTTGAGACCCTGATTCAGTTTGAGGTTTACAGAGGGTAAATTTAGTGATGCTACCCTGCTATGCAGGGTAGCATCACTCAATTCACCCTCTGAGAACCTCATTTTGCAAATGACAGTCTGCTTATTTTCTGGCCTGCGCAATAGACAAAGACAACATTATCAAAGCTCGGGGTACCTCCCCTGATTTCAACAACCCTCACATTCCGTTTGTGACTAATTATCACCCAGAATGCACTGATGTTTATTTACTTATCTGTTGCTTGTGGCCTATCCTTGCCGGTAGTCAACCCAGCAGAACTTTATTTTCGTCACCCCCCTTTTTAGCCCGCCGCCGTAATCCCTCCCTGAAAGACCTCCTCACTAAATTACCCCCGCTCTACCAACAGAGTGGCAAAACCATTGCCAACCCACATACCGAATGCACCAAGGCAAACTGCAAAATTTGCCAAAACATGCCAACCAAATTATGATTTCAGGGTAAAATCACTAAAAAACGCTTCAGGGGCCCACACAGCACCAATTGCATGACCAGGAATTGCATATACTGAATACACTGCAACCACTGTGGTAAACAATATGTTGGTGAAACAAAGAGACACTTCAATATCCGCATCCGAGAACATATGGCAGACATTAGACATATACGGGACACACCCATTGCCATTCACTTCAATGGCCCTAATCATACTTTTTCCGACATTTGCTACCATATTATACAAGTACTACAATCCGACTCGGAATCTTCAACAAATACGGACCAGTGCCGAATGAATGAAGTCCATTGGATATTCGCACTTAAAACACTACAACCATTTGGCCTGGACAGAAAGGACTTTTAATTAAGATGATGTCAGATGTTGACAGATTTGTTTTGTCACAGTTTATTGGGGAGTGCCTATTGGAGCTCTACACTAAAAATCTACATTAAACTACTGATACCACAAGATGATGTTAGATGTTGACAGATTTGTTTTGTCACAATTTATTGGGGAGTGCCTATTGGGGCTCCACACTAAATTGCGATAAAGCTACATAGCGAAATAATTGGCTGAAGTAAAACAACGACAGATCCTACCACTTAATTCTTAAATTGCTAGCATTAAACTACTGATACTACAAGATGATGTCAGATGTTGACATATTTGTTTTATCACAATTTACTTGGGGAACGCCTATTGAGGCTATACACTAAAAATCTACATTAAACTGCTCATATCACAAGATGATGTCAGATGTTGACAGATTTGCTTTGTCACAATTTATTGGGGAGTGCCTATTGGGGCTCCACACTAAATTGAGATAAAGTTACATAGAGATTCCAAATATTCCTGGAAGTGGGAAATAATTGGTTAAAATAAAACAATTTCAGATCCTATCACTTAATTTCTTAAGTTCCTAGCAGTAAATTACTGATATCAGAAGATGATGTTACATGTTGACATAGATTTGTCTTGCCAAAATATATTGGGGAATGCTTTTTGGAGCTCTACAATGGATCGAGATAAAGCCACATACAGAGGCCAAATATTTTAGCTAAATAGAGCTGATATTTTTGTAAAAGGTCCTGGAAATGGGGAATAATAGGCTAAAGCAAAGCAATCTCAGATACCATCACTTAATTCTTAGGTTGCTAGCTGAAAGTTACTGATATCAGAAGTTGATGTCTGATGTTGACATGGATCTGATCTGTCACAATTTATTGGGGAGTGCCTATTGGGGCTCTACAATGGATTGAGATGAACCCATATAGAGAGCCTAATTTATTTAAATTTATTGGAGAGGGCCTACTGGAGCTCTAAAATGGATTGAGATGAAGTGATATAGAGAGTCCAAACATTTCAGCTAAATACAGCTTTTGTAAAAATTCCTGAAAGTGGTGAACAATCGGTTAAAGCAAAGCAATTTCAGATCCCATTACTTAATTCTGAAATTGCTAGCATAAAACTACTGATACCACAAGATGTTGTCAGATGTTGATAGATTTGTTTTGTCATGATTTGTTGGGGAGTGCCTATTGGGGCGCTACAATGGATTGAGAAGAACCAATATAGAGAGTCCAATTTATTTTAATTTACTGGAGAGGGCCTATTGGGGCTCCAAAATGGATTGAGATGAAGCCACTTAGAGAGTCCAGTTTTTTTTAGCTAAATAGAGCTGATATCTTTGTAAAAGGTCCTGGAAGTGGGGAATAATAGGTTAAAGCAAAGCAATTACAGATACCATCACTAATTCTTAGGGTGCCAGCAGAAAGTTACTGATATCAGAGGCTGATGTCAGATGTTGACATAGATCTGTTCTGTCACAATTTATTGGGGAGTGCCTATTTGGGGCTCTACAATGGACTGAGATAAAGTCACATTGAGAGTCAACATATTCCTGAAAATGGGAAATAATTGGCTACAGTAAAAGAATTTCAAGTTGCTAGCAGTAAAATACTGTTTTCAGAGGTTGATGTCAGATGTTGACATATATTTATCTTTGGGGAGTGCCATTTGGGACTCTCTAATGGATTGAGATAAAGCCACACAGAGAGTCCAATTGTTTCAGCTGATGTATGTGTGTGTGGATGTATGTATGTCTACATATATATATTCATACATGCCCATACCCATGCATGTTTATGCCCGGAAAGTAAATGTAATATATGTATACATGATTTTATGTACACCCATGTATACTGGTCTTGCTGAAATTCCATACTGGCAGAGTTGCAAGGAATGAATATATACCTAGCTATATTATACCAGATTGAGGTAATGGAAATGTGAATATGCCTGTGAGATCATCCGAAATTCCATACTGGCAGAGTTGCAAGGAATGAATATATACCTAGTTATATTATACCAGATTGTGGTAATGGAAATGTGAATATGCCCCTACCCCCTGTGGGATTCCCGAAAATGTAAGATAACATGGATTATTAGGTGACAACAGATATGTTGACATACCCCCATCCCCTTGCTAATCTGGTGCATGAATATACAATGGATCAATACTTCTTTAGTCAATTCATGACAAATGTACCAGGAAATTCAATGTGTAAGCTATAAGCTGTGGTAATTTTGGATTATTATGTGGCAATTAGTCGCTAGTGTTAATCAACTTATTGTTTGATGTATAGGCTGATGTATGGGTATGTGTGCGTGTGGATGTATGTATGTCTACATATATATATCCACACATGCCCATACCCATGCACGTTGATGCCTGGAAAGTAAATGTAATATTTGTATTGTATGATGATATGTACACCCATGCATACTGGTCTTGCTGCAATTCCATATTGACAGAGTTACTAAGTATAATTATATACCTGGTTATATTATATCAGATTCTGGTAATAGAAATGTTACTTCCGGAAATCTAAAGATAATATGGGACTTCCGGAAATCTAAAGATAATATGGTTTATTATGTGATAATAGACATACCCCCCCCCCCCCCCCCCCCCCACACACACACACACCCTTGCCAATCTGATGCATGAATATATAATGGATCAATACTTCTTTAGTCAATTCATGACAAATGCACCAGGAAATTCAATGTGTAAGCTATAAACTGGATTAATTTTGGATCATTATGTGGTTTAGCCTTTATGCAGAAATATATGACCTTAATCACCAGTAAATAAGAAGAAGAGGCTGAACTGATGTTAAATACCGGTAAATAAATAAATAAAAATCACGGCAATTACACAGATGCATGTTAACCGGTTGAGTGCTAGATCAATTTTGGAAGTCAGAATTGATGGCCAATACCGCTGGGTGCAGCCCTTCTGCAAGTTGGCACCATGGGTATAAACAGTTGCCTAAGCTGGACTTTTTGTTGGGGTGTCGGATGCAATGCTTTGGCATTGCACCCGGCATCTTTCTCTTCCGGGGCACTAATTACTGAAGGTATAATATAATTCAGCCTTTGCAAACTCTATCTCGATCTTGAATAACCCTTGCAAAGACGAGATACAGACGAATCCGGAATTTGACTTCATTAAGGTCTATAATGACAGAACATGTGAACTTTTCAATGATGAAGATTCCCTATTTAAAGATAACACAAGCGATTGTAATTATTATTCACCCAATGACTTCCAATCAATGAACGACAAGCAAAGTGATCAATTCTCAATGTTTTATTTAAACTGCCAAAGTTTAAATGCACACTGGGACTCCCTGAATGAACTGCTGAGTGACTTACATGGTTCGAAAAATGCCTTTAGTGCTATAGGATTAACTGAAATATTTCGAATACTGTCGAACACGTCATATTACTTGGACGGCTATTGTCCACTCATTAATAAGACACGACCTGAGGGGGATGACGGGAGGGGCGGGGTGGGTCTTTATGTTACAGAGGGTCTGGCGCCAATAATACGAAATGATTTGTCTGTCTTTATTCCCTATGTAATTGAGTCCCTGTTTGTTGAAATCAAGGTAAATAATACTAAAAAACTAATTGGTGTCATATACAGACCAAATACACAACCAAAAGCAGATATAGATCTCTTTCTCACAAAACTAAATGATATAACTGACCTAATTAATCATGAATGCACAGAGGCATATATTATGGGAGATTTCAACATCGACCTGCTGAAAACAAATCATCATCCTAAAACCCAAATTTTTCTAGACCTTATGGTCAGTCAGGGTTTTTTACCGCGTATCACCCTACCCACTCGGATAACCACTCAGTCAGCAACGCTAATAGATCACTTCTTCTCCAATAATATAACCGCAACCTGTTCCTCTGGAATAATCATTACAGATGTTTCTGATCACTTCGGCATGTATTATATAGAAAATACTACAACTGCAAAGGGTAGCCCTAAAATTATACGCAAACATAAATTTACTGAAGCCAACTTGGCAATATTTAGGGCACTTCTCTATCAAAGCGATTTTTCGTCAATTTTTGAATCATGCTGTCCTAATGCTGCATACGATAAATTCATGGATATCAATTCAACAGCTTTTGAACAGGCGTTTCCTGTAGTAAATGTGCAACTACAAGCTAAGTTTGTCAGAAAACAACCGTGGATGTCCAAGGGACTCATGACTTCATCTCTTAATAAGACAAAGTTTTATAATAAGAAAATAAAATCCCCAACAGAACAAAACACACAAAACTACAAAAACTACTGTAAAATCTTTAGTAAAATAAAAAAACAAAGTAAAGCAATATACTATAATAAGATATTAAATGATAGCAAAAACAACTTAAAAGAAACTTGGAAAATATTAAATGAAACAATTAATAAAGCAAAACGTACAACTAGCTTGCCTTCTACTTTTATCAAAGACAATAATTGCGAAATAAATGATTCAAACGAAATAGCATGTGCATTTAATAACTTTTTTGTAAACACGGGAAGACGTGCCAGTGCAGAATGGACGCAAACAGATAAATCCTTCCGAAACTTCATGGGTCCATCTTCCATAAATAACTTCTACATAACACCCACTACCCCCGGTGAAGTGATGGATGTGGCCAAAAAAATGAAAGTCATATGGTCAGAAGACTGTGATGGCACTTCAACATATCTTCTAAAGAAGTCTATAGATATATTAGCCCGCCCGTTTGCCCATATCGCCAACCAGTCCTTTATCATCAGTGTTGTACCAAATCGAATGAAAATCGCCAAAGTCATCCCAATTTATAAATCCGGAGATGAAAATAGATTCAGTAACTATAGACCTATAAGTATTCTTCCAGCATTCTCTAAAATCCTAGAAAAATTGATGGCTAATAGAATGGTTAATTATCTGGATACATTTGATATTCTCTATCAGCATCAATATGGTTTTAGAAAAAATCACAGCACCACACATCCTGTGATGCAACTTCTTAGACATATTGCTATAGAAAACAACAAACCAACAAAAGATTTAATTTTTTGAAAGCTTTTGACACTATTAATCATAGCATTCTGATAAGTAAATTAGACAGATATGGGTTCAGATGTATTAGCATTGACTGGTTCGAAAGTTATCTATCCAACAGACCCAATTTGTAAAATGTGGTGAAAATAATTCGAACGAAGCCCAAATAACGTGCGGAGTACCACAGGGTTCCATACTCGGGCCAGTCTTGTTTATGCTTTATATTAACGGTATTCGTCACTCGACTTTGCTAAACCTCCTATCGTTTGCGGCTGATACGACAGCCTATGCTTCAGGTCCAAATGCAAGTAGATTGGCTGAATATATAAATCATGAATTAAGCAAATTAAAGGAATGGTGCTCAGCCAACCAGCTTGTCTTGAATGCAAGTAAAACTAAATACGTCCTTATAAATCCAACCCGTAGCACACTGGTCCCAGAAAATTTAACTATCGAAATACAAAACCAAACAATAAAAAGAATAGGAGGCCATGAACAAGATAAATCATTAAAATTTCTTGGTATCAGCATTGACGACAACCTGTCATACAGTGCCCATATCTCACATGTTTGCTCCAAAATTGGAAGAGTTAATTATGCATTGAATAAAGTAAAAAAAATATTGCCACATAAGGCTTTAATGACATTATACTTTGCCCTTATACATAGCCACCTGTTATTTGGCATCCATGTATGGGGTAATGCTCAGGCAATTAGTAAAATTCTTATTATGCAGAAACTCTCACTTCGTATCATTAATAATTCAAATTATAATGCCCATACTGATCCCTTATTTGTAAAAGACAAAATACTTAAAATTAATTACTTGTTCAGACTCCAAGCATGTCTCTTCATATTTGATTGGAAAATGGGACAACTCCCATCGTCATTTAATGACTTTTTTAACCCAATAGAAAATACTTCACAAAGAGTTACGAGACAATCAGACTTATTATATATCAGTAGAACGTGCACTAAAGCCCTCGACAGGTTACAGATCTATGCATTTCCCGAGGTGTGGAATGAATTGGATCAAGATCTAAGGTCTATCACTAATAGAAATCTATTCAAAAAATTATTGACACAAAAATTCCTCTCTCAGTACCCAAGTAGTGTGGAATGTGACAATCCCTATTGTCGAGATTGTAATTTTAATGTCGGCAGATAATCATGGATTCAACCCCCTGAAGATGCTATTAATAATAACTAAATGGTCATTTTCCGAATTATGTGCTCTTTGCATGTGATAACATCAAGTAATATTCTCGGTCTGTTTATCTCGCCCAACAGGAAAGTATGTTTTAACTGCCAAGTCCGACACAATAAAATCTGAATGCGACTAGATAATTTGCCTATAATCCAGATTCGTAATCAGTGTACAATGCACAATCCAGAACAAATATTAAAGGGAGACGACAGGTAGTCAGCCAATCTGGCTATGTCATCTCCTTACGGTATAGATATTTATTAATATTCTTGTATTGTACTAATGCTTTTTGTGTTTTCTACATTTTGTATTATCATACATGCATTGCTGTAATTTTTAACTATACCGTTAAATAAATAATCTTTATCTTAACCCTTTACCCAACGCAGTCAGTATCAAAATTTATTATTTGAAATATCATTTTTTTAAATTTTCAAAAAATTTCAACAAAACCATATCATGTGACCCCTCGTTGGAACGAGCACGACGAGCTCGTTCCAACGAGGGGTCACATGACATGGTTTTGTTGAAATTTTATGAAATATAATATTTTTTCAACTGCTGAATTTGCATATTACGCGGGCGGATACGGGCGATTCGTTAGGTAAAGGGTTAAGTGGTATATATTTATGTCCAAAATAGGCTAAACATTGAAGTTACCTAAAAATGTCAACATACTAGAATTTAAAAAAATCCAATGTATTTTTAATGTTTGACACTATGACCACCCTATGACATCAGCACAGAGTTTGCCCATAATGGTTGATTATTTCCGTAGATGGCAACACTTTTTTGCTCACCTGACTTAAAGTCAGTGGGAGCTATTGCCATCACTTGGTGGCCGGCATCCATCATCCGGCATCCGGTGTATGTCATCTGTTAACTTCTTGTTCAAAACCACTGGGCCAAATTCAGACATATCTTGCACAGACCATCTTGGGAGTATACCCTTTCTACTTTGTTCAAATGAAACTGCTGTCATCTTCGGGCAGTGGTTAATGTCCCAAAAGCCTAACACTTAAAAAATCTTCTTCTCATGAACCACCAGAGAGAATGGAATGCCTTGATATTTGGTATGGAACTTCCTTTGGTGGTGAAGATCAAGGTTTATTCAAGAGAAGTTTGTAGGTCAATATTTGGGCTCTCTGTGGGGGCAGGGCCATTTTGGGCTCCACCCAAAATTTGTATTTCGAGAACTGATGAGCTGATTTGAACCAAATTTGGTATATAGTATAATTGTGTCATAAGTACTTGATTGCTGCCCCCATTTTTTTTTCACAGCCCTGTGGGAACCCTAGGAGCTAAATTTAGAAAACAATTTAAGCGCCCATATTTCAAAAACTGCACAGTCAAGAATATTGTTTTTAGCTCACCTTGACGAAGTCAAGCAGAGCTAACCTAATCACTCTCCATCTGTCGTCCGGCATCTGGCATCCATCAACACCATGTTTTGGTCTTCTCCTCTAAAACTACTAGGCCAATTCAAGTGAAAGTTTGTGTGAGTGATGGTCTCGAAGGGGCATTCCATTTTGTTCAACTCAACATGCCCAGCTCCATAGGGAGAGTGTGGGGGAAAGGAAAGTGCTCCAAAATATTTTTAAAATCTTCTTCTCAAGAACCAGAGTACAATGACTTGATATTTGGTATGGAGCTTCATTTTGAGGTATAGAATCAACTTTGTTCAAACGAAGTTTGTTAAGAAATCTTTGCCTTTGTAATGGGAGGGGCAAGATTTTTGGCCCTGCCCAAAATTTCTGTTTTCTGAACCAGATGGTCCAATTTGAACCAAATTTGGTATGTGATATTATTGAGTCATAAGTACTTGATTCATGCCAAAAATTTGTTCCTGTGTCCCTGTGGGAACCTCAGGAGCTAAAAATAGAAATATTTTCAAACCCCCATATTCTCTAAACCACACGGAACAGAGAACTGTTATTTGGTACGAAGCATCCTTAGGACTAGTAGAAGTGAATGGTATAAAAAAAATTGTCAACGGTTATGTCAGTGTGTTCTGTAGGGGGTGGGTGGGGGGGGGGGGGGGGGGGGGCATCGAAAAAATGCTGAATCTGCATATTTGCAAAAATTTTAAAACAATTTTCTCCAGAACCAATGGTCAGAATCTTTTGATATTTGGCACACAGCATCCATATGGGGGTCAGATACAAGTTTGTTAAAATGAAGCCCCTTGGTTCATATTTGGGCTCAATACAGGAGCCCAATTTGTTTACTAAAGCAATATGGGGAAAATAATCTTTAAAAATCTTCTTCAGAACCACCAATCAGAATCTTTTAATGTTTGGTATACATCATTGTTATGAGGGTCAGATTCATGATTGTTCAAACCAAGTCTCTAGGTTAATATTTGGGCTTGCTATGGAAGCCCAAATTTTAACTTAGTGCAATATGGGGGATAATTGTTAAAAATTTTCTTCTTCAGATCCATCAGTCAGAATGCTAACATATTTGGTAAAGAACATCTCTTGGGGGGGGGGGGGGGGGGGGGGGGGGGGGGGGGGGGGAGGGGGGGGGGGGGTCAGATTCAACTTTGTTTTAATTGAGTGCCTGTGTTAATATTTGGGCTCCCTATGGTAGCCCGAATTTTAACTTAGTACAATATGAGGAAATTTCTTTAAAAATCTTCTTCTTTAAATCCACCAGTTGGAATGCTTTCATATTTGGTATACAACATCTCTAGTGGGGTGAGATTCAAGTTCGTTCAAATCGAGTGTCTGGGTTGATATTGGGTCTCCGTATGGAAGACGGAATTTGCCATGTAGCTGAAGAATTGGAAATTTTTTTGGTAAGTACCCACAAGAGGTGTGTAACTAAGATTAATCCACATTTTTTGTATCAAGGGGCTCCATAGGGGAGCTCCACTTTTTACATTATGATCAACTGAAGAAAAGGCATGATGCTTGGTCTATTTTAGTCACTCCTGAAGGCCTCAAAGTTTGACGATGTATCCTATGGAGACTGATTGCTTAATGTAGATTCATTCTTGGACTCTGTTTATATTGGGTTCTGTTCAAGGTGAGCACTTCAGGCCCCGTTGGGCCTCTTGTTTGGTATGCAACATCCTTAGGTTTAGTGGAACCAAATCTTGGTGGAGTATACTCTTCTGAGTTTCTCCCCCCAAAAGTTGCTACTCCCCTTGGGGCTGGGGGTTAATGCCCAAAAATCCTAAAATCTTTAAAAATGGTCTTTTCATGAACTGCCACAGAAAATGCTTTGATATTTGGTATGAAACTTCCTTTGGTGGTGGAGATTGAAATTTGTTCAAGGCAAGTTGGTAGGTCAATATTTGGGCTCTCTATGGTAGCAAGCTCATTTTGAGCTCCACCCTATATTTCTATTTCATGAACCGATGGGCTGATTTGAACCAATTTTGGCATGTAGTATAAGTAGGTTGTTACTACTTGATTTATGCCAGACAGGAGCTAAAAATAGAAAAAATTCAAATGCCCATATTTGAAAAACTGCATGGACCAGATTATTTTTTTAGCATGAAGCTTCCTTAGGACCAGTGGAATCAGGGGGACCAAAAAAAATTGCTCTCGATTTTGTCATGGGGTGAGATATGGGGATGCCCTATTTCAACACTGCTGGCAACGTGAAAATGCCGAGTCATTATCTTTCTTGTGCTCCATCAACTAAGTATTCTTCTTTAGAACCTTTGGGCCAAGTCTAAACTGATTTGGTACAAGGCATCTTATCTTGGTGGAGTTTACTTTTCTGATATTTTTCCCCAGAAGTTACTATGCCCCTTGGGGTTGGGTTAATGTCCCATAAGCCTAAAATGCTTTAAAAATCAGCTTCTCATAAGCCACTCAAAATAATGCTTTGATTTCAGGTATGGAACTTACTTTAGTGATGCAGATTCAAGGTTTTTCAAAGGAACTCAGTAGGTCAAAATTTGGGCTCCCTGTGGGAAGATGCCCATTTTGGCCTCCACTCAAAATTTCTATTTCCAGAACCAATGGTCTGATTTGAACAAAATTTGTCATATAGTATAACTGTGTCATAAGTAATTGATTTATGTCTGACAAACAAAGAACAGTGTTTGGAGGATCGTGACTCACAAGATTGTGTTTTTATTGAAATGCGTCAAAAATAGGCTAAACCTTGAAGTTATGTAAAAACGTCAAAATGACACCAAATTGAAAAGCAAAAAAAAAACAATTATCTCTTTTTTTTTTTTTTTTCGGCTCTACAACATACTAAAATTTCCACAAAATCTGACATATTTTAATTTTTGACCCTATGCCATCAGAGTTTGGCTATAATGATTGATAATTTCCCAAAACGGTAACACATTTTTAGATATGTCTTTTTGCAGAGATTATATTCCCAAAATTTCAAAAGTCTGAGGCTGAAAATGAGGTTGAAAATAAAAGGTATAGAAAAAAACAAAATTGGCATCACTGGCATTTGGTATGTAAATTTGAAATGACAAAATAAAATTTGACAATTACTGATAACCAGAAACAGTGTATGAATTTTAGTAGTTTTGTCGTTAATAAATACAGAGCAAAGTGATTCACAAGATAATGTTTTTATTGAAATATGTCTAAACTAGGCTGAACTTTGAAGTGACGTAAAAATGTCAAAATGGTGCCAAACAAAAAACTAAAAATCAGCTATCTCTCAATGTTTTGAGCTTTTCAACATAGTAAAATTTCAAAAAAATAATCCAACACACTTCAATTTTTATGTGTACCCATACTATGTATGGTACACATAATGCCGGCATCCGGGGTGACCATCCGTCATTCGTCCATCCTTTGTCCATCTGTCTGTCCATCTGTCCATCCGTCTGTCCATCCATCCGTCTGTCCGTCCGGCGTCTGTATCCATTTCTTTGGAATTCGATAACTTGAAAAATATTGCTTGGATTGTCAAGTTACTTTACATTTGTGTTCAGGTTACTGATGTGCTGAGCTGTATAGTTTTTGGTGTAAATCTGTTATTTTGATCCTGAGATATTAACCCTTTATCCTTCAAATTGAAAATTCCTCCAATCCCTTTGGCATCCGATAACTTGAAAAATATTGCTTGGATTGTCAAGTTACTTTATATTTGTGTTCAGGTTACTGATGTGCCGAGCTGTATAGTTTTTGGTGTAAATCTGATAATTTAATCCTGAGATATTAACCCTTTATCCTTCAAATTGAAAATTTCTCCATCCCTTTGGCATTCGATAACTTGAAAAATATTGCTTGGATTGTCAAGTTACTTCATATTTGTGTTCAGGTTACTGATGTGCCGAGCTGTATAGTTTTTGGTGTAAATCGGATAATTTGATCCTGAGATATTAACCCTTTATCCTTCAAATTGAAAATTCCTCCAATCCCTTTGGCATTTGATAACTTGAAAAATATTGCTTGGATTGTCTAGTTCCTTTATATTTGTGTTCAGGTTACTGATGTGCCAAGCTGTATAGTTTTTGGTGTAAATCTGAGATATTAACCCTTTATCCTTCAAATTGAAAATTCCTCCAATCCCTTTATGTAAATCTGATAATTTGATCCGGAGATATTAACACTTTATTCATTGAATTAGACACTCCTTCAATCCATTTCTATATGTACCCATACCTTGTATGGTGTACATAATGTCAGCATCCGTGGTGGCCCTCCGCCATACAGCTTTCTACTAGTTGCGCGTATGGGTACACATCTGACGATTTCATCGGCCTATTTTTGACCTATAATGCCGCTAGATGTCACCTCTTGAGTTTGCCCATAATGGTTGGGATTTCTTATCAACCTACCTCAATTGTTTACTACAGGCTTGCACTACAGTGGAAGAACCTAACTCGGATAAAATACTCTCTATTTTAATCTTTCCCAAGATTTGGGAAAGAAAAGTGGTGTAAAAACACCATGAAAAAATAAGCCAAAACTGGGCCGAGCGCCATCGGAGCACACCCAGTATGGGACGCTCTTCCATAGTACAAATCCACGACTTCCGTAACAGTGTGCAATGTGTCAATTCATCATTCTTTTTCTATCCGAGGCATGAGCAGGATGTGTTTCCGCCATTTGCATTATGAAACAGCGATAATTCAACTCGTGGATAATGGTTTTCCTGTGACTGGAATTATGGATCTGAAGATCGTATAATAACAGGACTGTGTTTTATATATTCTTGTTTATATTTTCAACCACATTCTCATTGTTTATTATTTACTATTCCGTTTTCGCGAATGTTTTGTTTGCGACATCGTGTCATCGCGATTCGACAATGAATTTTTTGGTTGATAAAAATTTGTTATTGGAGTAGGTGTCGGCCGTCTGGGTTCTGCCACCTTCTCTCGTAGTTGAGGGTGTTCTTCTACTTTCTGTTTCTGTTGAGTTCACCTTTTTCTTCTACTGCTCTCACCTCTGTTCTTTCCAGTTCAGTTCCTTTAGGGCAATTCCTTTTGCCCTCGCCATTGGTGCATTCTCGTGTCCGTTTCATCCGCCCCCCCGGGTGGTGTGGAATGCTGTCGTTTCGGGAGCCTCCCAACTCGACCACGTCTGATGTGAGTTTACCCCCTCCGTGGGGGATGTGCAGCTCCTCCTGCCCCTGTGGGGGGGGGGGGGGGGACACTGTCATTTCAGGGCCCCCCCCGACTCGACCACGTCTGGTGTGAGTTTGACCCCCTCCGTGGGGGATGTGCAGCTCCTCCCGCACCAGCGGGGGGTGGGGACTGCTGTCGTTTCAGGGCTTCCCGATTCGACCATGTCTGGTGAGAGTTATTCACCTTCCGTGGGGAATGTGCAGTGTTTTACCGTGGTGGATACTGCGGGAGCTGTTGGTTTTCTGGTGTAGAGATGCCTGGTTCCGGGACTATGCGCCCTCTCCAGTCGACATCTGAGGCTGTCACTAGGGTTGTGACTCCTCCTTTGGAGGCCGAGCTTGGTGGCTCTCTCTGCTTTTCTGCCAGTTCCAACAGCTCCCGTCATATCTGCTGCTACTGCTGTTCCGTCTACAATGTCATTGGGCACCATTTTTAGCCGGCCTCGGCTTCTCCCGGTCTGCAGGGATGTCTGTAGTGTGGTTGTGGGGTTTCGGCCTCAGCCTTCTCAGACTTCCTCTCGGCGAAGTCAAATGGGGCTGCTGACTGAACCCCCTACTGTGTCCTCTCAGCCATTGAGCACAGTAGTTTTATACCTGCAGTGGTCTGCTGCGGTGTCTGGTTGTGTAGACGTGGGGGTATCGGCCTCAGCCTTCCCTGACTTCAACTCGGCGAAGTTGGAAGTGGCTGCCAGCCAGACCCTCTCCTGTGGTCTCTGCGCCGTCGAGCACCACAGTTGTCATTGGATTCGGTTGTTCTTAGTGGGACACTATGAACTCTGTGGCGTTTCTGTCCACTCATTCTGGCCACACGACCAGTTTTGGGGGTCCAACGTCTTTTGTGCAGCCTGGACCTTCTGCCCTGCAGAGGTCAGCGCTGACTCTCTTGAGTTCCTGCTATGTTGATCCTCGGGGTGTGTCACACCCCCTATACACGTCTGTCTTCAGATGTTTTCGGCTGCCGCCCGTCGTCCCACGTCGGGTCTTTTGGAGGATCATGACCCTTCGCTGGTTAAGAGGGTCAGAGGTGAAGCCACTTTGCCGGTTCGTTCCCCTGTCGAACCGGCCAGTACGGGCAGTGAGCTTAGGGAGGCCCTCTCCTTACTCACTCAGGTTCTGTCAAAGAGCCTTCCCGTTGCTTCCAGCGTGGCAGCGAGTGGTTTCCAGGCGCCCCTATGGCGCCGCCTCCCGGGATTGGAAACAGGCCGCTTTCTGATCCCCCTGGTGTTCCGACACCAGGGAGGCATCGGCTGGTTTGCCCATGATGGGCTATGTGTCTTCCGACTCAGGGGAAGAGTCAGACATGCTTGATGTCGAGAGCCAGCAGTCTTCGGACTTGGGGGCAGCTCTTGATTTCGTGTTTGGGTTCCTTCCGGATCTCAAACCATCTAACCAGTCGACAGTGTCAGCCAAGCCGCGATCATCGGTCGCGCGCCAACAGTCTATGGAGCAACCCGCGTCTGGGCATCTTCGACCGTGCCTGTCGGTACAGTTGGTTGAAGCATTTTCCAACTCCAAGCTAAATTCCAAGGCTATGAAGGCTCCGTTCTTCACCAGGATTGACACCTTTTTTGTTCCTACGATTCCGCCAATCCGTCGGTCTACCAGACTTTGACGGTTTTGGATCAGGACTCCAATTCCCTCGGGCTTTCCAAGTCCAAGTCTGCCGTCATTCCGATGACGACTCTGGAGTCCACATTGGGCTTATCGAGAGAGATGCTTAGTATGCTTTCTCTCTCTGATCACATCGTCTCAGCTTTAGCTGCTTATCTGCCTTCAGATAAGTTTGACGAGGTACAGGCTCCTTTGCGTGTGCTGTCCAAGGCGCTCATGCATCTTACTCACACGCAAGCCTGTAACACGGCTAATCTGGAATTAGTTCGAAGGGACTCTGTGCTGGACACAGGCCGATCCCTTCCTGAGGAGCAGTGCGCTACTCTTCGATCTGCTTTTTTGGCAGGTCCGCAACTTTTCCATGGTTCTGTGTTGACTGTCCGGGATGACGTCCTACGTCATTCCAACGATCAGCTGCTGTTTCTTCAGCTTGATCAGCCTTCTAGGGTAGGCACGGGCCGTTCCAAGCCTAACAAGTACCCTCTGCTTCCTCTGCGAAGCAAAGGGGCTGATCCTTCTGCCACCACTTCTACTTCTTACTCAAGGGGTAAGGGTAAGCATCGGCAGTCTTGAGGGAAGTCCCAGGATTCTTCATTCAGTAGAGGAGGTGTTTTCTCCTCTCGCGAGCCTCGTCGGGGTTCGCAATAAAGGTCCTCACCTCGACTCATCCCAGGTTGGAGGAAGGATAGCAGAGTTCGCAGACCACCATCACATTCGATCCTTGGATGTTAGATGTTGTTTGGTCCGGGCTGCGAATATCCTTCCGACGGCACCAGACTCTGTCCAGGGTGCCTTTTCCAACCACAGTTCCTTCAGACATTTTACATCGGGAACTTTTGTCCACGGAGATAGACAATCTCCTGACAAAGGGGGCGATTGAGGTCATCAAGAACATTAGGTCAGTGGGTTTCTATTCCCGCCTGTTCTTGGTGCCGAAGAAGGACGGCCGACTCCGACCGGTTCTCGATCTGAGTTTCCTGAACCAGTCTATCATTGCGCTCCCAAGTTCAGCATGGAGACTTTCAGGTCGGTCCTCCGTTCAGTTCACCAGGGAGATTTCACTTCCAGCTTCGACCTGCGAGACGCTTACTTTCACGTTCCGATTCATTGGGCGTTACGGAAGTATCTCAGGTTCATTTTTCTGGGGCGAGTTTACCAGTTCAAGGCCATGCCTTTTGGCCTCAACCTGGTTCCTTGGGCCTTCACCAGACTGATGTCGCATGTGATAGCTTTCCATCGCACACAGTCCAGGGTGACTACTTCGGCATATCTGGACGATATCCTCCAGGGGCATTCCAATGCTGCCTTACTGGAGTCGGATGTCGCCACTCTGTTGAGCTTGCTCACGTCGCTATGTTTCAGAGTCAACGAGGAGAAGTCAGACCTGGTCCCTTCTCAGTCGTTTTATCATCTGGGGATGGCTTTCCGCACACAATTAAATTTGGTGGCGGTTCCCCAGGCCAAGGCTGTGATTCTCTCAGCTTTTGCTCCGACTCTGTCCCAGTCCACATCCGCGACGGCTCAGAGTTTTCTCCGGCTAATCGGTCTCTGCTGTTCGGTGACGGATCTCATTCCTCTAGGTCGGCTGCGTGTCAGACCTCTCCAACACTTTCTGCTCAGTCGTTGGAGGCCGAATGTAGATTTTCTGGATCTGGTGCTTCAGTTTCCAGAATATCTTTATCCTCACCTTCTCCTCTGGGCGGATGTCCAGTTGCTTTCGCAGGGTGTTCCGTTGGACTTACCCACGTCCGATCGCATTCTGATGGCAGATGCCAGCGATCTCGGATGGGGTGCGACGTTGGATCCTCTAGGTCTTTCCTTTCACGGGATGTGGGACCAGGATCATGCAGCTCTACACATCAACCAGAAGGAGCTTCTTGCTCTTCTTCTGCGTTTCAGGCAGTGGATCCCTCACCTGTCGAATCGCCAGGTCCTTCTGTTGTCCGACCATTCAACGGTGGTTGCTTACATTCAGAACCAGGGTGGCACCCACTCTGTTCCAATGTACAAATTGGCTTGGGATCTTATACTACTCGCTCCAGATGTCCACGCCGGGGTGGCTGTTCGTCACATTCCCGGTCGCCTGAACGTCCTAGCCGACTCCCTGTCCTTCGGGGCAGAGTCATTTCCACCAGGTGGATGCTCCACATGGCAGGTTCCATCGATCTCTTGTGACTCGTTGGAACCATCCGGTGGACACTTTCGTGTCCCCGTGTCCAGATGCTCTGGCTTTCGCCGTGGACGCTCTGGCCCTCCTTTGGGATGGTCTTGTCGGCTACGCCTTCCTACCGGTTCCGATTCCGCCTCAGGTTCTCACCCAGATATGAACCTGCAGTCGTCAAATCCTTTCGATCACACCCGTCGCTTCGGTGGGTGTGGATCAATCTGCTCCGCTCTCTGTTAGCGGCGGTTCCGGCATGTCTCCCTCTACCTCGCGACTTTCTTAGCCAAAGTCGCCCGAGGAGGTTTTCAAGTTGACCCGACTTCATTGTACCTTCGCACATGTCTTTTATCGAGTCCTGTCTCCTCCGTAGTGGTTTTTCGAGATACGCAGTGGAGTTGCTTTTCTTCAAGGAGGCACTCACTCCACTGGTTTAGCCTCTGTGGCTAAGTGGAATGTTCTTCTGTCGATGTTGTGCGATCACTCTGTTGCTTCTGTCACTTCTTCGATCACACCGCTTGCGGAGTTTCTGGTATATATGTTTGTTTCTGGGGGTCTCCAGCAATGGGTACATGTCCATGCTTCGGAGACATTTTTTCCTATGTGATACCGCATTGTTTCGACACTCATCCTTGCCTCTCCAAGCTTGTTCAGCTCTTTTCCTTGAAAAGGCCTAGGACTTTGCAGTTTACTCCAAGATGGTCACTTTCTTGGGCGCTGCTCTGCTTGGGGGTGGGGGCGTTCACGCCTTTATCGTGGATGAATATGCGTTTTCCCACATGCCAGATCTCTCCTGCATCCATTTCTTGATGGACTTGTCTTGCTATTCGTACAGCTTCCGCTCGTCTAGCTACTGGTGATTGTATTACCAATTGTTTTTCCTGCCACGAGGTGCGTGCATTGTCTTCCTCTTTTAATAACTCTGTCATGTTGTCGGATGACTGATGTTATACTGGCAGCCTTCTGGAGAAATGCTACATTCTCCTTTTATCTGCGAGAGTTGCATGAGCCGACAGAGAACCTTGGGGCCCTCTTTCTTCGGCTCAGGATGTTGTTTATCCAAGCTTTTCAGATTTTTTCAGGGTCAGTTCCAGCTTTGTGCTGTTACTGCCCTTTATGTCTGTGCGTCGCACTTCACCATACGCCTCATCTTTCATTGGCTTTTCTAATGTTTGTGATGCTATGGTTTGATAGGACTAGGGATCTCTTCCTCTGTCCACGGTCCCAGTGCTATTGAGTTATGTGTGGGTTGGTTATGTGATTCCCTCCAGCCTTTTGTCCATTCAGCCTGTAGTAAACAATTGAGGTAGGTTGATAAGAAGTATAAATTTTATAGTAAATTTTCTTTCTTATTATACCTACCGAAATTGTTTACATGGAGGCCCTCCCGTCTTCTTATTCGGGTAAGAATCTTTCCTCCCCGCTGATCACATAACTCCTGTGTTGTTCGGAATCAAAAGAATGACGAATTGATGCATTGTGCACTGTTACGGAAGTCGTGGATTTGTACTATGGAAGAGCGTCCCATACTGGGTGTGCGCCGATGGCGCTCGGCCCAGTTTTGGCTTATTTTTTCGTGGTGTTTTTACACCACTTTTCTTTCCCAAATCTTGGGAAAGATTAAAATAGAGAGTATTTTATCTGAGTTAGGTTCTTCCACTGTAGTGCAAGCCTGTAGTAAACAATTTCGGTAGGTATAATAAGAAAGGAAATTTACTACAAAATTTATACTTTCCTTGAATGGCACTATATTTTTAGATATGTTTTTTTTTTGATTATATTTCCAAAATTTCTGAAAGATAGGCTTAAAAATGACCTGAAAATTCAAATGTTTTAAAAAAATTGTAGAATCTGGCTCCTTCCAATCAGGGATGGAAATTTTGACAAAGTAAAACTGGATGGATCCACTTCAGGTAATCAGAAATTGATGTGCTAATTTTCAAAACTGTATCTTTCAAAATGATGGAGCTGTGCATGTCACAAAATCAGCGTTTTTAATGAGAAAATGCTAAAATACAGCTGTCTCTTAATTTCTTTTAGCTCTACAACATACCAAAATTCCATGACAATTGGACAATGTTGAATTTTTTGGACTTACTATCCATTTAACATCATGTGAGGGATTAAGAATCTCCCATGAGTACATACATTTTTAGCTTAACTTGACAAAGTCAAAATAAGCTATTGCCATCACGCGTGCGGAAGTCTGTTAGTCTGTGGGTCTGTTATCTGTGAGTCTTGTCTGATTGTCACGAAATTTCATATGCAGGTTTGGGGTCATGTCTAGATGAGAACATCCCCCTTTGGTCGCGATTGGTCGACCGGTATGGCTGCCCAAACCCAAAACCCAAAAACCATTAGCACAGTCTACTGGTCGTATTTATGAAGAGATTTCATTGTAACTTGGTAGGATGCCTCTGTATAATGTCTAGATGAGAACGTCCCCTTTTGGTCATGATCTATCAACCGTGATGGCTGCCCAAGCCCGAAACCAAAAAACTTTTAGCACAGTCTGCAGGTCATATTTAATATGGTGGGATTTCATTGTAACTTGGTAGGATGACTCCGTATGATGTCCAGATGAGAACTTCCCCATTTGGTCACGATCTGGCAACCATGACGACTGCCAGAGCCCTAAACCTGAAAACCTTTAGCACAGTCTACAGAACAGATTTGTGGAGGGATTTCATTGTAACGTGGTAGGTTAACTTCATATAATGTCTAGATGAGAACGTCCCCTTTTGGACGCGATTGGGAAACTGTGATGGCTACAGGGGCCTGAAGCCCGAAAACCTTTAGCACAGTCTACAGGTCATATTTTTGAAGGGATTTCATTGTAACTTGGTAGGATGACTCCAAATAATGTCTAGATGAGAACGTCCCCTTCTGGTCGCAATCATCCAGCCTTGATGGCTGCCTGAGCTCAAAACCCCAAAACCTTTAGCATAGTCTGTAGGTCATATTTATGGAAGGATTTCATTGTAACTTGTTAGGTTGACTCCATATAATGCCTAGATGATGACATCCCCTTTTGGTCGTGATTGGTCAACTATGATGGCTACAGGGGCCCAAAGCCCAAAAACCTTGAGCACAGTCTACAGGTCATATTTATGAAGGGATTTCATTGTAACTTCGTAGGATCACTCCAGATAATGTCCAGATGAGAACATCCCCTTTTGGTCTTGATCATTCAATCATGATGGCTTCATGAGCCCAAAACCCATAAAACTTTAGTACAAACTACAGGTTGTATTTGTGAAGGGATTTCATTGTAACTTAGTAGAATGACTCAGTATAATGTCGAGATGAGGACATCCCCTTTTATTTGCAATCGGTCAACCGTGATGGCTACACAAGCCTGAAGCCCAAAAACCTTTAGCACAGTCTACAGGCCATATTTATGAAGGGATTTCAATGTAACTTGATAGGATGACTCGTTTTGGAATAATTTCACTGTAACGTGGTAACTTTCGTTGACATACTTTAACTGTGACGTCCACATACATTAACTGTGAGGTCCACATTAACCCACCGCTCAGTTCTGTAGTACAGTCTACACCTCATATTATTTTTATTAAAAACATAGCATACAGGGAACAGAAATGAACATATTCCCAATTATCACAATTCTTGTCTTATTTCATAATCCTTTCATAAACATTGAACATTATCCTTTTCATCAAACACAACACACAGACAAGTTAAGCTACAGTGTCATTGACACTTCATTAGATATGGTTTCCATTGAAGATTGGATATGCAAAATTTGAAAGAGGGGAGGGGGCTTGATACAGGCATTGATATTAAAAAATATTTTAAAATATCAAAAACTTTAAAATACACATCGCTCTCAGGGTGTATTGAATTTTGGAAAACAAATGGTTGTCCCCCAAAGAATTTGATGTTTCTGATCACTGTATGCTGATCACCTATATAGGCAGCCAAGCATTGCCTTTAAAAATACTGTAAAGCCTCGGGATGTAGACTGTCAAAGTGTATTAAAAAGGTATAAAAAATCTTCAGATCCCTAAGGGTTAAATCATCTGACATGGACAACATGGTTATAAATAATTACATGGCTTTATTCCTCCTCATTAAATGAATCAGAGATGCTGAATGTGACCATAAATCCTTTCCCAGGTCAGCAATTAAGGCCCCTTGAGACCACTTGTTTTAACTAAGTATTATATTATTTGCAGACACAGCTAAAGGACACATTCAGTTCTGCTCAAGTGAACATTTCAAAATGGTCAACTATCCAAGGTGGGAATATACAAGATCCATGCAGCACATTGATTGAAGGTTCTGCTCTGGTATTTAATGGACCTGGAATTAGAGTTGCAGAGTCTCAAGATTTAGATCTTAGGAATGCTAAGTGAGTGATTACTTTTTTGAACTATTAAGAAATATTCTCTGCCCATATGAAAGGATGGGCTTTGTCTTCACATTATTCAATTTATTCATTGTATTTTGTAAGAGTGACAATTCAGTTGCAAATGAGACTTAATGATTCTGGAGAATCATAAACTTTTCCCGACGAGATTCCATTCTTTTCCGTGCCCCCAGAGTGTCTGAAGAATTGTTTTTAACTGCATCACTGAAGTATCTTTATTGATGTCCTGAGAAAGGTGGGTATAGTAGTCTCAAATGACTCAGTTTGATAAAAGAAAGTTTAGGTTAAAATCATCATTATTGGTGAAGAGGGTTAATATCAATATTGGCGTCCAAGAAGTCTAGGTCTGACAAAAGGAGTTAGATTGTTTGCCACATACCCATTGAGTGTTGTGGCTATTTACAAACAGCCAATTTTATCTAAAATTTATCTAACATTTTGATATTTGGTAGCTTGTAGAGGATTAATGAATGCTTGCGGGAATGATTCTTCTCAGGAATAAATTTTTTCTTGAAAATCTGTTATAACCACTTGAAGTAATCCACAGAAAATGTGAATTTTAAGTTCTTAAGGGCTGTCTGTCTTTAATCTGTCAAAACAGGGTTAAGGCTTGGTTTTTTTTAGCTCACCTGACTGAAAGTCAGGATGAGTTATAGCGATCACTCACCGTCCATCATCTGTCATCCGTCGTCCGTGAACATGGTGTTTGCACCTGCTCCTCCTAAACCGCTGAACCAATTTTAGTTATATTTGATGTGATTGCATGTTCTGACATCGCATTTTGTTTTTGTTCAAATCAATGTGCCCAGCCCCATACGGAGGGGAAATGCAGTAAAATTCTTTAAAAATCTTTTTCTCATGAACCAGTGGGTACAATGACTTGATATTTGGTATGGAGCTTCCTTTTGTAGTGTAGAATCAAGTTTGTTCAAACGAAGTTCGTGGATCAATATTTGCCTTTGTAATGGGAGGTGCAAGATTTTGGCTCCGCCCAAAATGTCTATTTTCGGAACTGATGGTCCGATTTGAACCAAATTTGATATGTGGTATTATTGAGTCTTAAGTACTTGATTCATGTAAAATAAATTTTCCCCTTGTCCCTGTGGGAACCCCAGGATAAAAATAGAAATATTTTTAAATGCCCATACTTCCCAAAACCACACAGAACAGAGAACTGTTATTTGGTAAATAGTATGTTTAGAACCAGTAGAATTTAATGGTAAAAAAGAAATTGCCATCGGTTGTGTCAGGATGTTCTATAGGGAGGGGTGGGTGGGTTTGAGGGGCACCGGAAAAATGGTGAGTCAGCATATTTGCAAAAATTTAAAAAACATTTTCTTCAGAACAATGGATCAGAATCTTTTGATATTTGGTATACAGCATCCATAGGGAAGTCAGATACAAGTGTGTTAAAATGAACTAACTTTGGGCAATATGGAGAATGATCTTTAAAAATCTTCTTCTTCAGATCCACCAGTCAGAATGCTTTCATATTTGGTATACAACATCTTTAGGGGGGTCAGATTCTATTTTGTTCAATTCAGGTCTCTGGGTTAATATTTGGGCTCCCTATGGTAGCCCAAATTTGAACTTCGTGCAATATGAGGGAATTTCTCGAAAAATCTTCTTCTTCAGATCCACCAGTCACAATAATTTCATATTTGGTATACAACATCTCTAGGGGTGTGGGATTCAAGTCTGTTCAGATTTAGTGCCTGGATTAATATTTGGGCTCTCTATGATAGCCCAAATTTTAAGTTAGTGCAATATGAATAAATTTTTTTTAAAATCTTCTTAAAACATCTTCTTCAGATCCACCAATTAGAATCTTTTCATATTTGGTATACCACATCTTGGGGGAGGAGGGAGAGGGGGGGGGGGGGGCTCTAGAGGGGGGGGTCACATTCAAATTTGTTCAAATCGAGTGTCTGGGTTAATATTTGGGCTCCCTATGGTAGCCTGAATTTTAACTTAGCTCAATATGAGGGAATTTCTTTAAAAATCTTCTTCAGATCCATCTGTCAGAATGCTTTAATATTTGGTATACAACATCTCTAAGGGGGTTACATTCCAATTTGTTTAAATCTAGTCCCTGGGTTCATATATGGGATCCCTATGGGAGCCCAAATTTTAACTTAGTGCAATATGAGGGAATTTCTTTAAAAGTCTCTTTCTCCAGAACCATCTCTTAGAATGTTTTGATATTTGGTATACAACATCTCTAGGAGGGTCAGATTCAAGTTTGTTCAAATCGAGTCCCAGAGTTAATATTTGGGCTTTTTATGGGCTCCTGAATTTTAACTTAGCGCAATATGAGGGAATTTCATTTAAAAAAAAACCCAGATCCACCAGTCAGAACGCTTTTGTATTTGATATACAACATCTCTAGGTGGAGTGAGATTCAAGTTTGTTCAAATTGGGTCCTTGGGTTAATATTTGGGCCCCCTATGGTAGCCCAAATTTCAACTTAGTGCAATATGAGGAAATTTCTTTAAAAATCTTCTCCTTCAGATCCACCAGTCAGAATGCTTTCACATTTGGTATACTGCATCCTGGTGGTGGAAGGGAAGGGCTCAGACTCAAGTTTGTTCAAGTCAAGTTCCTAGATTGATATTTGGACTCCCTAGTTTTACATTACTGGAAATCTGGGCATTATTTCTGTAGTAGCATCCCAGTACTAGAAAAAAATCATCTGGCATGAACAACAGAGTTATAAATAATTAAATAACTTCATTCCTCTGTAGTGTTAACTAGCTATAGATACAAATTCAATCCTTCTTTAAACAACTTTTGCTAGGTGAGTGTCTCAGGCCCCATGGGCCCTCTTGTTTAATACCCTTACTACCTGAAAAAATTATCCCTGTGAATTCTGTGTCTGATAAAAGACGTTATATTTATCTGTGACATACCCATTGGGTGCTGTTGGTGTCTGAAAACAGCACATTTTATCAAAATTTTGATATTTAGCAACCTGTGGAGGGTTAACAAATGCTCACTGGAATATTTTGTACATGCAGCTTGTAATGTCACACCAAGATGTGCGACTGACCTATTTTTTAGCTCACCTGACTGAAAGTCAGGGTGAGCTATTCTGATCACTTTTTGTCCATCGTCCGTCGTGAAGGTGGTGTTTGGGCCTTTTTCTCCCAAACCACTGGCCGCATATTAATGAAATTTCATGTGAGTAGGGGTTATATAAGGGCATTTTGATTTTTTGTCAAATTAGGTTTCGGCTCATAGTGAGCAGAGGGATGGGGCAAAAATGCTCCAATTCTTAAAAAATCTTCTCAAGAACCAGCAATAGCAGAGACTTGATATTTGGTATGCAGCTTCCTTTTGAGGTGTAGACTCAAGTTTGTTCAAGAGAAGTTTGTCGGGCATTATTTGCCTTCATTATGGGAGGGGCAAAAATTTTGGCCACGCCTGAAATTTATATTTTCAGAACCGTCCGGTTGATTTGAACCAAATTTGATATGAGATGATAATGGGTCATAAGTAGTTGATTGATGCAAAAAAAAATTTTCTCATTGCCCCTTGGGAACCTCGGGAGCTAAAAATAGGAAAAACCTTAAAACTGCCATATCTCCAAAACTACATGGCACAGTGAATTCTTGTTTTGTATAAAGCTTACTTTTATCCAGTAGAATAGAATGGTTAAAAAAAATCCCTATCGGTTTGATCACAAGGTACTTTTTTCAGGACTTTGAAAAAGTGCTGAGTCAGCACTTTTTAACACTGTAGGCAATGGGAAAAAGATTAAAAAATCTTCTTCTCCAGATCCAGCAGGCAGAATCTTTTGATATTTGGTATGCAACATTGTAGGGTGGATCTGATTCAAGTTTGTTCAAATCGGCCCCCTGGGTTCATATTTGGGCTTAGTATAGGAGCCCGATTTCGAACTTAGTGCATTTCAGGCAAATTTCTTAAAAAATCTTCTTCTCCAGATCCAGCTGGCAGAATCTTTTGATATTTGGTATGCAACATTGTGGGCTGGATCTGATTGAAGTTTGTTCAAATCGGCCCCCTGGATTCATATTTGGGCTCACTATAGAAGCCCGAATTCGAACTTAGTGCATTTCAGACAAATTTCTTAAAAAATCTTCTTCTCCAGATCCAGCAGGCAGAATATTTTGATATTTGGTATGCAACATTGTGGGGTGGATCTGATTCAAGTTTGTTCAAATCGGCCCCCTGGATTCATATTTGGGCTCAGTATAGAAGCCCGAATTTGAACTTAGTGCATTTCAGGCAAATTTCTTAAAAAATCTTCTTCTCAAGATCCAGCACGCAGAATCTTTTGATATTTGGTATGCAACATTGTGGGGTGGATCTGATTCAAGTTTGTTCAAATCGACCCCCTGGATTCATATTTGGGCTCAGTATAGAAGCCTGAATTTGAACTCAGTGCATTTCAGGCAAATTTCTTAAAAAATCTTCTTCTCAAGATCCAGCAGGCAGAATCTTTTGATATTGGGTATGCAGCATGCTTAGGTGGGTGAGATTCAAGTTTGTTCAAGCCAAGTCCCTGAGTTCATATTTGGGCTCACTGTGGTAGCCCGAATTATAACTTAGTTCAAAATGAGGAATTTTCTTTAAAAATCTTCTTCTTCAGATCCAGCAGTCGGAATGTTTTGATATTTGGTATGCAGCAACCTTAGGGGGGTGAGATTCAAGTTTGTTCAAGCCATGTCCTAAGGTCCATATTTGGGCTCAATGTGGGAGCTTGAATTGTAACTTAGTTTGAAATGAGGAATTTTCTTAAAAAATCTTCTTCTTCAGATACAGCAGTCGGAATGATGTGTAGCATCCTTAGGGGGGTGAGATTCAAGTTTGTTAAAGCCAAGTCCCTGGGTCCATATTTGGGCTCCCTGCGGGAGCCCGAATTATAACTTAGTCAATATGAGGAATTTTTAGCTCACCGAAGGAAGCTCAACTTATCACTTGCCGTCCGTCATCGTCCATCATCGTGAACATTTTACAAACGACTTCTCCTCTGAAACCACTGGTCTGATTTTCATGAAACTTCATGTGGATGTTCATTACTATATGGCAATTCATGTTTGTTCAAATGAAATGGCCACGTCCCTTGGGGGCTTTGTATGGGGCATAACTCTAATAGCACCATATGAATTATAGAAAAATTATTAAAAAATCTTCTTCTCCAGAACCAGTGGACAGAATCTTATGATACTTGGTATGCAGTATCAAATCGAGTCCCTCAACCAATATTGGGTCTCACTATGGGGGTGTGAATTTTTACTTAGTGCAATTTAAGAAAAATTCTTTAAAAATCTTCTTCTCCAGAACCAATGTGCAGAATCTTTTGATATTTGGTATGCAGCATCTTGGTATGGGTCTGATTCAAGTTTGTTCAAATCGAGTCCCTTGAGCAGTATTGGGGCTCCCTATAGGGGCATGAATTTTTCCTTAGTGAAATTTAAGGAAAAATCTTCTTCTCCAGAACCAGTCAGCAGAATCTTTTGATATTTGGTATACAGCATCTTGGTATGGGTCTGATTCAATTTTGGGGCTCACTATGGGGCACCTGAATTTTTACTTAGTGCAATTTAAGAAAAAAAAATTTTAAAATCTTCTTCTCCAGAACCAATGGACAGGATCTTTTGATATTTGGTATACAGCATCTTGGTATGGGTCTGATTCAAGTTTGTTCAAATTGAGTCCCTCGATCAATATTGGGGCTCACTAAAGGGGTGTGAATTTTTTCTTAGTGCAATTTAAGAAAATTTCTTTAAAAATCTTCTTTTTCGGAACTAATGGGCAGAATCTTTTGATATTTGGTATACAGCATCTTGGTATGGGTCTGATTCAAGTTTATTCAAATTGAATCCCCCGTTCAATATTGGGGATCACTATGGGGGTGTGAATTTTTACTCAGTGCAATTTAAGAAAAAATCTTTAACAGTCTTCTTCACCAGAATCAGTGGGCAGAATCTTTAGATATTTGGTAAGGGTTAGATTCATGTTTGTTCAAATTGAGTCTTTTGATCAATATTGGGGGTCACTATGGGGGCATGAATGTTTACTTTGTGCAATTCAAGGAAAATTCTTTAAAAATCTTCTTCAGAACCATCATGCAGAATCTTTTGATATTTGATCAGCAGCATTGTCCCATTCAGTCCTGTTGATGTTTTAGCTCCACAGAGAGTATAGATTTACTCTGTAGAACCTTAAGAATAGCTTTTGATAAAATTGGTATCTTAACAGTATGGAACATTTGGTGAGCGCCTAAAGCCCCCTGGGGCTTCTTGTTTGAATACCCTTATTACTTACAAAAATGATGCTTGGTGAATTCCACTTCCAATAAAGGAAGTTATGTTTATCTCTCAGATACACATTACTGGTATGAAGTAAGCTTAGAATCAGTAGAATTGAATGGTTAAAAAGAAATTGCCATCGGTTGTGTCAGGGTGTTCTATAGGGGGGCATAAAAAAAATGCTAAGTCAGCATATTTGTAAAAAAAATTTTTTAAATCTACAAGACATGTTTTGAGAAAGTGATGATAAACCCTAATGTTGACAGTTTTTTGGCAAAGGAAGTGCAAAATCAAAAATTCTCTGCTTTGGTACATTTTTAGCTCAACTTTGGTGAAGCCAAATTTGAGCTTATGCCATGGCCAGTCATCCGTCTGTCCATCAACAATTCAATACGACTCGGGCTACAGGCCGTATTTATGAACCGATCTTTACGAAACTTCTTGGGTACCTTTGTTATGACTGTGGGACGAGAACTAGTGTTTTGGGGTCAGATCCGAAGTTCAAGTTGGCTGCTGGCAGCCATTTTGTACAAAATTAGGTGCAATCAGATTTTTGCGCAGAACTTCCATATGAAAGCGCAGATTTGAATAATTTTTTGTATGAATGTTTAGTACCATGGGATACATCAAATATAATACGGGTTTTTTTCTCGTGCATAAATTATGCAAATTAGACTAACTTTGATGTATTTAGTGTTACTTTCAGCACTGTAAGTGCAAATGCCAATACGACTTGGGATAGAGGCCGTATTTATGAACCGAACTTTACAAAACTTCTTGGGTACCTTTGTTATCACCGTGGGACGAGAACGAGTGTTTTGGGGTCCTGTCCAAAATTCAAGATGGCCGATGGCAGCCATTTTGTACAAAATTAGGTGCAATCAGATTTTTGCACAGAACTTCCATATGAAAGTGCTGATTTGAATAATTTTTTGTGTGAATGTTTAGTACCATGGGATACATCACATATAATACGGGGTCTTTTCTCGTGCAGAAATTATGCAAGTTAGATGAACTTTGATTTTTTCAGTGCTACTTACACACAGTAAGTACACATGTCAATACGGCTCGGGCTAGAGTCTGTATTTATGAACCGATCTTCACGAAACGTCTTGGGTACCTTTGTTATCACCTTGGGATGAGAGCAAGTGTTTCTGGGTGCGGCCCAAAATTCAAGATGGCTGCCAGTGGCCATTTTATACCGAAATTAGGTCTAATCAGTTTTTTGTACACAACTTCTATACTGCTCAGACTAGAGGCCATATTTATGAACCGATCTTTACGAAACTTCTTGGATTCCTTTGTTATCACCGTGGGATGAGAACGAGTGTTTTTGGGTGTGGTCCAAAATTCAAGATGGCCACCAGCAGCCATTTTGTACCAAAATTAGTGCAGTCAGTCTTTTATACAGAACTTCTGTATAAAAGTTCTGATTTGAATAAATTTTTGTATGAATGTTTAGTAACATGGAATACATCACATATAGTACAGGTTTTTTTCTCGTGCAGAAATTATGCAAATTAGATGAACTTTGATTTATTCAGTGCTACTTATACACTGTAAGTGCACATGTCAATACGGCTCAGGCTAGAGGCTGTATTTATCCATCGATCTTCACAAAACTTCTTGGATACCTTTGTTATCACCTTGGGACGAGAACGAGTGTTTCTGGGTTTGGTCCAAAATTCAAGAAGGCTGCCAGTGGCCATTTTGTACCAAAATTAGGTCCAATCAGTTTTTTGTCACAACTTTATACAGCTCATATTTATGAACTGATCTTCACGAAACTTCTTGAGTACCTTTGTTTTCACCTTGGGACAGGAACGAGTGTGTTTTGGGGTGCCTTTGTTATCACTGTGATATGAGAACAAATATTTTGGGGTTCAGTCAGGCCCAATCTGGGACTCAAAGATTTCTTTTCTAGTTTAGCATCAGACTGTTACCCACCTTTACAATACTTTACCTATACATTTGTTACAGGCTACGGTCAGTATTTATGTACAGACCATTACAATACATTATATGTACCTTTGTTATCAGGTCATTACCTAGATGTTTGTCATTGCTGTGTCACATACTGTACATGTACATGTCTTAACAAGTTGAGCTACAGTGTCATTGACACTTTCATTAGATTTTGTGCCCCTCTATGCATGTGCAAAATTCTGAGAAAATCGATTAGAAAATGGCTTCAGAATCGTATGGACAAAATGTGTGTAAAAAAATGAAAACAAAAAAAACAACAAAAAAACTAGACTTAATGATTCTGGAGAATCATGGCTTTTCCAGATGAGATTCCATGATTTTCATCACCCAGAGTGTCTAAAGAACTTTTTTTAACTGCATCATTAAAGTACCTTTATTGAAGTCCCGAGAAAGGTGGTTATAGTAGTCTCAAATGACTCAGTTTTTTAAAAAAACTGTTTAGGTTAAAACCATCATTATTTTTGGAGAGGGTTAATATCATCATCGTTGTCCAACAAGGGGTTATGTTTGTTTGACACATACCCACTGATTGCTGCAGCTGTTTGAAAATAGCCCACTTTATCTCAAATGGATCTAATATTTTGAAGTTTGGCAGCTTGTGGAGGGTTAACAAATGCTTACCAGAATATTTTTTCCATGCAACTTGTAATGTCACACCAAGACCTGTGAATGGATAATTTTTCTTTAACATGTACATGATGTTTTTAGAGAAATCCAGGAAAAACATGAATTTTAAGCTTTTGATGGTTATCATTGTTTAAACAGCCCAGAACGGGTTAAGGCCTGTTTTTTTTAATACCCTTATTAATTACAAAAGTGATTCTCGGTGAATTCCACTTCCAATAAAGGAAGTTATGTTTATCTCTCAGGTACTGTGGGTGCATGAAGGAAGCCCATTTTATAAAAATTTCAGTGTTTCCGAGCCTGTGGATGGTTAACAAACACTTACCGGAATATTTTGTCTATGCAGATTGTAATGTCACACCAAGACCTGAAAATGGTCATGTTTTCTTGATAACCTTCAAGATGTTTTGAGAGAAATCCACAGAAAATATGAATTTTTAAGCTTTTGAGGGGTATTGGGGTATTGACCTTTAACCAGCTCAAAATGGATTAACACTTCGTTTTTTTTAATACCCTTGGCACTTACAAAAATAATCCTCTGTGAATGCCACTTCCAATAAAGGAAGTTATGTTTTTCTCTCGGGTACATCTATGTGCTGTGGGTGCACGAAAACAGCCCATTTTTTCACAATTTTGATGTTTGAGTGCCTGCGGAGAGTTAACGAACGCTTACTGGAATAGTTTGTCCGTGCAACTTGTACTGTCACACCAAGACCTGCAAATGGACAATTTTTCTTAAAAACCTCCATGATGTTTTTAGAGAAATCCACGGAAAACATGATTTTTTAAGCTGTTGAGGAGTATCGCTCTTTAACCAGCCCAAAATTGTTTTTTTGAATACCCTTAAGAATAGCTTTTGATAAAATTTGTGTCTTAACAGTATGGAACATTAGGTGAGCACCTAAGGCCCCCTGGGGCCTCTTGTTTGAATACCCTTGTTACTTATAAAAATGACGCTTGGTAAATTCCACTTCCAATAAAGAAAGTTATGTTTATCTCTCAGGTACAAGTCAGGTGCTGTGGGTGCACAAAAACAGATCATTTTATCAAAATTTTCATGTTTAGAAGCCTGTGGAGGCATAACAAATGCTAACCGAAATATTTTGGTCTACGAAACATGTTGTCAGACAAAGACCTGCTAATGGTAATTAGGCTTTCCCAAACCCAGTTTGGGAAAGACTATTGTTATTCTTCTTTTTCAAAATTTGTCTTCTCTATTTTTTTTTTTTTTTTTCCTCCCTGAATTTTGTCTGTTGAATTGCTCGAAAACAAGCTATATGATTTTGACCAAATTTGGCACACTTATGTAATGTCATAAAATCTAGTGAAATGCGGTATCGTCATATCTGTGAAAATGCGTGTTTTCAAAATATTCTGCCAAAACCTTCAAAATTTCACCATTTTTCAAATGTCTCAAAATTGTTTACAGTTATTTAGCTCAAATTTTCCACACATTTAGAGCATAACATGATACACCACAATCACCACTCAGATCTTTCAACTTTAACCCCCACTGGCCAAAAATGACATGAATATAGAATTTTTCTTCAAAATTGACCAACTTCAAGGGCAAATTTCTCTAATAACAAGGTTGTTGTAACAATTATTTTGGTTTGGATGGATGCAACAATGATTGCGGAAGAAAGTTACTGTTTACTTTTTAAGCTCAGATTTAACCCTCAAGCACAATGAGGGTGAGAATAAGAGCACCGTTTGAAAATGCCAAAATTAGCCAACTTTGGTTGCTTTTTCCATCATTTTGGAAAAGGGTTAATTTCAAACACTTTTCGTGTACGTATTCACAATTGCCTACTGAGCATATTTGCTGTTGTAAGTTTGGTTGTAAAGTTTAATCCTATCCCATTCTGGTTGCATAAAAGTAGGTACCGTCCAAAAAAACTCCAATTTTTTCAGAATTTGGTAAGTTTAGGTGACGATTTACTCCATTTTTAATTGCTTGAGCTCTAAATGTTTTCTATAGCTGCTTGCAGCAGTCAAAGTATGACAAATTTTGTTCTATATGTTATGGTTAAAAGTTTAACCCTTGGCAGATTTGAGACTTCCCATAAGGGTACTGTCGGAATATTTGTTATTTTCGCCAACTTCAAGAGCAAATTTTTCTAATTACAAGGTAGTTGTAATAATTATTTTGTTATGGTTAGATGCAACAATGATTGTGGAAGAAAGTTACTGTTACTTCTTAATCTCAGATTTAACCCTCTAGCACAATGAGGACGAGAATAAGAGTACCGTTTGAAAATGCCAAAATTAGCCATTTTTGGTTGCCTTTTCTATCATTTTGGAAAGGGTTAATTTCAAACACTTTTCATGTACGTATTCACAATTGACTATCAAGCATATTTGCTGTTGTTAGTTTGGTTGTAAAGTTTAACCCTATCCCATTCGGGTTGCATAAAAGTAGGTACCGTCCAAAAAATTTTCAATTTTTTCAGAATTTGGTAAATTTAGGTGGCGATTTACTCCATTTTTAATTGCTTGAGCTCTGAATGTTTTCTATAGCTGCTTGCAGCAGTCAAAGTATGACAAATTTTGTTCTATATGTTATTATTAAAAGTTTAACCCTTGGCAGATTTTAGACTTCCCGTAAGGGTACTGTCAGAATAATTGTTATTTTCACCAACGTTTACATGCACTTTCTCAGCACTGGAGCCATATTGTCTCAAAACTTTTTCCACGAGAGGACTGGGCCTTCATCCAAGAACAATTTTGCTGTAATATATTTTATTCAAAGTTTTAACCTTCACCCAGTTTTCAGGCCTTGAATTTGAGTGCCCTAAAATTCTTCATAAAATTGGCTAATTTGGAGCTCACTTTTTTTCCATTTTCGAAAGGAATATCGAAAAATGATTTACATGTTCGTATTTACAATTGCCTACCGAGCATATTTGCTGTTGTAAGTTTGGTTGTAAAGTTTAACCCTATGCTCATTCTGTTTGCATAAAGATAGGTGCAGTCCAAAAAAACTCTCGTTTTCAGAATTTAGTAAGTTTAAGTGACGATTTACTCCATTCCTAATTGATTGAGCGCTGAACATTTTCTATGGCTGTATGCAGCAGTCATAGTATGACAACTTTTGTTTTATATGTCATTATTAAAAGTTTAACCGTTGGCAGATTCGAGACTGCCCATATGGGTATGGTCGGAATAATTTTAATTTTCATAAAATCACTGAATATTGATAAGCAAGCGTGCAGTGGTAGTTTGGAATAGAATATCCGAAAATGCTTTCGAAATTCAGATTCACAGTTCAATTCCAAGAATATTTTCTGTTATAAGGTTGCTGTAAAGTTTAACGCAATCCCTGTCTCAGATGCATAATGGTAGATGCCGTCGAAAAAAAATCATTTTTTTCAGAATTTCATAGGTTTAAGTGACAATTTACTCCATTCCTAATTCATTGAGCGCTGAATGTTTTCTATGCCTGCATGCGGCAAGCATAGCATGACAACTTCTGTTTTATACGTCATTATCAAAAGTTTAACCCTTGGCATATTTAGGAGTTCCCATGTGGGTATAGTCGGAATAATTGTTTTTTTCGTAAAATCAATCCCTGAATATATTGGTAACCGTGCAGTGGCCTTTCAGTGGTGCTACATGAAGCCGCAAATAGTTAAGGTTGAAAAGTTCATCAAATAGACAAATATAATACCTAACTCAGCCGGTGACAGGTAAATAATGAATGGATAAGTCGTTGAGTTGAGAATAAAGTAGGGACGAATCGTGCCCTCCGTTTCCACCTGATCCATGGTATTTCCACGCGGTCTCGGCACTTGACAAAGATACTAAACTGTCGGGCAGGGACAGTAGGAAACATTCTGAGAATTTCAAGTTGCTGCCTTGCATGATCGGGACATAATTGGAATATATTCGACATTGTATCTGTCAGATATATTCCAATTATGTCCCGATCACTTCACCCCGACTGTCCGCATGGGGGCACCATGACGCCGTGTACTAAGGCATACTGCATGTCGATGGTGTGCATGTCTTCAACCAATCTAACCCTGCCTGTGCTACAGTGCGGAGGCACTATGTTGGGGAGCTGGCAGCTGCTCGTCATTGCTCGGTGGTTTTCTCTGGGTACTCCGGCTTCCTCCACCCATACAACTGTCACCGACATAATATGACCTTGGCTGTTAGTGTGTCGTTAAAACCACATAAATAAATAAATAAATCCAGTACCAGTTTTGCTCATACAAATATTAGTACCGTCAGACAAAATTCATTTTCTGATTAAATTCATACTTTTCTGTACTCCCCTTCCCTGAGTAAGATTGGTATACCTTTTCAATCTCAGATTTAACCCTCAAGCACAATGAGAGTGAGAATAAGTGTACCATTTGGAAATACCCAAATTATGCAACTTTGGTTACTCTCTACTATCATTTTGGAAGGGGTTAATTTGAGACACTTTGCTATATGCAGAGATGTTTAATCAATAAACCTGGCTTTAGTTATGTTCTGGAACTTAATGAAACGTGTGCTTTGGCCACTTAAAAATAGCACTGTCTGCAAAAAATGACTTTGAGTGAATACTCACTTGTCCAAAAACAAAAAGGAAAGAGCTCTTTGAGCTTTCCATAACTGCTTTCAAAAATCAATGGGGAACAAATTTTGTGTTATATGTTTTGGTGTTCCGTGTTATCCAACACCAGTTTGGCCGTTCAAATATGAATACCGCCAGGAAAGAAAGCACATTTTCTCAGTGGTAGACTGTTTGACTTCTATGATAGAGGTCCCGAGTCCCGGCTTTAGTTATGT
This sequence comes from Pictodentalium vernedei, assembly GCA_031216915.1. Taxonomy (NCBI): domain Eukaryota; kingdom Metazoa; phylum Mollusca; class Scaphopoda; order Dentaliida; family Dentaliidae; genus Pictodentalium; species Pictodentalium vernedei. The sequence goes on from CM062296.1 coordinate 558,641,218, forward strand.
TCTGGGACTTAATGAAACATGTGCTTTGGCCACTTAAAAATAGCACTGTCTGCAAAAAATGACTTTGAGTGAATACTCACTTGTCCAAAAACAAAAAGGAAAGAGCTCTTTGAGCTTTCCATAACTGCTTTCAAAAATAAATGGGGAACACATTTTGTGTTATATGTTTTGGTGTTCCGTGTTATCCAACACCAGTTTGGCCGTACAAATATGAATACCGCCAGGAAAGAAAGCACATTTTCTCAGTGGTAGACTGTTTGACTTCTATGATAGAGGTCCCGAGTTTGATCCCTATCTGGGACGACCCACGTAATGTCCTTGGGCAAGGCACTTTATCCTGGTTGCCAACATGGGGGCATGATGATGCCATGTACTAAGGCGTACTACATGTCAATGGTGCACATGTCTTCAACCGCTGGTACCCTACTTCAGCGGAGCTTGAACATAATTAGAATGTTGAGCTGACAGTTGCTCGTCGATGAGCGGTGGTTCTCTCTGGGTCCTCTGACTTCCCCCACCCGTAAAACTGTCACGGTCACGATTAGCCATTGTGGATAAGTATGTGACCGCAAACACCAATAAATAAATACCGTCAGGGAAACCCTCTGTGAAATCCTTCTGTCAATAAATAGCAAAGTAGTAATGTAATGCAGGAAATATTAACAAGCTGTTCAACATCCCTTTAATCAACTCATTTTGACTTGAACTGTACCCATCACTGTGTATACTAGCTCTCTAGATGGTTTAAACCATATCAAATAAACAACTAATTTGTGTGTGACAGTAACTCATATTACATGTATTTCATTGTATCTGAAACAGATATGTTGGAAAAATTGTGAAATCATGGAGTAGGAAGCTTACCCTCGTTTGTTGACAAATCCCACACATTCACAAACAGACAGAATGATAGAGAATAAATTAATTATTGATATTTAAGGTCACTTTCAGCATCTACAGCTATATCATGACCATAATACAGGTATTTATTCAAGTCCAGGTATTCATTGCATAGGCGTACAAGGCTATTTTTCAGGGGGTGGGGGGGAGGGGGGGATGAACCCTTTTAGCCCGAAAAAGTTGAATCTCAGGAGGAAATCCCAAATGTGGGTATGGGAGGGAGGGGGGGTCCTCCCTCCCATTGAGTACCTGGAGAGAACCACAGAGCAATAGCAAGCGACTCAGACTCCCCTACATACTAACTTCACATAGCAGGGTTAGCATTGGTTGAAGACAAGTACACTCTCAAAGTACCCTTAATACACATCACCATCATGCCCCCCCCCCCCTCCCATGTGGGAAATTGAGTTGGGATGAAGTGTCTTGCTCAAGGACACAATGTGGTTGCCACAAGTGGGATTCGAACCGAGGACTTCTTGGATTGCAACAATCATCTCTACCTTCTGAGCCACCGTGCTCCCGTAATATGCAGTAATAGAGAACTCATTGTATGTACTTGTGTGATTATAAATGAATAATATTAACGTGGATACGGTTCCACTGAATCAACTTGTACAGTATAATGGTCAGTTTACTTGCTACTTCTAAGTAATGAGATAGGAAAACAACATTTTGTGTGGAAAACCAAAATGTTTTGTGGTCATTTCTGGCAACTAAATTGTCCAAAATTTTCTGGCATATTGGCTGAAAAATCGGCTCCTTCCTGACTCTGTGATGGGTAGGGCACAGTCCTTCATGAAACCCTGGACCGTACGGCCATAATTCATATGTACTAATTATTTTTTTCCAAAGCAGAAAGGACATCGCTTGGTTTGCTTTCTATGAAAATATTCTGTAATAATTGAAGAGCAAATTTTGTGTTAAATGTTTTGGTGTCCTGCTGTATCTCAAATATCTGTTTTGGCTGCATAAAAACTAGTAGCATCACAAAAACTTTGATTTCCACTAAATTTTTTGTTTTCAAAACTGATCAATAGTTTTTTGTAAAATGCAGTTTGCCTTTTCACATTAAAAAGTTGGGAAAGCCCGTAATTTGTCCAACAAATTACAATTCTCTAGTTTTTTCTTGAAACTCTGCAAAACCTTTTGGAGAAATCCACAGAAAAGGGAATTTTAACCAGTCCCAAATGGTTTAAGACTTGGATTTTTGAATACACTTCCTGCTAACAAACATTTTTTCCTATAAATTTTGCAACCAATAAAAGAAGTTATGTTTCTCTGTGGCATACCCATTGGATGCTTTTGGTGTCCGAAAACAGCTCATTTTATCAAAATTTTGACGTTTGGAAATTTTTATAAAAATTTTGACATTTCCAGCCCGTGGAGGGTTAACTAATGCTTGCCGGATTAGTTTGTCCATGAAACTTGTAATGTCACACCAGGACCTGCGAATTTTATAAAAATTTTGACATTTCCAGCCCGTGGAGGGTTAACTAATGCTTGCCGGAATAGTTTGTCCATGAAACTTGTAATGTCACACCAGGACCTGCGAATGGCCGATTCTTCTTGAAAAACTACAAGACTCGTTTAGAGAAATCCTCGGAAAACATGAATTTTGAAGCTCTTGAGGGGTATCAGCTTTAACCACACCAAAATGGGTTAACGCTTGGTTTTTTGAATACCTTTATTACTTACAAAAATAATCCTCATTGAATCCCACTTCCAATAATGGAAGTTATGTTTATCTCTCATGTACCCTTTGGGTGCTGTGGTGGCCCAAAACAGCATATCATCATATCTTGTATATCAATTGTTGTGTCACAGTCAGGTCTAACAATGATGAATGTTTAAAAAAAATCTACAAGATGCATTTTGTGAAAGTAATGATAAGCTCTAATCTTAACAGTTTTTTGGCAATATTTGTGAAAGAAGGATTAAATCGAAAATTCTGCTTTGGTACATTTTTAGATTTCATGCCCCTCTATGTGTGTACAAAATTGTGTGAAAATCGGTTCAAAAATGGCTTCAGAATCGTATAGAGAAATTGTGTGGAAAAATTTGTTTTTAAAGATTAAAAAAAAAAAATAAAATAACAATAATCCATAGGAAAACAAGAGTTTTTTTCCAAGGGGGAAAAAACCTAAAAAAATGATAATCCATAGAAAAACAAGAGTCTTTTCCAGAGGGAAAAGCCTAGCTAGACTTAATGATTCTGGAGAGTCGTGGCTTTTCCAGATGAGATTCCAAGATTTTCCATGACCCCAGAGTGTTTGAAGAATTGTTTTTAACTGTGTCACTGACGTGCTTTTATTGATGTCCTGAGAAAGGTGGGTATAGTAGTCTCAAAAGACTTAGTTTTACAAAAAATTGTTAGGTTAAAACCATCATTATTGGTGGAGAGGGTTAATATCAATATCGTCAACTGACAAGTCTAAGTCGACAAAAGGAGTTATGTTTGTTTGCAATATTCCCCCTGAGTGCTGTGACTATTTGAAAATAGCCCATTTTATCTCAAATGTATCCAAAATTTTGATGTTTGGCATCTTATAGAGGGTTAACAAATGCTAATCAAAATATTTTTTCCATGCAACTTGTGATGTAACACCAAGACCTGCGAATGGCCATTTTTTCTTGAACATCTACAAGATGTTTTCAGAAAAATCCAGGGAAAACATGAATTTTAAGCTTTTGATGGGTATCATTGTTTAACCCAGCCCAAAATGGGTTAAGAATTGGTTTTTTGAATACCCTTATTAATTACAAAAATAATCCTTGATGAATTCCACTTCCAGTAAAGGAAGTCATGTTTATCTCTCCACTACACATTGGGTGCTGTGGGTACGCGAAGATAGCCCATTTTATCAAAATTTTGATGTTTGAAAGCCTGCAGAGGGTTAACAAATGCTTACTGGAATATTTTGTCCATGCAACTTGTAATGTCACACCAAGACCTGCGAATGGCAAATTATTTTTGACTAGTACAAAACAGGTTAATGCTTAGTTTTTTGAATACCCTTATTCCTTACAAAAATGATCATCGATGAATTCCACTTCCAATAAAGGAAGTTATGTTTATCTCTCCTGTACCCGTTGGGTGCTGTAGGTGCCTGAAAACAGCCCATTTTATCAAAATTTTGATCTTTGGCAACCTGTGTAGGGTTAACAAATGATTTGCCAAATATCTCTTGTATATCAATTGTAGTGTCACAGTCAGGTCTAACGGTGATGAATGTTTAAAAAAAATCTACAAGAAGCATTTTGAGAAAGTGCCAATAAACCCCCAGTTAGACATTTTTTCCAATTCTGGTGAAAGAAGGGTTAAATCCAAATTCTCCATTGGTACATTTTTAGCTCAACTTTGGCGAAGCCAAATTTGAGCTTTTGTCATGGCCCGTCGTCCATCTGTCCGTACGTCAACAATTGGATACGGCTCGGGCTAGAGGCCGTATTTATGAACCGATCTTTACAAAACTTCTTGGGTACCTTTGTTATGACCGTGGGACGAGAATGAGTGTTTTTGGGTCCGGTCCGAAATTCAAGATGGCCGATGGCAGCCATTTTGTACAAAATTAGGTGCAATCAGATTTTTGCACAGAACTTCCATATGAAAGCGCTGATTTGAATAATTTTTTGTGTGAATGTTTAGTACCATGGGATACATCACATATAATACGGGTTTTTTTCTCGTGCAGAAATTATGCAAATTAGATGAACTTTGATTTTTTCATTGCGACTTACACACAGTAAGTACACATGTCAATACGGCCCGGGCTAGAGTCTGTATTTATGAACTGATCTTCACGAAATGTCTTGGGTACCTTTGTTATCACCTGGGGACAAGAACGAGTGTTTCTGGGTGCGGTCTAAAATTCAAGATGGCTGCCAGTGGCCATTTTGTACCGAAATTAGGTCTAATCATTTTTTTGTACACAACTTCTATATGGCTCAGACTAGAGGCCATATTTATGAACCAATCTTTACAAAACTTCTTGGGTACCTTTGTTATCACCGTGGGATGAGAGCGAGTGTTTTTGGGTGTGGTCCAAAATTCAAGATGGCCACCAGCAGCCATTTTGTACCAAAATTAGTGCAATCAGTCTTTTGTACAGAACTTCTGTATGAAAGTTTTGATTTGAATAAATTTTTGTATGAATGTTTAGTAACATGGAATACATCACATATTGTAAGGTTGTTTTTTTTCGTGCAGAAATTATGCAAATTAGATGAACTTTGATTTATTCGGTGCTACTTACACAATGTAAGCACACATGTCAATACGGCTCAGGGTAGAGGCTGTACTTATGAACCGATCTTCACAAAACTTCTTGGGTACCTTTGTTATCACCTTGGGACGAGAATGAGTGTTTCTGAGTGTGGTCCAAAATTCAAGATGGCTGCCAGTGGCCATTTTGTACCAAAATTTGGTCCAATCGGTTTTTTGTCACAAGTTCTATACAGCTCGTATTTATGAACTGATCTTCACAAAACTTCTTGGGTACCTTTGTTTTCACCTTGGGACAGGAACGAGTGTGTTTTGGGGTGCCTTTGTTATCACTTGCTATGAGAACAAATATTTTGGGGTTGAGTCAGACCCACTCTGGGACTCAAAGATTTCTTTTCTAGTTTAGCATCTGACTGTAGTCCACCTTTACAATACTTTACCTATACATTTGTTACAGGCAACGGTCAGTATTTATGTACAGATCGTTACAATACTTTATATGTACCTTTGTTATCAGGTCATTACCTAGATGTTTGTCATTGCTGTGTCACATACTATACATGTACATGTCTTTGTCTTGACAAGTTGAGCTACAGTGTCATTGACACTTTCATTAGATTTTCTACCCCTCTATGCATGTGCAAAATTATGTAAAAATCGATTTGAATATCGCTTCAGAATCGTATGGACAAAATGTGTGGAAAAAAAACCCCAAAAACTACACTTAATGATTCTGGAGAATCATGGCTATTCCAAATAAGATTCCATGATTTTTCATGACCACAGAGTGTCTGAAGAATTGTTTTAAACTGTATCACTAAAGTATCTTTATTGATGCCTTGAGAAAAGAGGGTGTAATAGTCTCAAATGACCCAGTTTGATAAAAGAAAGTTTAGGTTAAAATCATCATTATTGGTGGAGAGGGTTAATATCAATATCAGCGTCCAAGAAGTCTGTGTCTGACAAAAGAAGTTATGTTTGTTTGCCACATACCTATTAAGTGCTGTGGCTATTTGCAAACAGCCCATTATATCTCAAGTTTATCTAAATTTTTTATGCTTGGCAGCTTGTTAATGAATGTTAGTGAATGCTTTCGAGAATAATTCTTCTCAAAAGTCTATTTGTTCTTGAAAATCTGAAAGAACCACTTGAAGAAATCCACAGAAAATGTGAACTTTCAAGTTCTTAAGGGCTGTCTGTCTTTAATCCAGCAAAACAGGGTTAAGGCTTGGTTTTTTGAATACCCTTAATACTTTCAAATATTATCCCCCTGTAAATTCTGCATCTGGTAAAAGAGGTTATGTTTATCTGTTACTTACCCATTTGGTGCTGTTGTTGTCCGAAAACAGCCAATTTTTATCAAAATTTTGATGTTTAGCAGCCTGTAGAGGGGTTAACAAATGTTTAGCAGAATATTCTATCCATACAACTTTTAATACCACACCAAGACCTGCAAATGTCCAACTGTTCTTGAAAATCGACGACAGGCAGTTAGCAAAATCCACGGAAAATGTAGATTTTAAGCTTTTAAAGAGCATCTCTCCTTAACCAGTCCAAAATGGGTTAAGCTTCATTTTTTTTAAAAAACCCTTACTGCTTACAAAAATGATCCTCTGTGAATTCTACGCACGGTAAAAGAAGTTTTGTTTATCTTTTTACATACTCATTGGGTGCTGTTGGTGCCTGAAAACCGTCCATTTTATCAAAATGTTGATGTTTAGCAGCCCATGGGTTAACAAACGCTTGATGGAATATTTTGTCTCTGCAAATTGTAAGGTCTGACAAAGACCTGCTGATGGTCATTTTTTCTTCAAAGTCTTCAAGAAGCATTGGGAATTTTAAGCTTTTAAGGGGTATCTCTCTTTAACCAACCCAAATTGGGTTAAGACTTGGATTTTTGAATACACTTGCTACATACAAACATTTTTCCCTATAAATTTTGCGTCTGACAAAAGAAGTTATGGTTCTCTGTTACATATCCATTGGATGCTGTTGGTGTCCGAAAACAGCCCATTTTATCAAAATTTTGATGTTTAGCAGCCTGTGGAGGGTTAACAAATACTTACGGAATATTTTGTCCATGCACCTTGTAATGTCACACTAAGACCAGTGAATGGCCATTTTTTTCTTGAAATTTACAAGATGTTTTTAAAGAAATCCAGGAAAACATTAATTTTTAAGCTTTTGATGGGTATCGCTGTTTAACCAGCTTAAAACGGGTTAAGGCTTGTTTTTTTTAATATCCTTATTACTTACAAACATTATCCTTGGTGAATTCCACTTCCAGTAAAGTAAGTTATGTTTATCTCTCGTGTATCCTTTGAGTGCTGTGGGTACCCAAAAACAACCCATTTCATCAAAATTTCGATGTTTGGCAGCCTGAGGAGGGTTAACAAATGCATTTCCTAATATCTCCTGCATATCAATAGTCATGTCACAGTCAGGTCTAACAATGATGAATGTTTAAAAAAAATCTACAAGACTAGTTTGGAGAAAGTGCTGATAAACCCTAATTTTGACAGTTTTTTTTCCAATTCTGGCGAATAAGGGTTAAATCGAAAAATCTGCTTAGGTACATTTTTAGATTTTATGCCCCTCTATGCGTGTGCAAAATTATGTGAAAATCGGTTCAAAAATGGCTTCTGAATCGTACAGACAAAACATGAGGAAATTTTTTTTTAAAATGCCAAAATAGACTTAATGCCCAGAGTGTCTAAAGAATTGTTTTTAATTGTATCACTAAAGTTGTTACGCCCACTTTTGAAGTGACTGACCACTTTTGTAGTAGCTCACAACTTTTGAAGTAAAAATCGACCACTTTGGAAGTAACTCACCACTTTTGAAGTAACTGTCACCCACTTTTGAAGTAAAATGAGGTCTCCACTTTTGCAGTAACCATCACCCACTTTTGAAGTAAAAAAACAAGGTCATTACTTTTGAAGTAATATTTGACAACTTTTGAAGTAAAAAGATTTCCCCTTTTCCATGGTCATTGAACTTAGAAAATTTTTACCCAATTTTTTTTTTCATTTTTTTTTTGCACGAAACGGTCTATTTGAACTGAAATCGTAATGCTTTCGCAGAACTGACCCAACCTTCCACCAGACTTGGCATTAAGTAGGCAGTTGCACCTTTTCGCTCCAATTTTTAGCTCACCTGAGCTGAGCAAAGGAGAGATGATAGCTTTAGAACGCTTTACATTTTTTTTCAGAGCCACTGTATAGAGAATGTTGAAACTGAAACTTTCAACATTTGTTAAGAATGGTATGATGAACATGCTGCATCATTTTTAGCCCGACTGTTTACAGTGAGGGCTCTCAGTTGGTAGAGGTGCAGGCTGCAAGCCGAGGGGTCCTCGGTTCGACTCCCCCCTGCGGCAACCGCGTTGTGTCCATGGGCAAGACACTTCACCCCCATTGCCCACGTGGGGGCACGGTGACGCTGTGTACTAAGGCGTACTGCACGTCGATGGTGCACCTGTCTTCAACCAATGCTAACCCTGCTTGTGTGGAGTTGGTATGTTGGGGAGCTGACAGTTGCTCGCCGTTGCTCGGTGGTTCTCTCCGGGTACTCCGGCTTCCTCCACCCGTAAAACTGTCACGGTCATGGTTAGCCATTGTGCAGATATATGTGACCTTAAATACCAATAAATAAATAAATACAGTGAGGGCTATAGTAATGACGTTTGTGTGTCCGTCCGTCCGCCTGTCCGTCTGTTAGTTTTGGTTAAAGTTTGTGGTTAAAGTTTTTTACTGAAAGTTCAAGTGTGTTTTTTTTCCCTGTTTAGTTGACATTTGGAGTTTTGGTTAAAGTTTGTGGTTAAAGTTTTTTATTCAACCTTCAGGTACAGGCTACACCCTGTAGTTCTTGTCTGATCATCACGAAATTTCATATGCAGGTTTTAGGTCATGTCTACATGAGAACATCCCCATTTGGGCGTGATCTGTCAACCGTACGACTGCCCGAGCCCAAAACCTGAAAACCATTAGCACAGTCTACAGGTCGTATTTATGAAGGGATTTCATTGTAACTTGGTAGGATGCCTCTGTATAATGCCTAGATGAGAACGTCCCCTTTTGGGCATGATCTGTCAACCGTGATGGCTGCCCAAGCTCGAAACCCCAAAACTTTTACACAGTCTGCAGGTCATGTTTAATATGGAGGGATTTCATTGTAACTTGGTAGGATGACTCCGTATGATGTCTAGATGAGAATTTCTCCATTTGGGCGTGATCTGTCAACCGTGACGACTGCCCGAGCCCAAAACCCTAAAACTTTTAGCACAGTCTACAGGTCATATTTATGGAGGGATTTCATTGTAACTCGATAGGCTGACTTCATATAAGGTCTAGATGAGAAAGTCTCCTTTTGGACTTGATTGGGCAACTGTGACGGCTACAGGGGCCTGAAGCCCGAAAACCTTTAGCACAGTCTACAGCCCATATTTATGAAGGGATTTCATTGTAACTTGGTAGGATGACTCCAAATAATGTTTGGATGAGAACGTCCCATTTTGATCGCGATCATTCAGCCTTGATGGCTGCCCGTGCCCAAAACCTTTAGCATAGTCAAAAGGTCATATTTATGGAAGGATTTCATTGTAACTTGTTAGGTTGACTCCATATAATGCCTAGATCATCATCCTCTTTTAGTCGTGATTGGTCAACTGTGACTGCTACAGGTGCCCGAAGCCCCAAAACCTTGAGCACAGTCTACAGGTCATATTTATGAAGGGATTTAATTGTAACTTTGTAGGATCACTCCACATGATGCCCAGATGAGAATTTCCCCTTTTGGTTGCGATCATTCAACCATGATGGCTGCCCGAGCCCGGAAACCTTTAGCACAGTCTACAGGTCATATTTATGAAGGGATTTTATTGTAACTTGGTAGGTTGACTTCATATAATATCTAGATGAGAACGTCCCCTTTTGGGCAACTTGACGGCAACATGGGCCTGAAGCCCAAAAACCTTTAGAGCAGTCTGCAGGCCATAATTATAGTATGGGCTCTCATAGCACAAGGCGCCCCCTCGAACGGGAATTTCAGCGACCATGTTATTTTTATAGCCTAGCTATTCTAGTTCCACGATCCAGTTGTTGCATAGAAAATCTTTGGGGCAAAATATGAAATTTAACCCTTTTTCTTATGCTACCCCACTCCATTTTAATGCATTTTCCGTGCTTGCTCGTGTATCATAGATCAGCCCACATTCTCAAAATTAAGAAAACGAAGCAGCTTCTCTCCCATGATTCATGAGGCAGACACTGAATTGTTATGAAAAATAGTCGGAAGTTGCCCGAAAGTCGCCTTATGTTTGTTCTATGACGTCATTTTTCATTCGAGTGCATAGAAAATTTTGTCAATTCAGTGAAGTTTGTCTGTGTCGTTTACATTTACTGTCAATATTGCAGCCAATACTATGTATGTCATACATTTTTGTAACCTGTAGCTTATTTACGATAAACTGATACTGCTATGAAGGCTGTCAGACAATTTAGATAAGAATAGCGCCCAAAAACTTAACCCTACCCCCAAAACATTATTTTGCCGCATTTTGTTTTTTTGGAGGGGGGGATTTAACAGAACGATTGCGTAAATTTTTAGTGTATCCCGATCAGTGTGTATGATTATCATATTTGCAAGGAAATTGTAGTACATTTCGGGCTATGCATGTGCATGACCACCTAAATCCAAGATGGCTTCCAGAAATCCTAAACTTGCGTTTTTTCGTAATTTTTCACCAGAGTTGTAATAAAATAAAATAGTAAGTCAAGATTCATCAACACTTTATCTATGTATACTGGGTGACCCTTTCCTATCAATTGGGTTAGTTTTTCTGGCGTTGGCTTATCAATTTGACTGTAATTATAATGTCTTGAAGGACAATTACGCTTAACTTGACTTTGGCCAATCAACATCAAGTTATATGCAGGCAGCAGCAATGTTAACTTTCAAATAGCATAACTAGCGCATATAATTGATGTTTCAGGATGAATGGCATCAAAATTAGCTCCAGATATGAACTTCCGTGTTCACGGTTGCTGACAAAAGGCCACATAAATTTGAAAACGCACTTTTTGCCTTCCAATCCCAATCCATAGGAAACAAATATCCCAAATCCCAATAATTCTTGCTAAGTGTTATTGGACAGCTTTTCATGAGAAAATATTTTATTAAGCCATCATTATATTATGCAGGTTGTATGACAATTCAAACGAGACTGCAAACGAACCCCCCCCCCCCCACACACACCTCACAACAGTTAGTTACCCCCCCTCCCCCCCCACACCTGACAACAGTTAGTTACTGCCAATGTCATGATACTTTCGTCTGCAAGCCGAAATTAAATAAGATGATACTATCGATGGGTGTGTTCGTATACTTGAGTGAATTTTAATTCTAAGAAGGTCACTTCTCAGGTCCTTGTACTCGTCGGAATCATCACTTTCTGTGTCGCTTTCACTATCAGAGTAATCACTTCCACATTTATCAGCATTCTCTTCTACACACTCGATCAATATAGACGAAAAGTCTGTTGGAAATGGCGTTTCGGTCCACAGAACATTCATTTTGTCTGTCCATCCATTTGAACATGGACTAGGTGTGTTCATTATTGCAGCCGTTGACAAACGTCACACTCGAGAGACGTAGTTGGCTCGTTTGGCATGGAGTAGGAGACTGTCATCACATGGAGAAAGCAATGAAAGATCAACGATCTTCCCCTTGCCATGATAATTTTCCCAGAATATTTGCCGGCGTGTTTCATTCACAGCAGTTGGTCTCTTTTTCCCCTACAGCTTCGATGTATAGTCTTCGATATCGCAACCGATAGATGGAATGCTCCAATCTGAGCCAAAGCTGGCAAATGCACTTATGTATTTGTTATTGTTCTGTAAAACTTTAAAGCATACCTTCTTCCCTTTCCCAAACATTGCTGAAACATAATCGTTTCCAGTAAAAGCATGGAAACCTATCAAACAGAGTTTGACTTCTTGGGACAAAGAACAGTCTTTAATTTTGATTATCTTCCTCGAGTTCCCGTGACCATTGTCAAGGTAAATATCATGAATCAAATCGGGAAAGCATCCGATGAGAATCACGGCGACGTCAGTATCTCCCGATGGCGAACGAACAACAACTGGCTCAGGGTCAGATTTAAAAATGTGATCAACGTGTAAGGCTATTTTGGTGTCTGCCTCCTCGTGATCAGAACATAGCTCCTCTATGACACCAACCGAGGTTTTACTGATCACATAACACTGGTCCCTAGCAGTGAAGAACAGCGTTTGTCCTGCGTGGAGAAGCGTTTGACGGTTTTCTCTCCACACCATCAATATTATGTCAATCATGCATTCTTTGTTTGTTCCGTTAGTCAGAAACTCGTTGAAATTCCTTGGGACCTTTGACTTTGGGCCGCCAATGACGTATTGCGCACTCTGACCTCTACCGGATCTTTCATCTGCTTTGATCGAAGTGCCTTTGTAGGTTTCAGCAATCACATCTATCCGTTTGTATCCATTTGGGAATGTCTTGAATAAGTGGAGAGCCAGCTCTTCGAACGTTGGTGACACAGGGTGTACCATTCGCACAGTTGCCATAAGATCGATCACAAATGCCGATACACTATTCCTAGCTGGCAGATCTCCAGAGTTAATGACGTTACAACTCTGAACTAATACATCTAAAAGAACACTTTTTGTTGTCTTTCTTTGTGTTCCGTCGGGATGTGCAAGACAGAGAGGAACAGACCCAATGCAGTAAGACAGGACTCTGTCAATATCTATTACAACATTTCGCTTGTTCGAGTAAGCCAACAACTTACCATGTGTATCTCTCTGTATGACAAGCTCCTTCGTTTTGCCTTTCGATGAAACTTTCATCCATTTGTTTGCATTTTCGAATGAACCACGCTTGAGCCCGGTTATTGGGGTGAAAAAATTTACATTTGAACTGTCTAGCCATTGTTCGAAGAACTTTGTCATTGCTTCCTCGCCATGGTCAAAGATACACAAAATATCGATAGCAACTTCATCGGGAACTGGAGCTCCTGAGGATAAATTGTACAGTTTCTCACTATCTAGCTCCTCGCTGAAAGGGTTAAAGAACTCCTCCTTAAGCACGCGAAATACTTCTGTCACTCTTTTCTCAGACTGAACTATGCGATGTTGCTTGCAGTCTGGGTGCCCATCGGTATTCGAAGCATCAATGTCAACAATATGAAGCAGCGCTTCTTTGAACTTCGAAATTTGTGGTCGGTTTAAAACCCATTTATCATAGGTAGACCTATTCCATGCAAATTCTTTAATACCTCCAGCAACTTTAGCACTCCGGTTGTACGTTTGTTCGCCAGCCTGGTCCGTTGCTTGTCTCCCGACTTTACCACGTCCCCGATGAACAGAGATTCCTTTATTCTCGATGGTTGCCTTGGCTTCCAGGTGCAGCGAGCAGAGTGTTTTAAGTGTCTGCACGTACATGGATCCATACCAACTGTAATTCTGCTTGTTGAAGGCAAAAAACAATGGTAGAGACATTTGCCAACATTGTAACCGAAGGTGGAAGTCACTTTCTTTGAGGGAACAGTGAATCATATGTAAGATGTCCATTACATCAAGATAACGCAACTAAAATTGAGAAGTTCTACCGACGAGACACGCTTCCTAAAACGCTTGTACAATTCCCAGAGCTCCACCAGGGACTTGTTGTCTAGCACCACTGCCAATTCCACGGGCCGGTTGGATTTTAGCAAGTCAGAAATAATCTTCGGAATGGGTTGGTCGACTGAAAACTTCTCGAACAAAAGACGTTCCAATGCATCGGCAAAATGTTCATGCACCATCTAACACCTATTGTACTGCTTTCCCTTTAGAACACCGTTCATACTACCTGAAGCACATAGGTCAGATTGTAATACTACATCTTCAAAGCCACTACCACTAACTAGAGTTCCCATAATACTGAACAGCTCCGTCATGAGATGGAAGTCACCCAGATGAATGACTATATCTGAAAAGTCCTCTCGGCAGTTCCATACTGTTTGGTAGGCCATGGAGGCAGCCCCAACATTGAGCGTTAAGTGCACACATGGCATGTTTGCTTGTCGTGCGAATGTCTGGACACGTGACAGGTACTCAACAACAGTAGAGTATTTATTTATTGAGTTATGTATAGGAGGTAGGTATGTGATGAACGTATTGCAGTCTGGCTCGCTTCTGTCAGTGGATATCAGACTTATCCAGCCACCAAAAATTGGAACAGTTTGGTTTTCACTGTTTTTCGCTCTCCCAGTTTTCCAAATCATCAACTTTTTCCAACAGTTTCAGCTGCATCCTTGGGAATTATGTCACTCGCCACAGTCCGAAACTCTGGGGGGCTCAAGCTTTTGTATAATAAAATGAAGAGTTGGTCGATACTGAGTCCAAAAAATCACAATTTTTGGTCTTCTGGTGACCATTTTGGTAGGAATTTTGGATATAAGTGGCCATATTTAGCACCTAAATGTACGATATAGAGGTTGAAAACACTATCTGATCCAGATACAATAAAAATTTACACCATCGTTCTGTTAAATCCCCCCCCCCCCCCCCCCAAATAAAAGAAAAAACTGTCCGACAGCCTTCATAGTGGTATCAGTTTATCGTAAATATGCTACAGGTTACACAAATGTATGACATGTATAGTATTGGCTGCAATATTGGCAGTAAATGTAAACGACACAGACAAACTTCACTGAATCGACAAAATTTTCTATGCACTCGAATGAAAAATGACGTCATAGAACAAACGTAATGCGACTTTCGGGCAACTTTTGACTATTTTTCATAACAATTCAGTGTCTGCCTCACGAATCATGGGAGAGAAGCTGCTTCGTTTTCTTAATTTTGAGAATGTAGGCTGATCTATGATACACGAGCAAGCATGGAAAATGCAGTGGGGTAGCATAAGAAAAAGGGTTAAATTTCATTTTTTGCCCCAGAGATTTTCTATGCAACAACTGGATCGTGGAACTAGAATAGCTAGGCTATAAAAATAACATGGTCACTGAAATTCCCGTTCGAGAGGGCACCTTGTGTTATGAGAGCCCATACTATTATGAAGGGATTTCATTGTAGCTTGGTAGGATGACTCCAAATAATGTCTAGATGAGAACGTCCCTTTTTGGTCGCGATCATTCAGCCTTGATGGCTGCCCAAGCCCTGAAATCTTTAGCATAGTCTATTGATCGTATTTATGGAAGGATTTCATTGTAACTTGTTAGCTTCACTCCATATAATGTCTAGATGATGACCTCCCTTTTGGTCGTGATTGGTCAACTGTGATGGCTACAGGTGCCCGAAGCCCGAAAATACTGAGCACAGTCTACAGGTCATATTTATAAAGGGATTTCATTGTAACACCGTAGGATCACTCCAGATGATGCCCAGATGAAAATGTCCCCTTTTGGTTGTGATCATTCAACCATGATGGCTGCCCGAGCCTGAAGCCCAAAAACCTTTAGCACAGTCTTCAGGCCATATTTATGAAGGGATTTCATTGTAACTTGGTAGGTTGACTTCATATAATGTCTAGATGAGAACAGCCCCTTTTGGACCCGATTGGGCAAGTGTGATGGCTACAGGGGCCCGAAATCCCGTCTGCGGCAACCGCGTTGTGTCCTTGGGCAAGACACTTTACCCCCATTGCCCATGTGGGGGCACGGTGACGTCGTGTACTAAGGCGTACTGCACGTCGATGGTGCACTTGTCTTCAACCAATGCTAACCCTGCTTGTGTGGAGTTAGTATGTTGGGGAGCTGACAGTTGCTCGCCGTTGCTCAGTGGTTTTCTCCGGGTACTCCGGCTTCCTCCACCCGTAAAACTGTCATGGTCATGATTAGCCATTGTGCAGAAATATGTGACCTTAAACATTAATAAATAAATAAATAATACAGGGGCCCGAAGCCCAAAAACCTTTAGCATGGTCTACAGGTCATATTTATGAAGGGATTTCATTGTACCTTGATAGGATGACTCCAAATAATGTCTAGATGAGAACGTCCCTTTTTGGTCATGATCATTCAGCCTTGATGGCTGCCCGAGCCCAAAAACCTTTAGCATAGTCAAAAGGTCATATCTATGGAAGGATTTCATTGCAACTTGTTAGGTTGACTCCATATAATGCCTAGATGATGACATTCCCTTTTGGTCATGATTGGTCAACTGTGACTGCTACAGGGGCTCAAAGCCTGAAAACCTTGAGCACAGTCTACAGGTCATATTTATGAAGGGATTTCATTGTAACTTCGTGGGATCACTCCAGATGATGCCCAGATGAGAATGTCCCCTTTTGGTTGTGCTCATTCAACCATGATGGCTGCCTGAGCCCAAAGCCCAAAAACCTATAGCACAGTCTACAGATCATATTTATGAAGGGATTTCAATGTAACTTGGTTGGTTGACTTCATATAATGTCTAGATGAAAACTGACTCCTTTTGGATGCAATTGGGCAACTGTGATGGCTACAGGGGCCTGAAGCCTGAAAACCTTAATCACGGTCCAGAGGTCATATTTATGAAGGAATTTCAATGTAACTTGGTAGGATGACTCCAAATAATGTCTAGATGAGAACATCTCCTTTTGGTCGTGATCATTAGTCTTGATGGCTGCCTGGGCCCAAAACCTTTAGTATAGTCTATAGATCATATTAATGGAAGGATTTCATTGCATCTTGTTAGGTTGACTCCATATAATGCCCAGATGACAACGTCCACTTTTGGTCGCGATCATTCAAACATGATGGCTTCATGAGCCCAAAACCCCAAAAACTTTAGTACAGACTACAGGTTGTATTTGTGAAGGGATTTCATTGTAACTTAGTAGAATAACTCAGTATTATGTCGAGATGAGGACGTTCCCTTTTAGTTGCAATTGGTCTACCTACCGTCATGGCTACACAGGCCTGAAGCCCAAAAACCTTTAGCACAGTGTACAGGCCATATTTATGAAGGGATTTCAATGTAACTTGATAGGATGACTCATTTTGAAATAATTTCACTGTAACATGGTAACTTTCATTGACATACGTTAACTGTGAGGGCCACATACATTAACTGTGAGGTCATATTAACCCACTCCTTAGCTCTTTAGTACCGTGTACACCTCATATTATTTTTATTAAAAACATAGCATACAGGGAACAGAAATTAACATATTCCCAATTATCACAATTCTTTTCTTATTTCATAATCCTTTCATAAACATTGAACATTATCCTTTTCATCAAACACAACACATAGACAAGTTAAGCTACAGTGTCATTGACACTTTCATTATCCCCTCCCACAAGGGAGGGATATAGCACAGAGCTCGCTCCATCCGTCTTTCTGTCAGTCCATCCGTCAGTCCATCCATCCATTCATCAGTCTGTCTGTCTGTCCGAACTTTCTTTATGCCATAACTTAAACAAAAGTTACCGGATTTCAATTCTTTTCAGTACATGTCTCTAGGTCAGGTTTGATGATCACAATCATCCAATGAAAATTGTAGAAGTTATAGCCCTGCCCAGCCCCTGCCAATTAGGCATTTCTTTTTCTTTCTTTCCTCCAATATGCATTTTTAACTATTTACAGTCACTACATGCGTAACTTTTTTTTAAACTCACGTAACCTCCTCCCCCCCCCCCCCCTCTGGCGGTGCGCCAATTTGGCACTTGTTTTTTTCTTTCGTCAAAAATGCATGTTTAGCTCAACTTTGGCGAAGCCAAATTTGAGCTTATGCCATGGCCCATCGTCCGTCAACAATTGGATACAGCTCGGGCTAGAGGCCATATTTATGAACCGATCTTTACAAAACTTCTTGGGTACCTTTGTTTGACCGTGGGACGAGAATGAATGTTTTTGGGTGCGGTGCGAAATTCAAGATGGCTGCCAGCCGCCATTTTGTACCGACGATGCAGAAATCTGTTTTTTGAACAGAACTTCCATATGAAAGCTCTGATTTGAATAATTTTTTGTATGAATGTTTAGTACCATGGGATACATCACATATAATACGGGTTTTTTTCTTGTGCGTAAATTGTGCAAATTAGACTAACTTTGATGTTTTTTGGTGTTACTTTCAGCTGTAACGGATTTGGTAACAGCAGTTGAAGTAGAATATGCAATAGAAGTTCTAAATTACTCTGTTATAATTCGTCTGCTCACAACAGAGGTGTAATTCTATTTTTGTTGGCTTCAAGTCATTTCCATGTTTAAAGTGAATCGATGTACCTTATTGGTTCACACCGTAGTGCATTGTGCTGTTGTTTCATTCGTCGATGTGAAAGCGAGGGATCAATCAGATTCCAGTATTCGAAATCTTTCCCCGCGAAATTATCCTATATAAGAGCGGTCTCGCTCAAAATTCACCGCCCACGTCTTGGCATTAAAGCTCTAATTCAGCTGCGCCAGCACAACTGCCTGTTGAGGTTAATTATGGGGACACTTTGTAACCTGTAAAAAGGTTAACCGTAGTGGGTACCGTCATTTTGGGACCCGTTCAGCTCGGCCCTGGTGAGAATCACTGTTTCTGAGAGTGGTTCTCTCCAGGTCTGAGTTCCATGGGAACCATCCACATTTACTGAACACATGTTGGGTGGAAGTTAAACCCCTTTTGGTTGAAAGTGTAGTGGGCCCGTGGTGTTTGATTCCTCATTCATATTCATGTCCATTTCATATCATACTATTTTTGGCTTATTAATAAACCACGTATAAACTGTTTTTCTATTTTATTGTGATTTCATCCAGACCACAACACATAACTTAATGGTTATTCGACCTCTAGAGTTGAGTTATGTTTATCCATGGTTTGCTAGTTGACCCAGATCCTCACGAATCTGAAGAACAACAGGGAGATTTCGGACAGGGTTCTAGCCCCTGTGGAGTCGTCACCTCCACCCCTGTTACAAATTGGCGAGGCTACCAGGATCTGGTTATTCCAGCTACTTACATTGTGGGTAATTGTTCTCAATAAGGTCAACTTTAAATTTAATAAACAGGTCCAAGTTAGATGTTCGTTAAGTCATTAACTATTAGGTAAACTTGATTCAAGAAAGAATCTTTTAGTAAGTCGATACTAAAAGCTAAAATGCTAGATGATTGCATTGCTCATTAGTTTGGATGTATTTGTTACCATAGGTAACACTCGGTAGTGACCAGAAAGGATGTTTTTCCTAGGAAGCCAAATAAGACATAGTAGTCTGCTTATTTAAAGTAGGTAGTACACAGTGTGTTGGTGTGTCAATTTTCTGTTGGCAATAGGCATTGACGTATGTGGAACCTTTTCTATTAAACAGCAATCGCGACGTGTAGGAGTTTGTAAATATTTGTATATTTCTCTTTTAAGTTATGCTCCCGGCGTCTTGGGTTCTGATAATAATAGGTGGTTTGTCTTCCTTCAGTAGTCTGGGTGCTGTTTTAATATTACGTAGATAATATTTGTGGATGTCATTGCGATACATCATTTAGCTCTGGCGAAAACTGAAGCTGTTACTGATATGTCAGATTGAACTAACCTTAGAGGTGTACATTTGGAGTGTCTTATATTGGGCAAGTAATTTACAGTAGAGGAAATATTGCAATCCTGAGGCTTGTTGTTTTGTGGGCAATGGCCAATCTCTCGTTCGTTTACTAAAATGTAAAAACTGTTCTTGAATGCTAGTGTAAAATGGTTGTTGGGAATTGTGTTCTCCGTGGATAGCCCAAAATATAATTTCCAAATTGACCATTAAATTTAAAATGGGACACAATTGTGAGTAGTCTATATATATCAAAAGGCTGAATGCAGCTGCTTATTCTGCTCGATTATTGATATGTCCCATTGACAGTAATATATGGTTGATAGTGGAAGAGCCGGGGAGCTATCACTTGTGTAAGATTAGTGGAAACCACGTGGCCTTGTTGACCTTCAGAACGTTACAATTAAATTTTGAATAGTTTTGGAATTATTAGCGAAATTGTAAAATCCAGATAAATAATTTTATCCAGAATTTCATCTACTTTAATTGTATTCTGGATATTTCATCTATCTTAGTGGGAAATTAACCAGTATATTTCGTATTTTGGAATTTCAGTAAATCATAAAGCAGGGGAAGCAATTTGCATTGCTGTTTCTGCTGTAGATTTAATTTGTTTGCTCCTCACAGCAATGCTCCCAGTAGAAAGTGAATGTCTGTTTCACATTAATGGAGTGTACGCCTACTACACCATCACAAGAAGCAGGCAACGGAGTAGGGCGATGTAGCATGCAGTGTGTCAGAAAAGAATTCGTGATTCTGCTGGCGCAATTTTGCTATGCCGGAGAGAGCAGAATTTGATGAACGTGTTGCAGCAGATCCGACATAAGTGGTGGTAATGGAAGAGAACTTCACTTCTCCAGAACAGAACGGCGTATGGTTTAGCATGCTGTGAAGAAGAAGGGGATTATCTTGTTATCAGATAGTGAAAAGAAATTGCAAACATTCCAGCAGTGAACACCAGAGGACTACTTCCGAAGAAGCAGAGAGACAAGATCAAGACTTTACAGAATTTCGAAAAAGAGACACTAACTTAAACTATATAATAGTCGGTAGAGGAATCATGTGTAATTTTGTAACACCTTGTTCATCTCCTTCATTATCAGTTTAAATTTTGCATATAATGTTTTCAGGGGAATTGGCATGGTGAGCCGGGTCTCGTGATTATAGAGGATGTTTTATGTGGAACGCCATATTTAAATTAGATTATAAAATATTAAAGATTTATTGGAAATCTATTTAACAACTGCTGTATGGTTCTAAAAATGTTACACATTTTCTTTTTAAGGAGGGGGAAGTGTAACGGATTTGGTAACAGCAGTTGAAGTAGAATATGCAATAGAAGTTCTAAATTACTCTGTTATAATTCGTCTGCTCACAACAGAGGTGTAATTCTATTTTTGTTGGCTTCAAGTCATTTCCATGTTTAAAGTGAATCGATGTACCTTATTGGTTCACACCGTAGTGCATTGTGCTGTTGTTTCATTCGTCGATGTGAAAGCGAGGGATTAATCAGATTCCAGTATTTGAAATCTTTCCTCGCGAAATTATCCTATATAAGAGCGGTCTCGCTCAAAATTCACCGCCCACGTCTTGGCATTAAAGCTCTAATTCAGCTGCGCCAGCACAACTGCCTGTTGAGGTTAGTTATGGGGACACTTTGTAACCTGTAAAAAGGTTAACCGTAGTGGGTACCGTCATTTTGGGACCCGTTCAGCTCGGCCCTGGTGAGAATCACTGTTTCTGAGAGTGGTTCTCTCCAGGTCCGAGTTCCATGGGAACCATCCACATTTACTGAACACATGTTGGGTGGAAGTTAAACCCCTTTTGGTTGAAAGTGTAGTGGCCCGTGGTGTTTGATTCCTCATTCATATTCATGTCCATTTCATATCATACTATTTTTGGCTTATTAATAAACCACGTATAAACTGTTTTTCTATTTTATTGTGATTTCATCCAGACCACAACACATAACTTAATGGTTATTCGACCTCTAGAGTTGAGTTATATTTATCCATGGTTTGCTAGTTGACCCAGATCCTCACGAATCTGAAGAACAACAGGGAGATTTCGGACAGGGTTCTAGCCCCTGTGGAGTCGTTCACCCCACCCCTGTTACAAATTGGCGAGGCTACCAGGATCTAGCTATTCCAGCTGAAGAACAACAGGGAGATTTCGACCAGGGTTCTAGCTCCTGGGGAGTCGTTCACCCCACCCCTGTTACAAATTGGCGAGGCTACCAGGATCTGGTTATTACAGCTACTTACGTTATGGGTAATTTTTCTCAAGGTCTGCATTCTGTGAACGATCAAGATGAATTTAATTCCTGGGGAAATTAGAGCTCGATTGTTGGTATGCATAATTTCAGTAGTTATGGTTGTATTATTACAATGCAAGGGCTTCTCCCCAATTGAATGCAATTGTAAACATTTGGAATCCTACTTAGTGGTTTTAAGTGGCACAATGAGCCCAAGTATACCACTGCTGATGAAGTGGAAGCTCATAAGCTTGGTGTAATTAAAGTTTGGTAGACAAAGTCATTCTATGAGTGAGTTAAAGTCTAAGTTTATAGACTGTTTATTCTTTTGTTTTATTTTACTCTGCACTGAACCCCCAATATGTCACTATACTGGGATTAACAGGGGCCGAAATGCCCCCCCCCCCCCCCCCCCCCCACAAACACACATAATACATATTTTGTATGCTCGTTGGCGATCAGAGTAATTTGAGACAGAGAATTTGAGATGGTCTGAGCTGATCAGTCAACTCAGCCCAAACACTTATGACACAAATGTGAAAAATACCCGATAGAGGCTTTTTAGCATCTTGTTATAGATGGATTTATTTTGAGACTAGTAAAGGTATTGAAAGTGCCAGTGTAGCTCAAAAAGCTTGTTCGTGAAAAGCTGTGAGTGGTATTGGTCGTAAAAAATATTTCTAGCTGAATTACAATTTTTCTGAAATTCTTTCACTTTCCAGGTTCATTATGAAGATAACCCATTTGGTTAATCAATCTGTGGGGCATTTGAGGCAACTCAGCTATGGGTAAATAGGAAGTGAAGCCGAGTTATATGCCCTTTAGTACAAAGTAGCATTAGGTCCAATCGGGATTTAAGCCCACAATTTTTCTTTCAACTTCTGGAAATGTTTATGGTCAACATTAAATCTAATAAACAGGTCCAAGTTAGATGTTCGTTAAGGCATTAAGTGTTAGGTAAACTTGATTCAAGAAAGAATCTTTTAGTAAGTCGATAGTGAAAGCTAAAATGCTGGATGATTGCATTGCTCATTAGTTTGGATGTATTTTGTGTTACCGTAGGTTACACTCGGTAGTGATCAGAAAAGGATGTTTTTCCTAGGAAGCGAAATAAGACCCCGTAGTCTGCTTATTTAAAGTAGGTAGTACACAGTGTGTTGGTGTGTCAAATTTCTGTTGGCAATAGGCATTGACGTACGTGGAACCTTACCTATTAAACAGCAATCGCGACGTGTAGGAGTTTGTAAATATTTGTACATTTCTTTTTTAAGTTATGCTCCCGGCATCTTGGATTCTGATAATAATAGGTGGTTTGGCTTCAGAAGTCTAGGTGCTGTTTTAATATTACGTAGATAATATTTGTGGATGTCATTGCGATACATCATTTAGCTCTGGCAAAAACTGAAGCTGTTACTGTAATGTCAAATTGAACTAACCTTAGAGGTGTACATTTGGAGTGTTTATATAGGGCAAGTAATTTACAGTAGAGGAAATATTGCAATCCTGAGGCTTGTTGTTTTATGGGTAGTGGTCAATCTCTCTTTCGTTTACTAAAATGTAAAAACATTTCTTGAATGTTAGTGTAAAATAGTTGGTTGTTGGGAATTGTGTTCTCCGTGGATAGCCCAAAATATAATTTCCAAATTGACCATTAAATTTAAAATGGGGCACAATTGTGAGCAGTCTATATATATCAAAAGGCTGAATACAGCTGCTTATTCTGCTCGATTATTGATATGTCCCATTGATAGTAATGTATGGTTGATAGTGGAAGAGCCGGGGAGCTATCACGTGTGTTAGATTAGTGGAAACCACGTGGCCTTGTTGACCTTTAGAACGTTACAATTAAATTTTGAATAGTTTTCGAATTATTGGCGGAATTGTAAAATCCAGAGAAATAATTTTATCCAGAATTTTATCTACATCAATTGTATTCTGGATATTTCATCTATCTTTTTGGGAAATTCACCAGTATATCCAGTATTTTGCATTTTGGAATTTCTGTAAAACTATGAAGCAGAGGAAGCAATTAGAATTGCTGTTACTGCTGTACATTTAATTTGTTTGCTCCTCCCTGAAGAAAGTGACTGTCTGTTTCACATTAATGGAGTGTACACCATCACAAGCAGCTGACAACAGAGTAGGGTGATGTAGCATGCAGTGTGTCAGAAAAGAATTCTTGATTCTGTTGACGCACTTTTGCCATGCCTATCAGTGCTAGCAGAGAGAGTGCAATCTGCTGAACGTATTGCAGCAGATCCGAGATGAGTGGTGGTAATGCAAGAGAACTTCACTTCTCCAGAACAGAACGGCGTATGGTTTCGCATGCTGTGAAGAAGAAGGGGATTATCTTTCCAGCAGTGAACACAAGAGGACTACTTCAGAAGAAGCAGAGAGACAAGATCAAGACTTTACAGAATTTCTAAAAAGAGACAATAACTTAAACTATATAATAGTCGGTAGAGGAATCATGTGTAATTTTGCAACACCTTGTTCATCTCCTTCATTATCAGTTTAAATTTTGCATATAATGTTTTCAGGGGAATTGGCATGGTGAGCCGGGTCTCGTGATTATAGAGGATGTTTTATGTGGAACGCCATATTTAAATTAGATTATAAAATATTAAAGATTTATTGGAAATCTATTTAACAACTGCTGTATGGTTCTAAAATGTTACACATTTTCTTTTTAAGGAGGGGGAAGTGTAACGGATTTGGTAACAGCAGTTGAAAAATAATATGCAATAGGAGTTCTAAATTACTCTGTTATAATTTGTCTGCTCATAACAGAGGTTTAATTCTATTTTTGTTGGCTTCAGGTCATTTCCATGTTTAAAATGAATCAATGTTATTTATTGGTTCACGCCGTGGTGCATTGTGCTGTTGTTTCATTCGTCGAGGTGAAAGCAAGGGATCAATCAGATTCCAGTATTCGAAATCTTTCCCCGCGAAATTATCCTATATAAGAGCAGTCTCGCTCATAATTCGCCGCCCACGTCTTGGCATTAAAGCTCTAATTCAGCTACGCCAGCACAACTGCCTGTTGAGGTTAGTTATGGGGACACTTTGTAACCTGTAAAAAGGGTTAACCGTAATGGGTACCGTCATTTTGGGACCCGTTCAGCTCGGCCCTGGTGAGAATCACTGTTTCTGAGAGTGGTTCTCTCCAGGTCCGAGTTCCGTGGGAACCATCCACATTTACTGAACACATGTTGGGTGGAAGTTAAATCCATTTTGGTTGAAAGTATAGTGGGCCCGTGGTTTTTGATTCCTCATTCATATTCATGTCCATTTCATATCATACTATTTTCGGCTTCTTCATAAACCACGTATAAACTGTTTTTCTATTTTATTGTGAATTCATCCAGGCCACAATACATAACTTAATGATTATTCTACCTCTAGAGTTGAGTTATATTTTATCCATGGTTTGCTAGTTGACCCAGATCCTCACGAATCTGAAGAACAACAGGGAGATTTCGGCCAGGGTTCTAGCCCCTGGGGAGTCGTTCACCCCACCCTTGTTACACAGCACTGTAAGTGCAAATGCCAATACGGCTCGGGCTAGAGGCCGTATTTATGAACCGATCTTTACGAAACTCCTTGGGTACCTTTGTTATCACCATGGGACGAGAACGAGTGTTTTGGGGTATGGTCCGAAATTCAAGATGGCCGATGGCAGCCATTTTGTACAAAATTTGGTGCAATCAGATTTTTGCACAGAACTTCCATATGAAAGCGCTGATTTGAATAATTTTTTGTGTGAATGTTTAGTACCATGGGATACATCACATATAATATGGGTTTTTTTCTCATGCAGAAATTATGCAAATTAGATGAACTTTGATTTTTTCAGTGCTACTTACACACAGAAAGTACACATGTCAATACGGCTCAGGCTAGAGTCTGTATTTATGAACCGATCTTCACGAAACGTCTTGGGTACCTTTGTTATCACATTGGGACAAGAACGAGTGTTTCTTGGTGCGGTCCAAAATTCAAGATGGCTGCCAGTGTCCATTTTGTATCGAAATTAGGTCTAATCAGTTTTTTGTACACAACTTCTATACGGCTCAGGCTAGAGGCCGTATTTATGAACCGATCTTTACGAAACTTCTTGGGTACCTTTGTTATCACCGTGGGATGAGAACGAGTGTTTTGGGGTGTGGTCCGAAATTCAAGATGGCCACCAGCAGCCATTTTGTACCAAAATTAGTGCAATCAGTCTTTTATACAGAACTTCTGTATGAAAGTTCTGATTTGAATAAATTTTTGTATGAATGTTTAGTAACATGGAATACATCACATATAGTACGGGTTTTTTTCTCGTGCAGAAATTATGCAAATTAGATGAACTTTGATTTATTCAGTGCTACTTATACACTGTAAGTGCACATGTCAATACGGCTCGGGCAAGAGGCTGTATTTATGAACTGATATTCACAAAACTTCTTGGGTACCTTTGTTATCACCTTGGGACGAGAACGAGTGTTTCTGGGTGTGGTCCAAAATTCCAGATGGCTGCCAGTGGCCATTTTGTATCGAAATTAGGTCCAATCAGTTTTTTGTCACAACTTCTACACAGCTCATATTTGTGAACTGATCTTCACAAATCTTCTTGGGTACCTTTGTTTTCACCTTGGGACAGGAATGAGTGTGTTTTAGGGTGCCTTTGTTATCACTGTGCTATGAGAACAAATATTTTGGGGTTCAGTCAGACTCACTCTGGGACTCAAAGATTTTTTTCTAGTTTAGCATCTGACTGTAGCCCACCTTTACAATACTTTACCTATACATTTGTTACAGGCAACGGTCAGTATTTATGTACAGACCGTTACAATACTTTATATGTACCTTTGTTTTCAGGTCATTACCTAGATGTTTGTCATTGCTGTGTCACATACTATACATGTCTTTGTCTTGACAAGTTGAGCTACAGTGTCATTGACACTTTCATTATATTTTGGCTTAAAAGTTTGTGGTTAAAAATAAATTGTGTCTTAGCATTGCCATTGCTGGGACAGTCGGGCTGCATGCGTGATATCACTCTAGTTGACCCATGCAATGAAATGCAATGGAACTATCTGTCTATGTATCAGTTACAACTTTTCATTTTATTAGATATTCCATTTTATTAGACGGAAAGTTTTACAGTTGTTGGGGATGTCATACTGAAGATCCTGCACCTTGTTTTGACCTCTTACCTATCAATACAGCCATACAAATATGAATGTAACAGAATATTCGAAGTCTGTTTATTTTAAGGTTGAAAGTTTCAACAGTGGTTGGTTCTGTACCACTTTAGAATCCTTTGCTTATAAATAGAGCCATACAAATGATACGGTTGTCACATGTATTTATCATTTGCCCCTTCTTCGAGCTGGTTTATCCAATCATGCTGAAATTTTCACCAGCTGTTGCGGCTGTTACTCGATGATCCCTTTAAATACAGCCATACATATATAAATTACCAGAAGATATATATATACTGCTGCTCTTTTCATCTATGTGACAAATTCTCAAGTAAGCGGATAATGCCCCCCTTTTCCCACAGGGGGGGGGGGGGGGGGGGGGGGACTTTGTACTATATCAATTTTTAATAATTCGTTCTGGCCCAAATCGTCTTATCACCAGGAATTCGCCCCTTTCGGGTTTACTCTTTTTCCAAACTATACTACTCAAAGTTTGCTAAGCACCAAATATTTGACACATCATTGTGAAATTTGCTGGTGACATATTTGCGATATTTTTGGTGGATGTGATTGAGGAATGTATTGAGATGGTCCCCAGTATTTACATTAGCTCTCTTGACAGGCAGACTTTTCGTGACAGTCATGGAAAGCATGTACCCCTTGATTTTCATGATGTTTTCGTGTACTGTTTACATGTACATGACATGTGTAGGGTATTCAATCTTCATTTCAACACAAACCCTTGTGATTTAATGATTGAATATGGCAAATGCAAATGTAAGAAGACATTTGTCTGAAGCAGAAATGTGGCGGGCTGTAGGGATTGTGGAGCTACCCATCGTCAGGTTGGTGAAACCCTTGGTGTGCACCATACGGTGATCATCAGAGCCTGGATAAGATTTCAGCAGTATGACACACCAGTGAGACGGCATGGTGGTGGCAGAGACAGGGCAACATCTGCAGCTGAAGACCGGTTTTTGATCATTCAGGCCCGTGGGAACACGCTTTGCCACAGCAACCCAGCTTCGCAGTGACCTTCAGAATGCATCCGGGGTAAATGTTTCGATGCAGACTATCCGGCAAGGTTGCACAAAGGTGGTCTCCGATCGGGAAGACCAAGTATTTGCATTCCGCTGTCCCAGAACTACCGCCAGGCATGATATGAATGGGCCATGGACCATGTTGGATGGACCAGAGAAGATTGGCGACCTGTCGTTTTTACAGATGAGTCAAGGTACTGCCTTGACCACACAGATAGGCATTCTAGGGTATGGAGAAGACCAGGACAGCAATTTCAACAGCCAACATTGCTGAGCATGACCGCTATGGTGGAGGATCAAAATGGTCT
This sequence comes from Pictodentalium vernedei, assembly GCA_031216915.1. Taxonomy (NCBI): domain Eukaryota; kingdom Metazoa; phylum Mollusca; class Scaphopoda; order Dentaliida; family Dentaliidae; genus Pictodentalium; species Pictodentalium vernedei. The sequence goes on from CM062296.1 coordinate 558,669,667, forward strand.
GGGGCGACATCAGTTGGGATGGATGTACAGAGTTCTGTGTCCTTGAACGTGGTACATTGACTGCCCAACTGTATATTGATGAGATCCACATCAGAGTGTATGCAGGTGCAGTGGATGATAGATTCATTCTGATGGACGATAATGCCCATCCTCATGTTGCCCATGCTGTCAGGGAATACCGCCAGAGGGAGGGTATTGAGCACATGGACTGGCAAGCAATCCAATCGAACATATCTTGAATGAGTTGCAGCTTGCAATTTCAGCCCATCCAGTCCAGCCAAGAAGTGTCCAGGAGCTTGGTGCCATGCTGGTCCAAGAATGGAACAACATCCCACAAAGGTCCATCAGGAACCTGATTGGGAGCATGAGAAGGCGTTGTCAAGCTGTAATTAACAGTAATGGGTCTCATACTCGATATTGAACCCATCCCATACCAGTTCGCTCCGTCAACATTTTGGCAAATTTGAAAAATTTCCTCTTTTACCAATAATATCCATTTTCCATGGTTATCGTATTCAAAAGCTAAAAAATAATGTCAAACACAAATAAAATCTCAATTTCTGTACTTAAATCATTAAAGATATAATTAAATAAAAAATATATACACATTTCATTACAATATTTCAACTAAAACGTAAAACAGGTAGTTGGATGTACTTGGTGCTTAGCAAACTTTGAGAAGTATATATGAAACTTGGGCATTTTGACCGCGCAATCATTTAATTAGACAACTTACCTCTACCTAGAGAAGGGTGTAGTGGTCTGGTCGAGTGGTATAGTCATCAGGGTCGAATACTGGGATGAATGGGTAGTGGGATTTGATCTTAGAATCACATAAACGAATAAGTGGCAGAACAGTGGCGGAGTCATGGGGAGCATATGGGGCTGTACCCCCAACACCTCACAACCCTCCTCACTTCCCAACTTACATCATTTTCTCAACTCATGTATATTAAGTTATATAAGAATATTAAGATTCCTCTCACGACCCAGATAACATGATTTAGTGAATATTTTTGATAAAACATTTCCCTCAGTAGGACCCCCAACGACTAGTCTCGGTAAGACTTCTTACCATCTTAGACTTACCTGGGCAGCGTGCCCAGGTAGGCCTACACTCGTAAGTAGCCTTACTGAGACTTGGGGTTTATGGTCAACCTGAAAGATATAACATTTGAAAGGTGCTTTACTATTTATGGCAGGCAAGTGGCTCCCTGATCCTTCTTTCCCGTCTGCGCTTCCGTCTTTTCAGTCACTTTCTGGACCCCTTCCCCTCATAAGGTTCCTGTACCCCTTACCTTTTAATTCCTGGCTCCGCCACTGGTCGAATGGGGGTGTTGGGAAATTAAGTCGCGAAGGGTGCTTGGAACGGGGAAGGGGGTGGCATATTTGGGTAGGGTCGCAACCAAAATATGTGGTTAGTGGCTCACCAAACCGCGACAAGTTGGGTCGAGTGGTAATGTCGGGTCTCTGGTCAAGTACTGGGTCGAATGCGTAGATTGTGTTGGGCAACACATGAAATGTGTGAGTTTGAGTCGGGTCGAATATGTTGTGGGGGTGGGGTGGGGGGGGGGGGTCAGCCACCCAGAGTTGTGTGTTGACGTCACTTGAACATTGTGGGGTATAAGTTTTGGGTTTGGTAAAATAGATGTGGCAGAGGGGGATCAAGATCAATGGGTGGGTATGCAGAGAATGTGGACCACTTGGTGGTGGATGGATTCGTGGTTTACAGGAACAGGTCAGGTGACTGTGACGCCCTTGGAATGAATGATTGGGGTGGTACATCGTGTATGAAGGTAGGCGTTTTCTGTTACTGAGATGTGTTGGATCACTGGATTGAGTTGGAAGATAGGGGTTTTAAATCACCAGGACAGGTCGGGCAACTCGGTCGGTGTGGAGAAAGGTTTCCAAGCTAGTAGGTGCGGGTGTTGACAACCGATTTGTGAAGTGTCTTTGGGATATAGGTGATTGTGTTATCAGGCCCGAAGCTAATAGGGCCTACCATGGCCACCCCAGTTGGAAATGTTAGTCTCCTCTTTTTAGAATGTGGGTGCATTTTTCATACAAAATTTAGATTTTTAGTTCATTTCTCCAATATTTTCGGAAATTTTCAAAAGTCAACCCACTCCTTTCTCAGTCAGTCAGTCGTCTGGAACAGTCTGTCTTTGGGATCGCGTATTACACTTGGGTTGGGATGGAATCTCCGAAAAGGGTTAATGCAACTGAACAGTGGATCAGGAAGATGATGTGATCGGGTCACTTTGACTGGATTTTTGTTTTGAGGACATCGTTAGTATGTTGGATCCCCGGGTAGACTACTGCATGAATCAAACTTCTTACTCATGTAACACATGGGAAGAATGGTAGGGTCATGTCGTGTTGAGCCACAGGGTTGAAGGAGTTGTGTGGTGAGATCACTCTGTCGCGGAGAAGACCCATTGGGTTGAACCACCTGCAAGGGCCACTATGTCGAGTTGGTGAGTGGGGCAGGGTAGGAACAGCGTGTTGGAAAGTAGATGCCTTGAGCACTTGATCGTGGTAATCTGTGGACTACATCAACCTCGAAATGTGCACTGAGGTAGAGTTTTTGGGCAAAGCTATGGCTGCTAGGTTACCACTTCAAGACGTTTGTCAAGAACGGTCATTTCACTATCAGCATTTGTCCTGACGTTGCAGGGTATTATCTCGCCGCAGCGTGATAATTAATTTGCCACAGCAGGATAATTAATTCGCCATAGCGAGATAAATATTGGAAACCTAATGTACCTTCCACGTCGGTAATTAACTTGACTCAGCAAGTTATTATTCTCTCGCCGTGGCGAGATATCTCGGCATGACGAGATATCTCGCCTCGCCGGAATAATTATCTCACCGCCTCGGAGAGATATTATTTCGCCGAGGCGAGATATGCTCTGGCCCTGGCAAAATAATATCACGCCGAGGCGAGATAAATATTGGCAGCCAATGTGCCTTCCATGCTTCCATACTAACTGACACGTGCAAGATAAAAAATAAATTTAATTTTCTTGGTTTAAATGCATATCCAACCATTCTGTCATTTCTTTTTTTCTTTTTTAATAACAATCGAGCATGTTAGATATTCAACACTGAAGATATTGGCAACTGTTCTGTAATTTTTCTATTACTGCAAAGCCTTGGAACTGATTTATCAGCTTAAGCTTATTAAGAATTTATCAAGTTTAGTTCATACGGCCTTGTCGGCTCGTAAAGCAGTCATTCGTGATTATATTTATTTTTTGAGATTAGTACAGGGATCAGTAATTATTTGTACACTTATACACATTTTTTTAGTTACAAGTATGTAACTAGAAACATTACATTTCCTGCATAAGAAGTATTGGTTTCACTTGAAGGACTGCTATCCGCAAAAATGTTTTCTTCTGTGTAGTTGCCATCTGCTCCTGGTCGTGCCAGTTAAAGTTTCATAAGAAGTCGCCCGTATATAAATTTGCAATATATGGGAGTTTGAATTTGTGTGGACTAATCTGATATTACATAAGTATATGTTAACAATTCCCACAGCAAACAGCTGGGCACAATCGTAGGTTAAAAAGTTTGCACCTATTCAGAGCACATTTGTTTATTTGCTGCGCAACTTGTGAACCTGCAATTATGCATGCTTAGGTTAGACTACTGAAGCCCATATCTGGCATAAAATGATTGTACGGATTTTTATGAAACTTGCACTGAAGTTGTTATGGTTGGAGGGTACAGCCGATGGATCTTAGTAGTGAATTTAGTATTAGGACATTCGACAGGGCTTCTGTAGAAATGAAGTCAGTACTGTATACCAATAGGCAATGTCTCCTCTTTATATGTTTACAGCGAGTTGATCTGTGGCAATTTTTGATACTGTGATGGAATTGCTGGTCAGTGAATGGTGGGGTGGGGTTTGGTAGGGTTGAGGTGTGGTGGGTGGTACACTGAGTAATATTCTTCCTGCAAACAGGAATGGTGCTTAATCTACCAAAATGGCCTGATGATGCACGCTGCTATACCATTACGTGTACCTCTCATTTAAAACTGACACTAGTATTGCTGATTGCTGTTATGTAACATTTGTGTTAAAAATAGACTAATCACTGTAATCAGCCGGATTGACTGTGCTGGAACTTTTTCTGGGTCTCCACTTAATTACTTAGACAAAAACAAATCAGATATAAAATTAATTACAATCTTCTCTCTCTCTCTCTCTCTCTCTGTCTCTCCCTCTCGCTCTGGTAACAAATCATTCAGCTGAATTGTTAGGTTGTAGGGCTATGCAATTAAACTAATGATTGATTGAAGGGATTAATTAAAGTACATGCAGACTGAATTAACCACTACTTGCACAAGGCGCGACAAAGCTGCAGAAGCTTTTATCCTGCAAACAAACATCTGTTTTAACAGCTCTACACATGACATGGTTGAAGAAAAACAAGAGACGGTATAAATCAACATTTTCAATTATTTTTAAATTTATTTTAGCCTAATCATAATTATAACCATGTGTAGATCACAAATTCAACAGAAAATAATTATGCTTTTTTTTTTATTCAATAATGACCAGCTTTGGATCAATCAGGCAATCGACACACTTCTCCCCGGATAAAAACATTGTTCTAACGGCCAGAAGTCTCGATTTAATTACTGCTTTCCAGATTTTCTTTGTATGTGGGGGGGCTTAACCCACCCCAAACCACCTATCATCGCTCATGCCTTTGGCATCTGCATCGTACAGAATATGATGCGCAGCATCGTCCGAGCCGCATAGCAGTGAAGTGAGATGGGGGCTTGCGCGGGGGTGGTGCCCCCTCTCGTTGAACAGGGCATGTTGCCTTCCCCGGGGAATAATAATTTTGAAATTCATAAAAAACAACAAAAAAAACGCAATTTCCTTGACTCTGTCCGTTTGTGTCCATAATTTATAAGCTGTGAAAGGCATCAATAATTATGCCACATTACCACCAAATATAATCCGAATAAATTATGAACTATTCCACATGTAAATTTGCTATTACGCACCCCCTCATATGGTTGGGGCAAAGGATGCCATCAAGCAGTTCTCTCCGAGTGTTGGGAGGATAGAAGAGGCATGGGAATAGGAAGGCAGTTGGGAGCACAGGGGTGACCAAGGCCTTCTCATCCGAGAACTGCAACAAATCAGCGGCTGGCCAAAGTGTTATTATTACTTTTTATTCCCAACAAGATGAATGTCGAAAATGGTCATCCCAACAAGACGAATCCCAACAAAACAAATTTTATTAACATGACTGCATAGCCCATTTTATTTTAGGTTCTGGGCAAAAATGTATACGAGAAAGGTATTTTGAAGCAGAATTTTATTTTTCAAGAATAAACCCTCTTGGGATAATATAAACCAGGTAGAAAAACTCAATAAATTAACAATAGATTAACAAAATATAAAGGAGTTTACATATTGTAATACATAATATAATAAATTCGCCCCTTTTTTTTTTTATCTATTTGCACGTTATTTATGTTTCATAAAATTGCGAGGAAAATTTTCCATTCGTCAACGATAAGTTGTGGTAAAGTTCTGTTTTGAACTGCGAATTATCCTCTCAATTTTATAAAGCTTAAACTACGTGGCGATGGAAATTATGACAAGGAATATACAAGAAGTGTATTAAGATATTAAAATATTTTACCAGAAGTGTTTTTAACTTTTGGGGCCAGTATCAGAATTTATATAAAAATCTCTTGTTTCGAGCATTTTTTTCAACTAGGTCGGCAATATCTTTTTTTGTAAAATGCACTTTTAGTGTCACAAGTGAGTTTTCAAAAAAATAGCTGACTGAAAGTTTGTACTGCATTTATTGAACACAAAGTATTGACAAAGTAAGTTATTTATTGGTGTTTAAGGTCACATATTTCTGCACAATGGCTAATCATGACCACGACAGTATTATGGGTGGAGGAAGCCGGAGTACCCACAGCAAACTACTGATCAATGGTGAGCAACTGTCAGCTCCCCAACATACAAACTCCACACAAGCAGGGTTAGCATTGGTTGAAGACAAGACCACCATCGATGTGCAATACGCCTTAGTACACAACGGACAATGGGGGTGAAGTGCCTTGCCCAAGGACTCAACGTGGTTGCCTGACAAAGTAAGACTTAAGGCTATAACAGCTGAACTCACTACGGAAATACACTCTTGCTCAAGTCAGACAGTAAATGTAGGCAATCAAGAGATGAAAAATAAAATATTAATTCATCCATAGTGTTCAAACTGAGGAAAAATGCCAAGTACGTGGCAATTGAAAATGCCTTAAAACATGCCTGGTTGGCTTCACACCAAGTTCACCGACATTTTACAGAGTGAGGCTAGTGGGCAAGGGTGGCACGACAGGAGATGGTTGACCCTTGTAAAACAGGCTTTCATGCCACTTCCCTACCTCACCAACCTTCTTCCTTGAGTGACCCCTTTCAAATAAAAAAATAAATTATTCACAAGCCGCCCTCCCCCGCCCCCCTCCTCCACACACACACCTTCACACACACACACACACACACACGCATATGTGAATGTTTATTGTTTTCAGTAGCAAATCCGATGAAGGGGTATGGCCAGCGTACATCAACAGTCAATCAAACAACAGAGAACGAAAATAATAAAGAAGAAAAGAAAACTGTTTACGGAATAGTTCAGGCCTCAGTTTCATTGGTCGGGTATATAGTGGAAGAAATGTATTTATACGCTCTCTTAAATGCCAGCTTGATCGGCCATTTCTTGTAAGAGAAATACAAATAAACCTAGTAACGTCATCGTAATGGAATAATATTGTGTTTTCAAACATATTTTTTTGTCTGTTGGTGGAATTTGCGATCAGGAGTTTATTTACGTAACTATATTATATCGCAGCACCACTCGCTGCTATCCTTTGATGCTTGTTGTCAGCGTTCTGTTTGAAGTCTGGTTTTCCCACTCATCTATAATTAGCCTCGATAGGCGGGTGGTAGACCCGTATATTACAGAGTGATCACTGGGTGTGACACAGACAGGTTTTAAATGGAGCGTACATGTAGTGATCTAAATTTCATAAAGCTTTAAAACCACTTAGTGAGTGTAAATATACCCTTCATTTGTTATATAGAATCAGTGAAATGACATGTGTCCTCTGATTCTCAATTTATTCTGAGTTTCTATTGTTCCATAAGTTGCAAATATTGAAATAAATTTTGTTGGAAAATGGCAAGTGTTGCCACTGTGTGTCAGTGGAAGATGACAAGTGGATATCTGTCCTATAGTTTACGTTTTATCTAAATGTAAATCTTTATTCTAAGAGGTTTTAATTCATACCTCCTCAGCTCCTTTGGTCGGAAATTTTGTGGTTTCCTGGTTTAAGTATAATCGGAAAATTGGTGGCATTTCAAACAAATTAATTTATTTTCTGAAATATTACTCCCAGGGAAACCATAACAGCTTCCAACTGACATCACTTGCCCCCGCCCCTGATCCACGACATTTTTGCCCATCTGAAGAGTGTTGTGGACCCGACACAGGTCCGAAATTGCCAGGAATGCCAATCATATAGATCTATGGATGCTTCTGTGACTCACGAGCATCACTTCCTGACCATCCAATATTTCCTCAGCCGAATTTCATTCCCAAGTTAACACATTGCAAAAAATATTTGGTAATAGAATCAATTTGTCACATATATGGAACTAAGACGAGAATGAACAAATCTGTTGGTCAACTGTATATTAATAAACATTGAGTATGTGCAGAACAATGTTTGCGAAAGGTCTTCCCCAGCCAACTCCTAGTCCCCCTCTCTCTCCTCTCTAATGACCTTGTTTTTTTACTTCAAAAGTGGGCGATGGTTATTGCAAAAGTGGAGACCTCATTTTACTTCAAAAGTAGGCGACGGTTACTACAAAAGTAGTGAGCTACTTCAAAAGTGTTAGATTTTTACTTCAAAAGTGGTGAGCTACTACAAAAGTTGTCAATTACTTCATAAGTGGGCATAACAAAGTACCCTTATTGCTGTACTGAGAAAGGTGGTTTTGCAGTCTCAAATGAGTCAGTTTGATAAAAAAAGAGTTTGGGTTAAAACCATGATTATTGGTGGAGAGGGTTAATATCAGTATCAATAGCTTGTAATGTCACACCAAGACCCGCAAATGGCCAATGTTTCTTCAAAATTTACAAGATGATTTTAGAGAAATTCTGGGAAAACATGAATTTTTAAGCTTTTGAGGGGTATTGCTCTTTAACCAGCCCAAAATGGGTTAACACTTGGTTTTTTGAATACATTTATTACTTACAAAAATGATTCTCGGTGAATTCCACTTCCTGTTAAGGAGGTTATATTCATATATCTGGTACACGTTGGGTACTGAGGGTGCCCAAGAACTGGCAATTTTCTCAAAATTTTGATGTTTGAGAGCCTGTGGAGGGTTAACAAATGCTTACTGGAATATTTTGTCAATGCAACTTGTAATGTCACACCAAGACCTGCGATTAGCCAATTCTTCTTGAAAATCTATTAGACTCGTTTAGAGAAATCCACAGAAAAAATGAATTTGTAAGCTTTTGATAGGTATCACTGTTTGACCAGCCCAAAATAGGTTAACGCTTGGCTTTTTGAACATCCTTATTACTTACAAAAATTATCCTCTTTGTCAATTCTACTTCCAATAAAGGAAATTATGTTTATCTCTCATTCACCCTTTGGGTGCTGTGTGTGCCCCTAAAACAGCCCATTTCATCAAAATGTTGATGTTTGGCAGTCTGTGGTGGGTTAAGAAATGCATTGCCTGATATCTCTTGTATATCAATTGTTGTGTCACAGTCAGGTCTAACAATGGTGAATGTTTAAAAAGAATCTACAAGACATGTTTTGAGAAAGTGACAATAAACCCTAATTTTGGCATTTTTTTGCCAGTAGTCATGAAAGAAGGGTTAAATCGAAAATTCTGCTTTGGTACATTTTTAACTAGACTTTATGATTCTGGAGAATCATGGCTTTTCCAGATGAGATTCATTGATTTTTCATGACCCCAGAGTGACTGATGAATTGTTTTTAACTGTCTCACTGAAGTTCCATTATTGATGTTATAAGAAAGGTGGGTATAGTAGTCTCAAATGAATCAGTTTGATAAAAAAATGTTTAGGTAAAAACCATCATTAATGGTGGAGAGGGTTAATATCAATATTGTCGTCCGACAAGTTAATGACCGACAAAAGGAGTTATGTTTGTTTGACACATACCCACTGAGTGCTGTGGCTCTTTGAAAATGGTCCATTTTGTATCAAATATATCCAAAATATTGATCTGGCAGCTTGTAGAGGATTAACAATTGCTAACAGGAATATTTTTCCATGCAACTTGTAATGTCACACCAAGAACTGCGAATGGTCATTTTCTCTTAAAAATCTACAAGGTGTTTTCAGAGAAATCCAGGGAGAACATAAATTTTAAGATTTTGATGGGTATCATTGTTTATCCAGCCAAAAATGGGTTAAGGGTTGTTTTTTGAATACCCTTATTACTTACAAAAATAATTCTCAATGCATTCTACTTCCCTTTATGTTGATCTCTCCTCTTAACTTTCGGTGTTGTGGGTACCCAAACACAGCACATTTTATCAAAATTTTGATGTTTGAGAACCTACAAAGGGTTAACAAATGCTTACTGGAATATTTTGTACATGCAACTACCCATGATCCTCATTTAATGTTGTTCGTGTTGTAAACATGGCTGTAATTGCGGCTTATAGTTACTATAGAAACCCTATGGGAAATCACATTTTCATCTTCTTCTCTGGAACTACTGAGCCGGCGTGAACCAAACCTGGCAGGGATAGTCTATGGGAATTCTTCTACAAAGACTCCTCATTTTGGTTACCGTGCATTGAAAAACATGGCTGCCAGAAGCATTTTTTTATTCTGATTCGTGGATTTTGAAAAATGTTCTCCTCTGAAACCACAGGGCCAAATGTTTTGAAACTTGCATGGATGATGACTGCGACACCCTCTACCAACGATCCACATTTAATGTTGATCAGGTTGCAAACATGGCTGCAATTGCAGCTTATAGTTACTATAGAAACCCTATGGGAAATCACATTTTCATCTTCTCTGGAACTACTGAGCCGACGTGAACCAAACTTCGCAGGAATGGTCTATGAGAGGATGGAAATATGAGGCCGCTAGAGGCTATATTCTAATGCTTAACCCAATGTCTCACCTGTCTGTACGAAGAACGGTACTGTCAGCAAAATACTTGCTTTTTGAGAATCTGGTAAGGGTTGGTTCCAGTTTTCTCCACTGAGAACTGGGTAAAAACCCCAAAAATATTGTGTATACAGTACAAGTCAAAATAAGTTGTAGCATAACTGCAATAAACTAAGTAAACTACTGTTCCTGTACCGACAAGATCAGAATCTGACATTTTCTGGAAAGCTATCAGTGAGAGCTTTCCAGAAAATGATGTCAGCTTCTGGTCTTATCAGTGTAGGAAGAGAAAAGATACATAGTTTATAGGATTATCTTCAACTTATTTTGACTACTACTGTAAACAAGTGCAGCTGTAATTATGTTAATACATGTATTACTCTCAAGTTACTTATCTGAAATACTGATTGATGACAGGTGTATGGAAAAGCATGGAAGTTTTGTTTATTTTCTTTTCCCAGTTGCTGTCCATTAAAAATAAATCATTTAAGATATGACAAAATTGGAGTAAAATGTGTTCCTGTAACCCTTTACCTATCCAAAGCTATTTGAAAGAGAATACTGTCTGAAAAAATTGTAATTTTCAAAATATTTAACCTTTTACTGATTTTTTGTTGAAACAGAATTCATAAATGTGTGCATTTTCAAGAAATCTTCTTTGAAACTAAAAGGCCAAATGTTTTGAAACTTAATGTGACTGATGACTGTAACCACCTCTACCAATGATCCTCATTTAATCTTCATCGGGTTGCAATTATGGCTGCAATTGTGACTTACAGTTACTATAGAAACCCTATAGGAAATTACATTTTCATCATCTTCTCTGAAAGTACTGGGCCAAAGTGAACCCGACTTGGCATGCATGGTCTATGAGAGGTTCTCCACAACTGTTACTCATTTTATTCCTGTTGGATGAAAAACTTGACCGCCAGAAGCATTCTTTGATTCTGATTGGTCAATTTTGACAACTCTTCTCCTCTGAAACCACAGGGCCAAATGTTTTGAAACTTTGTATGGTTCATGACTTGTACACCCTCTACCAACATTCCTCATTTAAAGTTGATCGTATTGCAAACATGGCCACAATTGCAGTTTATAGTTACTATAGAAAAACCCTATGGGAAATCCCATTTTCATCTTTCTCAGGAATTACTGAGCCGACGTGAACCAAAACTTGGCAGGAATAGTCTATAGGAGGCCCTCCACAAACGATCCTCTTTTTGTTCCCGTTGGTTGGAAAATATGGCCACCAGAGACATTCTCTGATTCTGTTTGATGGATTCAAATGTTTTGAAAATTCACGTGATTGAGGACTGGGACACCTTCTACCAATGATCCTCATGTAATGTTGATGTAATGTTGCAAACATGGTCACAATTGCAGCTCATAGTTACCATGAAAAGCCTATGGGAAATCACATTTTTATATGTAGCCCCAGGTGAGCGATTATTGTTTTTGTAGATTGCATTACATACATACATATTGCTGCATCATACATCTTTGTTATTTCAATAACAGTTTCAAGTGTAAAGTGGACAGTGACAAGATGGATTTTCCATAGTAATGACCATTAAAACTTTCTTCCACTTGATAAAGTCTGTGGGGCCAAAAAGTTGTGGATTCTAATTGAGTGACTTTATTCTGAATAATTCACCTTCCCGTTGGAGTACTTTCAATGTGATGATTTGTGGTTTTTTGGACTGCTCAGTTTGTATTTATATGAGTATGTGTGGCCATTTCACTAGATACAAGGTTAAACTCTGTCACTAGAACCAGATTTACATTTTCATATGCACAGGTCATATATGCATTACATGTTCACTCCATATAAAAAAATTATCCCAATATCGACTGAGTGTGTTATGTATGATTATATAACAGCAGGTATTTACTCACTAATCAGTGTTGATTGGGAAAACACCTCGCAATTTACATAATAAGTTCTCTTCACTAAATCCTTTTTCTGTGCCTGAAATATTGTTTGGGGGAATTTTCTGTATCAAAAAAATCCTTTAAATGTGAAAATCGGTCCAATAATTCACGTTTTGTGTTCTAATAAATCTTGAAAAAAAATGCGAATTTTGACGATCCCGTGAAGCAGTGTGGCTCTTCCATCTATTGGATTTACTTGACATAAAATAGTCTGAACTCGCTTAATCGAGGTCATTGTTGTTGAAAAAAACATTCTGATTCTCAACCGAAATGGAGGGGTACAGATAACTACACATTTTTCTTTTTGAACACACTGGCAATTTATCTGCTTTTCGCCCGGGATATAACATCATAATCCACCCAAATGTTAAATCAAAATGCATTTTTTTATTCTATCTGACAGCCGCTATTTAACCTCAGGCATGGGGGAGATTATCTTCAGATCCAATTCGGGTAAAACCGGTCCGTGCTGCTCTTATCTTTCTCCCGGAGCTACTTTAAAACACGGTATCAAAATTCAACTCGGGACCATTCCGATCGATGAAGTGTGTCCCCACGAGAACGAAATGACGCCACCCAGGAATACATTACTTGAGTTTATGGTCACGAGAACACCGTCGTGACATCTTATTCAACCTGGGGAATCGGTCATATCAGCGGTGACTGATATAGGTGATAAAACGAGTTTAGGCTCCCATTCTTTTTTTGGGGGGGGGGGGAGGGGGGGGTGATTTTGAAAAGAGGGACCAAAACGTATGCTCTATTCAATTCAGCCAAACTCAAACCGTTCTCGCCCTAACTCATTGATAATGTTGTGGCATCATACTATGATTTGGATAATTAATGCTACTACCCCGACCCCCCCCCCCCCCCCTTCTTTTTTTAAAGAACTTCATGAACTGCAACTGCGGGGAACCACAGGATCATTCCGGTTGTCCCTTAACCCAATGTGGACCCCACGGGTGACACTTACAAAATAAATTCTAGGATTACAACTACCAATTTCCAATTTTGTCTCTAAACATAGCTTGTGGCCCCTCATTGGAACGACTTGTGATTTATTTACTTATTTATCAGTAAAACAGCAAATCGTGATTAGCGAGCTCATTCTGATGAGGAGGTCATAAGTTATGTTTTTTTTAGAGAAAAATTGGAAGTGTAGTAATATTTGAATGGAGACTTTTGTAAAAAAAAATGTCACTTTTGGCGTAGGCTTTGGGGATTAACAACAAACAAAGGATTTAATTTAACACGCCACTGAACAGAAGTAACTAATTGAGCTTAATTGTATAGTGGTATGTCATATCTTCAACACCTTTTCCAAGGTTAATTTACTTATTAATCTGTTAAAGGGCCGAAGCATTTGATGCATCTATTGAAAAGAAACCCATGCTGGCTGGGGAGAATTATTATTACCAAAGCACCAACATACAGACGACAGCATCTGGCCAAAATGTTATCAGTCTACCCAGTTTCCAGCCACGAAAATAAACATACTATTTCCAAGAAAAAACGTATCAAATGCTAGGAAGATAAACCCAGTGATCCATTAGTATCCACCTGTCTGTAGGACCAGGTGGCACTTGCAAGATAAGTTCTTTAATAACAACTAAAAATTTGAAATTTTTTGTCTCAAAACAGAGCTTGGGACCCCTCAATGGAACGACTCAATATCCACTAGCTCGTTCCAATGAAGGGTCAAAAGCTATGTTTTTGAAACAAAAACTTAAACATAATAAAATTTGAATGCAGATTTTTGTACAGCCTGAGTGCTGGCCAAATTCGGCCATTGGGGTTGCATGTAGGGCTATAGTGAATTTCCATATTTTGTCTCAGTCACATAGTTTATGGCCCCTCATTGGAATGCTCCCCCTCCCCTGTCAATGAGGGTCACAAGCTGTAAAGAAGGGCAAATATATAAAATTTTAAGGGAGAATTTTTCCAGGCGCAGCGAGTCAGATTTAAAAGTGGAGAGACCATACTGTCGATCGCTGACTCACGGGAGGCGTGAATACGCCAGGGCTATGGGGTACAGAGAGAGAGAGAGAGTGTGTGTGTGTGTGTGTGTGTGTGTGTTATGGATGTGGGAAGCAAATGTGGGCAAAATCTATGTTTAAGGGGCAAAAACCAACCAAAGTTGTTACGAAAATGACCGGAAGGAGAAGATGGATTTATTTATTAATTCTGTTCCATTCTCAATTTAGTTTATCAAAAATAATTACTGAGGTAAACGTGAAGCAGCTTATCTGCAATGATATTAAATCATATGCCGGGTTCGTAATGATCCCGAGTCTGAAAAACAGGGGCTGCACTTCGTAAAGACATAATGTATCACCGAGACTGTCACATTTGTGTTCTAAAAAACATAACAACACAGAGAATACATTTTATTTTTAAATTCTTCCTCTATTTGGTAATTTTATTTAAAAATGTCTCGACGAACTGTTTCGAGAATGAAGGTGGACAAGATCATATTCGATGGTGACAAACTTACCTTTAATTATACAGGGGTGGGGGGGGGGGGAATCCAAATGACATGTCGGCAAAACATTTTATTTTAATATGGAAACAAGTTCAATATCTCGAAAATACTGGGCGAATTGTTTAAAATCGGACATTATTTCGGGGTACAATGATCTGGAAAAGACAGATATGGTATTTTTATGTCATTATTTTATGACATGCAGGTTTTAGAAATTCGCTGACTGAAGACTAATATTGCTAATCAGGTTCAGACTCTGGAAGAAATGTCTCATCCAGCACTAATTGATTATGTAATGCTTCTCTCCTAACTGCACTTGAATACCCCACTTTTCTACACAAAAAGTGGGGTACGCGAAGTGCGGTTTTATATGGAGTGTACACGTAATGGGTACAATATATTTTTGGATTGTTGACAACACATTTATTTCCAGACCATAACTTGCACTACGTCATTTGTTGAGTGTTCATAATTTGAACAGTTTTTAATCAATGGTTATCAAGATTAACTCACTGGATTATCATGGGTTAACATTGTGTAGCATGGCAGAAGCAGGGTACCATTTCCATAAATTTGTTATTGACTGCAAAGGTGAGAAAAAAAGACTGTAACCAGAACTTAACTTCAACAGTTATTGGTCAATGACCACCTAATTTGCCCACCTGGTGTAACTTGGGGAGGTGGTGTATGGAGAAAATAATTTGATCACATTAACACTTATTTTGAGGATAATCGCATTCATAAGGACACACTTTTAGTCATTTTTGGACAAGATCCTCCATTCCTGCACCAATAGTTTTACTTATGATGATAGACTGTTGTGTGAAATCAAATAAGGTCAGTTATCTTTGGACAAGCAAACTTATGCAATTCAGTATGGTGATGTGTTGCTTAGCTCATTGCATGCAGCTGGAAGAAATTCCTGCCAGGACAAAATTTATCCCATTACGTTTTAGTCCAGTTCAGCAAGCTAATTAACGCCCACCTTTGACTATAAATAGATTCCTCACTAAACTGAACTATTTCATCTCCATGACAATAAACAACCCAGCTGTGTTTGTAAATATTGATGGAAGCATGCTTAATTAGTTTGCAAGTCGGGGAGGGGGATTGGAAATGCAATAACAAATTGATCGACAAATAACCAGACAGATTTGTACCATGGGGGCAGGGCTGTAAATTTGTGGGGGAGAGGGAGGGGTCAGGATGCCCCCCCCCCAATATTTTCGAGTAGTTTTAATAATTTGTCTGTCAGGTTGATAAACCTAGCTTTGGTGTAAAAAAAAAATCCAGCTGTGTTTTCAAACCTGGGCCAGAGGTCTGCAATATATATATATATTTTTTGGCCGCACGCATGAACGTACCACACAAAAAATTAAACTGTTTACATTAGGTCCAAGTTTGGACTACCCAGAGCCATGGTCGGGCCGACAATTTGTTAAATAATGGTTCTTCAGAGTCACCAAACACCTAATAATTTGTGCAAGACAATTCCCGACTGGGGGAGGGGGGGCTAGATATTCCGGGAGGTGGGGAGGGCCAGACAAGAAATGCCATTTAGCTTATGATCCCACATTGGAACAAACTCCTCAAGCTCATTCCAATGAGGGGTCATAAGCTATGTTTTTGAGACAAAAATTTAAATTTTCAAGTTGTTCAATAATTTATTTTGCAAGTGTCATCTTCTACCCAGGGTTAACTGGTGATTTTTAAAAAATAAATTTTCTAAAATTTGGAGACTTAATCATGTTATCAGTTTTCAATTTCGGGGTTTTCTTGATCATTTTTAGAAAATGTCATTCTACATGTTTTAACTGGTGATTTTTTAAATAAATTTTCGAAATGTTGGAGACTTAATTATATTTCAGTGCTTACCACAGGCGCTATTTTCCGAAGGCAGGCCACTGTCTTACAGTGAATAGTATTTATTTATTATATGTTCTCTTCTTTTTTTGGCATCTTTCAAATGTACAAGCTGAAGATGAATTGAACTAAAATGGCATAGGTCCAACAATTATTTGGTACAAATTGTGAAAAGTTTGAACATGACATTTGGACAAGTTTTGAATGCAAAACTTCCTGTATTTTTATTCATGGGTATATTCTTGATTAATAGACGATTATCCTCAATCAATAAACGTAAACAGGCAGTCAGAGGAAACAAAGAAAAGATTATCACACCTTGTCGAAGATACTGACACAAAACAATTTACTGCAGTAGTCTTTTCTCTTTGAAAGTAAATAGTTAATTTAATCGAATTAATTATGACAAAGATGACAATTAAATAGTAGGAGATAGAAAACACTGATAAGCATTTTAGGAAACGTTTGTACAAAGGCAAATACCACGTTTGCAATGGATTTTTTAATTAAGGGGTGTGTGTGTGAGGGGGGGGGGGGGGGGAATGCCTTTTATGATCGGAAACGGAGTTTTGGGGTGCAGCCGACCCTGTGAGCCTACAGCTAGTCTGCCCCCTGCCATCGCTGAATCTCCGACACCCTTTTCTGATGAGAAAAATACAAAGAAACACAATAGGATAGAAGGGCTATGTTTTTCGTTCTTAAGGAAAACGTCTTTCCAGAGTCGAGCGACGGATCCAGTCATCCAGACCATTGCTAAATGGTGAAATATCCTCCTACCTACGTACGGTATCGAAGCACCACCCCCCCCCCCCCCCAGTAGGCCAACACACACAAATATATGAGTAATTCCATATTCCCCCCTCCTCCCCCCCCCCCCCCCCACACACACACACACACACACACTAGCTCGACCATTTTTCCTTGCTAGTGAAAGCCGCCCTGATATTTCAATATATGGACGCCGAAACGTCTCAGGCCACGAACCAGGTCTGAAACATCCCAGGTGTGAAAAGTCCCAAGAACCACCACACACAAACATTCCCTCTTCGTTCATGTAATTTAATTATGTATGTAAACTGCAACTTTCAAAGATTTCACCAAAAATACAATTCCACTCTCAACTTACCTTATAAAATCGTAAATCAGAATTTTTCCCAATTTGGTAAAAATTACTAAGATTTTTTCTGGTCAATGTTTCATCGGCAAATGACATTTAAAGATTTTGGTAATTTTTTTAAAACAGTAAAGTTTAAAGACCATAAATAAAATGAACTTCTAGGATTTATTTGAAATTATTTCACATTTCCATCGCACATATAAACTGGTGGTTTGTTTTATCATCAAAACTGTTTATTCCTATTACATTAAATAAATGTGTATATCTTTAATATATTTATAGTAAGTTTCCACTTTCCAACAACTATTCTTCGTCTCAAACTGTCTTCAAATAGTGTGACCAGCTTCACAACATGTTTCAGTTCAAAATGCAGGGGTGTCACTCTTATTTGCGCTGGCGTCTCATTGGACGAACGAATTTTGTAGGTGGGATTGGAATCGTATCTTTGTTTGGCAATCTGAAAAACAATCCGTGGATTAAAACGTCATTTTATAAACAGATTTTCTTCATACACATCTGTCAAATTAATAGTTTTATAACATTTTGAACTTGTTGAACAAAAAAGTCTCCTTTAGTTTTTAATTCACTTGCACCTGTTTGAGAATTAACTCTCGTGGTGTGACTTCAGGCTCGGTCGTAACGATATCGTAGTTAATTGTCTTTGAATGGGATTCTCCAGTGGATATTAATAGTAACGAAATCGGGGTCGATCACCCTGACTTTATCACTTGAAAATCGGGGTGATTAATCGGGGTCTTTAATGCAGTGTACACGTAATGTCTTGCCACTAAAATAAGTATAATTTAGGCATATTTAATCAAATTTACTACCTGTAAATTGAATGGAGTTTTTCACCAATAATTTGGTGAGTTAAATTTATATGAATTTGTCATCAAATCTTGTTATGGCTGCATCACAGTGGGGGTGTTCTTGCTCATCTGGCAGCTATTCAAGGAAGAAGTGTGATAATCCCTCACATCAAACATTTACCATCTAAAGTCTGTTTCTGATTGATGAGAGGTTTTGCAGTTTACTAATCTTTCAAATAGACAAGAAATTAATTCTGTTCAAGTGATTACTTTTAATTAATCTGTGTTTGTGTATATATAAGAAATATGTTACATAAAATTAAATACATTTTACAGAGCTCAAATATTACCTGTTACATTCAGATTTATTATAATCCTGTTGAATGTGACACAGAGTTCAAATTGTCTAATAGTCTCAATTTCTGGACTCATCGGAGCTTCTTCTAATGTGTACCACCAAGCATCACTCACCATTGATTCAGGCACAAGCGGAAGAGCTGTGGCTTTCTTGATCAATAAGTTTACATCCTCATTGTCCTTGTGTTGCACTTGCAAACCACACTTTTGAACATTTTTCCATAGGGCCTGTCCATAATGAAAAAAACACCCTTTAACTGTGGTGTTTGGAAAATTGCTCCGCACAGAATGCAGTCTCAAAGTCTGTCAATACAGTTGCCGGGTCCAAACGAGTATTCAGTCCACTGCATTTATCCGACTCTAAGTGAAAGAAACGTTCGTAAGTTGTCTTTCTTATCAGGGAGAAATCCATAAACAAGATGGCACATCTTGCATTCCAGAAAAGCATGAACAGTATTAAGCTGATGAAACAGTGTTGGACATTTGTTAAAAGTCCCATCACAGAATAGAGAATCCGCTTCCCAGAGATAGTATAAATTTCCTTCAGTTCCAAGAATAAGCATAATTGTCGTTACTCGTTCATAGGCAAGTAAAAAATTGTCATCGTTTGCTGTCTTAGTGTAACTATCTGCTGAGTCAATTTCAGAGTACTGACATGGCAGACATGGTCTAGTTTGTGCTCTTGAACAGTAATGTGCCGCCTCAGCATTGCAAAAAGTTAAAATCTTTTTTGCTACATCCTGGTCTTTTCAACACTATGCTGACCTGAAAAAGTATGAAAGACAATAATTAATCCTAATAATAATTATAAATCTATAATACACCACCCACTCCAGCCCCTCATCTTCATCCTCAGACTCCAAATACAAAGACCATTTAGCTTCCCTACCTCCATCTCCACTTGTGTCTCTCTGTCCTGTTGAGCATCCTCTCATCCTTATGCCAATTAATACCATGATAACTGTCCGACTCTGTATGAATCAGGCTGTGGAAAGTGCCATTAAACCCTAATAAACAAACAAACCCTAATAATATCATTTCTTAAGGTAAGTTTTTGAAAATCTGTTTTTTAATAGAGTACTTACTTGATATTTCTTCTTGGTAAATTGAAATTATAGGCCTAGAATCATGTTGGTCCCTTTTCTTCAATTCTTCCAAAAACACATCCACAGGGATTTGTCCTATTTCTGCTTAGTTGTTGAATCCAGTTCGATATCATGTTAAGATTCTATTTGTGGTGTTTAAAGTTACTGAACAGTCTTTTTTTTTACAATTCCAATGCAATTTTTCTCCCCTCCAAGACTTGATACAAAACTTGTATTCCTTAAAGAGTAAAAATTCTCTGCCACGATCATTTGGTATGAAACTAATTTCTACTTGCGAGTTTGCCATTGTGGAATAGTGAATATGATGAATGAAAAGTTTCAGCGCGCCAAAGGTGCACAGGGACATTGTGGGATTTAAATCCCTTGCAACCTGAGCAAATATGTCCAAATGACTCAGTATTTACAGGCTACATATTTTGTTTTTAAAGAAAGAGCAACAACAGCATGTTGTTTTAATGATGTTATTAATGAGGGAAAGAACAAAAACTGTTACTAATTAGTAATCATACAGTTTTATCTTTATTAAACTGATCAATGATATGTTTATGTTACTGAATGGAAATCAGAGTTTAAAGTTGAGCCATCGGCGCAGCCATGACCAGATTCGATAAAAAATATCTTGCAAATACTCAGTAGGTTAATAGTTAAGGGCACAGTTTCAGCCACCTCATGCTTGTGCTTTAGAGCTGAGTGTGTAATTAAAAAATGTTGCTCACTGATCAGTTCAGTTTATGCAAAGATGGATAAAAAGCATAATAAGGCCAAACTGAGAAAACATATTATCATTATTTGCAGATTTATACAGTACACTGCATCAATTGGAGGAACTTCAACTTTACCAGGATGTTTTAAACCTTTTGATAGGGAAGATAGTGTCATACTTCAATTTTCTAATGATGGAGGTAATTAATTTTTAACTTTATTTCATCTTAAAATCTTTACATTCATGTATTTCCAAATTACACATGTATTTGAAAGAATTTTTGGGATTGTGCGAATATGGGAATGTTTGTTTAAAGTATATTATTATTTTCTCAGTACTTATAGTTTTTGTTATAAGAAGCACTTTTCTAATCATGTGTCACTTCTAACAGGCTGATTGTTGGAACATATAAATTTTTTCGCATAAGTAGAGTGATTCAATACATAGTTAAATATGTTTCTAAGATACTACAAAACTATGTTCATTTCTGGAAATTGACGGTGAAAAGTATTTAAAACCTTCTTTTCAAAACATATATGATAAGATGACAATGACTATATAAAACAGGAAAAAGTATTTGGAGTTATGCAGAAGTCACACATTGCAAAAATGATGTTCATGCTTCTTCTTCTATTTTGCTTGATTAACATTTCTATGCTATCTATTCTAGAACAGTTACAACCTTATTGAGTTTCTCATCTTATCCCAGTGAAATGTTATTTTGTGATAGACTGTTGGAAAGTGTTTTTATTGAGCTTTTCATACAGGAAATTCTGTGCCAATTAGACAGATCTGTACACTCAAATAGTTAATAGGCACGACTTTTTCATTACCCGCTGTTTTTCTTTTAGTGACAAATACTGCATTCAGCAGCTTCTAGCCACCCCTAATTATTTTCTATAAATTCCACACAGTAATTCAGTGATAGATCGACACTATTGCAAAGTGATCATGATCTAGAATTGCCTTTATTGAGAAAATGAAGTACAAGCCACCACTTAATCAGGAAAACTCTGAAAATCTAATGGTAAGTAAACACATAAATGCAAACACAAGTTTTTGTCCTCTAGTCAATAGAATCCTGATTATTTCTATCCCACATGTGTAGGTTGTTGCAAATTTCATGTCCCTTGGCACGCTTGTATAAATTACAAATCTTCCACTTACTAAAAGGTAGGCAAATTCTTCATTTTTTAGCTCAACTTGAAAGCATCAAGTATGAGCTATTGGGATGGGTTTCAATCCGTCATCCATCCGTACATCCATCCATACATATATCAGTCTGTTCCTCTGTCCGTACACAATTCCTTTAGCACACACTACAGGCTTCAGCTCTCACCCAATCAGTCCCAAATTTCATATGTGGCTTTGGGGCAATGTCTTGATGGAAGCTAACAAATTTGTCCAAATTTTGTTGAAAAACATGACCGCTAGCGGCCATCTTAGATTTGGCATATAAATTGTCAACAATTCCATTAGCACACCCCACAGGCTGCATCTCTGATCCGATCTTTTTCAAATTTCATATGTAGCAATGGAGTGATGTCTAGATGGGAGCTATCAAATTTTTCTGAATTTCGTTGAAAATCATGGCTGCCATCAGCCATCATGGAATTTGGCACATAAATTGTCGACAATTCCATTGGCATGCCCTACAGGCCACATCTCTCACCCAATTAGTTTCAAATTTCATATGTGGCTTTAGGGCAATGTCTAGATGGGAGCTATCAATTTTTTCGGAATTTGTTGAAAAACAAGGCCACCAGTGGCCATTTTAGAATTGGCGTATAAATTGTCAACAATTCCATTAGCACACCCTACAAGCTGCACCTCTCACCCGGCAATGTCTGGATGGGAGCTGTCATATTTTTCTGAATTTACTGAAAAACATGGCTGCCAGTGGCCATCTTAGATTTGGCATATAAATTGTCAACAATTCCATTTGCACACCCTACAGGCCACATCTCTCACCCAATCTCATTCAGATTTCCTTTGTAGCTTTGGTGTGATGTCCAGTTGGGAGCTATCAAATTTTTCTGAATGTTGTTGTCATTGAAAAACATAACTGTCATGGGCCATCTTAGATTTGCATGTAAATTATCAACAATTTCATTGGCACGCCCAAAAGGCCGCATGTTCTGACCCGATTAGTTCCAGGTTTCATATGTGGCTTTAGGGCAATGTCTTGATGGGAGCTATCAATTTTTACAATTCCATTAGCACACCCTAGAGGCCACATCTCTCGTCTGATTTTTTTCAAATTTCATATGTAGTTTTGTGTGATGTCTACATGGGAGCTATCAAATTTTTCTGAATTTTGTTGAAAAATGTGGCCACCCTCGGCCATCTTGGATTTGGCATATAAATTGTCAACAATTCCATTTTGAGTACACCCTACAGATAACATCGCTCACTTGATTTTATTCAGATTTCATATGTAGCTTTGGTGTGATGTCTTTTTTGTAGAAACTTGATTGAATGACTTGACATTACTGGAGCTTTCTATTTAGTTCATTCACTTCTTGGACAAATGGAGCTGCAGTGTCATTGACTCTTTCATTATCTATCACCAGAACTATGAAAGTTGATCAATAATATAATAAAAAAATAAGATACTTGTATGTCTGCTATCCCATTAAAAATCAGTGTGAATGTTTTGAAAACTCTGCTGGATAACAAATGTAGCTCTATAACAGTTTCAAAATGCATCATTCACAATGATATAATCTGTTAAAGGATTACTAATAAACTTAAGATTAATATATTACTCGCACTGCTATAAATAAATATAATTAGGGCACATATTTAGGATGAAATCAGTAAACTAATCATATACTTTCATTCAGGGTGAGTAACAGTACCCCACCCATTGTCCTGCATGAAGGTGATTTTTGTGACTTCTGTTTTAAAACAATTGAACCAATTTCAGAGAAATTTTGGGTAATTGTTGATTATGGGGTTGCATTTTAATTTTGTTCAAATCAAGTCACCATGCCCATAGGAGAAGGGGATCAGGAAAATTGTCCCAAATTTCAAAAAAAATCTTATGATCTGATGAATGGCAAAAGTTGATATTTGGTATTCGGCTTTCTTTTGAGGCGTTCACTAAAGTTTGTTCAAGGGAAGTTTGAGGGGCAGTATTTTCGCCCTCTTAAAATTTCTATTTTCAGAACTGATGGGTCAGTTTGAACCAAATTTGGTATATTGTATTATTGGGTCATAAATATTTGATTTATGTAAAAAGAAATATTCCATCATCCACGTGGGAAGCCCAGGAGTTAAAATACAAGAATTTTCAAATGGCCATATTTCCAAAGCCACATAGAACAGAGAACTCTTATATGGTATGAAGCATCCTTAAGACCAGTGGATCGAATGGGCAAAAAGGATTGCATTTAGTTGTGTCATAGGGTACCATATGGGGAATGGAAAAAATGCTGAGTTTTTCTAAAATTATTGAAGATTCAGGTTTGTTCATATTCTGTCCCTGGTTCATATTTGGGACCCATACCAGTTTCTCTGATTTTTAGGGTGAGACCTAAAATTGGCAAGTCATTTTTTTAAAAGAAAATGCTTGAAGGTTGATGGGTGATTCTTTGGGAATAAAAAGAGAATTTGTTGGACCCTATATCTAAGATTTTTTTCTGACACACCCTTCTCCCCCACTCCAACCAACAGCAAAGAGACTATTTAAAGTGAAGGAACTGGCTTTGTAAATTTAAAAAAAAGGATTGATTGTTATTGTAGTTTATTCAGCATAGTATGAAATCATATAAGAGTTTCTTAATTAAATTACAGGTATATCTTGGAGTACGATGCATACACTTGATCATTCAAATTACATCATTCCTAAATGGGACTACCTTACGTTGCCTCTTGCAGCAAGAACACGAAGTACAAAATTCCGGTGGTGGCAGCCTGTTGTTGAGAAAATTGACAGATCTAGAGCAACCTGGGCATTAGACAATGTCTTTATAGGTATTAAATTATCCCCTACAAGGATATGTCATTTTTATGTTCCTGACCTCCATGGGGGGTTTCTGGGCATATAATTTGTCCATCCATCCATCTGTCCATCCATCCATCTGTTTGCAATTATGTACCACCATATGAACATTTTGCTTTATTCCTCAAACATCTATTGTCGGATTTTGATGACCTTTGGTGTGGTGACTGATCAGTATGGGGGAAAAGATATCCATATATTGAGGGTTTCACTCACACAAACATACTAGAGTTATGGCCCTTTCTAACAAATATTTGCAGAGTTATGGCCCTTGTTACCCTTAGGAAACTTTCCATATGAACATTTTGCATTATAAGACAAGCATCAGTTGCAGGGTTTTGATGTCCTTTGGAATGGTGGCAGACCAGCATGGGTGAAAGGATCTCCATATAATGCAGGTTTCATCCACACATATATACCAGAGTTATGTTCCTTGTTACACTTAGAAAACTTTCCATACAAACATTTAGCATTATAACTCAAGCATCGGTTGTCAGGTCAGATTTTAATGTTCTTTGGTATGGTTAGAGACTAGCATGGGGGAAATGATATCCACATATTGCAGATTTTGTTCATGTATACGTGCCAGAGTTATGACCCTTGTTACACTTAGAAAACTTCTGGATAAATGTTTTACATAATAACTCAAGCACCGGGTGTCGGCTTTTGATGTCCTTTATTATAGTGACAGACCTACATGGAGGAATGGATAGCCTCCTCTTGAGTTATTCCACTTGTTACACTTAGAAAAATGTTGTGCCAATGTTTTGCATTATAATGCATGTATTGCTTGTTGGAGTTTGATTTCTTTTGATATGCTGAGAGGCCAACATTGGGGAAAGGATATCCAGTTATTGTGAGTTTTCTCCCGATGTACATACCAGAGTTATGGCCCTTATTTATACTTAGAAAACTTCCCATATGTCCAATTTGCATTATAACTCAATCATTATTGGGTGGATTTTTATGATAGATAGAAAGATAGATATTTTATTAGACGATATAAACAATTAATACAAATACACAGAGCACAGTCTTCAAATAATGTTCAAGCAGTTTTTTTTTTTTTGCTTATATCGTCGGGAGACTACATAGCCAGATTGGCTGTCTTCCTGTAGTCCCCCGTAATGCAAACCAGCACAAAGTCCACGCCACCGAAGACGTCCGAGTCCCACCGAAGTTTTTTGTGAGTGAGTTTGAGATGATATTATCTGAGCTTTCCGACGTGGTGGTATTTGGCGTGGTGACTTGATGAGGGGACCAGATGTTATCCGTAATGTCCTGCTTCAGACACAGACTGGGTTAGGAGTAAGCACACACATTGTTACATGAGAGCGAGCTCTGAGATTGAATACCCACGATTATGCAAAAAAAAAAAGTTTAAAAAAAATAAATTTATTTTTAATTTTTTATTTTATTTATTTTATTTTATTTTTTATTTTTATTTTTTTTTTTAGCATATGACCTTCTGTCCATGTGATTATACTAGCACTGAGTGGAACCCGGCCTCAGGTTTCTTGAAACAACCATTACAACGAGAAGTCTGGATTCACTCAGCATCAGTAGCCCTTATTTTCATATAAGCAATTTATTACCTTTGGCAATCGGAGCAGTAAGGATTATCACATTGGTAGTCTGTTTGATATGTTGTCAGGAGTTGATTACTTAGCCTTTTTTTTAAATTCATTTCTATTGCCCAAGTTTCTTAGTGTTGGACCTAACTTGTTCCAAATTTTTGGAAAAGTGAAATTGGGTAACCTGTCTAAGGCTTTAGTCCTAGTTCTGCTTTCAGGAAGTAAGTCCGACTGCCTAGTGTTCATGTGAGTGGAATTAGTCCTTATGTTAAAATAATCATGCAGTGATTCAGGTAGTGTACCATTCTTCCAATCAAATATGAAAAGACAAGTCTGAAGAGTAAAAATGTCAGTAACCTTGAGTATTTTATCCTTTGCAAATAAGGGGTCCGTGTGGGAGATGAATTTTTTATTATTTATAATCCGTATGGAGCGTTTTTGTATTTTCAAGAGCCTCTTTATCCCCCTAGAATTGCCCAATATACGAATGCCATACAGAAGATGAGAATGCACAAGTGCGTAATAAAGTGTTAACATGGCCGCACGTGGTAAGATTTTCTTGGCTCTGTTTAGTGCGTAGTTTGCCCATCCAATTTTAGAGCAGATTGTTAATATGTGGGATTCGTAGGATAGCTTTTCATCAATATTTATACCAAGGAATTTTAGTGATTTTTCTTCTTCAAAGCTGTCTACTCTTTTTATACGTTTACTGTTTATTGAAATATTCAGTTCATTAATGAAATTTCGGTTATGGGGTGATGGATAAATAAGGATATACAGAAAATTGAATAATTTTTATGTTCCGCATGTAACATAAAAAAAAATAGTTTAAATTAAAAAAAAAAAAAAATAAAAAAATAAAAAAATAAAACCAACTTATGTGGTGCATGTCATGTCTATGTAAGTGCCTCCCAAATGTTCTTTTATCATTTTCTTGACTGACATTGTTTTAAGTTTTGTTATGAAGTTTATAATCAACAGTGTTTGTAGTTTGGCCAACCTTCTGTGTGTTTATTAACAGAAGTTGGTGTGAAAAAGCTTCTCAAAATATCGATGGTAATTTTCAAACTCCTGTTTATGACCATGTGCTCTTTTGATTATGAAATTACCGACACATGATCAAAAGACTTTGAAGAGGGTGATTGAAAAAAAAAAAAATCAATCTTGAATTTTCGTGAACAGTGCTGCTTGCTTATACAGTAGAAGAGGGTTTAAAGGAAAAGGTTGTTGCACAACAAGGAAACATGATAAAAAGGAAACATGATAAAAAACTAGGAAGCCCTAACAGCATGGACATGTTGCCTTCATTTCCACTGTAGTTCTTGCATTAGGCCTACTATGCTTTTCTAGGGGATTGTTACGTTGATCATCGGTATGAATCAATGGCATAGCCAGAGGAGGGGGGCTGAGGGGGTACACAATTTCAGTCATCCCCCCCATGTTAACCCATATAGGAAACATCAGACAAGAAATGTTAATATCTAGACATTTACACTTGTAAGATGTATGATGGGTGTGTAATAGCAAAGTTATATGTGAAATATTTCATAATTTATTCAGATTCTATTTGGTGGTGATGTGGTATAATTATTGATGCCTTTCACAATTGATAAATTATGGACACAAACGGACTCAGAGTCAATGAAATTGCATTTTTAGCTCAACTTTGACGAAGTCAAATTTGAGCTATTGTCATGGCCTGTCGTCCGTCTGTCCGTCTGTCCGTACGTCAACAATTGGCTATGGCTCGGGCTAGAGGTCGTATTTATGAACCGATCTTTACGAAACTTCTTGGGTACCTTTGTTATGACCGTGGGACGAGAACGAGTGTTTTTGGGTGCGGTCCAAAATTCAAGATGGCTGCCAGCCACCATTTTGTACCGATGATGCAGAAATCTGTTTTTTGTACAGAACTTCCATTTGAAAGCTCTGATTTGAATAATTTTTTGTATGAATGTTTAGTACCATGGGGTACATCACATATAATACGGGTTTTTTTCTTGTGCATAAATTGTGCAAATTAGACTAATTTTGATGTTTTTTGGTGTTAATTTCAGCACTGTAAGTGCAAATGCCAATACGGCTCGGGCTAGAGGCCGTATTTATGAACCGATCTTTACGAAACTTCTTGGGTACCTTTGGTATCACCGTGGGACGAGAACGAGTGTTTTTGGGTCCGGTCCAAAATTCAAGATGGCCGATGGCAGCCATTTTGTACAAAATTAGGTGCAATCAGATTTTTGCACAGAACTTCCATATGAAAGCGCTGATTTGAATAATTTTTTGTGTGAATGTTTAGTACCATGGGATACATCACATATAATACGGTTTTTTTTCTCGTGCAGAAATTATGCAAATTAGATGAACTTTGATATTTCAGTGCGACTTGCACAATGTGAGCACACATGTCAATACGGCTCAGGGAAGAGGCTGTATTTATGAACCGATCTTCACAAAACTTCTTGGGTACCTTTGTTATCACCTTGGGACGAGAACGAGTGTTTCTGGGTGCGGTCTAAAATTCAAGATGGCTGCCAGTGGCCATTTTGTACCGAAATTAGGTCTAATCAGTTTTTTGTACACAACTTCTATACAGCTCAGACTGGAGGCCATATTTATGAACCAATCTTTACGAACCTTGTTGGGTACCTTTGTTAT
Source organism: Pictodentalium vernedei (assembly GCA_031216915.1). NCBI lineage: Eukaryota > Metazoa > Mollusca > Scaphopoda > Dentaliida > Dentaliidae > Pictodentalium > Pictodentalium vernedei. The sequence continues at coordinate 558,698,485 of CM062296.1, forward strand.
CACCGTGGGATGAGAGCGAGTGTTTTTGGGTGTGGTCCAAAATTCAAGATGGCCACCAGCAGCCATTTTGTACCAAAATTAGTGCAATCAGTCTTTTGTACAGAACTTCTGTATGAAAGTTCTGATTTGAATAAATTTTTGTATGAATGTTTAGTAACATGGAATACATCACATATTCTAAGGGGGTTTTTTTCGAGCAGAAATTATGCAAATTAGATGAACTTTGACTTATTCAGTGCTACTTGCACAATGTGAGCACACATGTCAATACGGCTCAGGGTAGAGGCTGTATTTATGAACCGATCTTCACAAAACTTCTTGGGTACCTTTGTTATCACCTTGGGACGAGAATGAGTGTTTCTGGGTGCGGTCCAAAATTCAAGATGGCTGCCAGTGGCCATTTTGTACCAAAATTAGGTCCAATCAGTTTTTTGTCGCAAGTTCTATACAGCTCGTATTTATGAATTGATCTTCACAAAACTTCTTGGGTACCTTTGTTTTCACCTTGGGACATGAACGAGTGTGTTTTGGGGTGCCTTTGTTATCACTGTGCTATGAGAACAAATATTTTGGGGTTCAGTCAGACCCACTCTGGGACTCAAAGTTTTCTTTTCTAGTTTAGCATCTGACTGTCACCCACCTTTACAATACTTTACCTATACATTTGTTACAGACAACGGTCAGTATTTATGTACAGACCATTACAATACTTTATATGTACCTTTGTTATCAGGTCATTACCTAGATGTTTGTCATTGCTGTGTCACATACTATACATGTGCATGTCTTTGTCTTGACAAGTTGAGCTACAGTGTCATTGACACTTTCATTTTGTCTCAAATTTCAAAATTTTCTCTATTAAATGGTGACCATATTATTTTTTTGGCTGTCAAAATGACGTTTTAGCTAGGGAGGGGTGTGTCGATCGCCTGATTGATCCAAAGCTGGTCATTATTGAATAAGAAAAACATAATTGTTTTCTGTTGAATTTGTGATCTACATGTGTTTATAGTTATGATTATGTCAAAATAATAATAAAAATAATTGAAAATGTTGATTCCAGTCTCTTGTTTTTCCTCAACCGTGTCATGTGCAGAGGTGTTAAAATGGTATCCAGTAACTTCGACCCACAGTAATTTTGACCCAAAGTAACTTCGACCTAAATCGGTAATTTTGACCCAAAAAGTAATTTTGACCCAAAGTAATTTTGACCCAATTTCGGTAACTTCGACCCACTATTTTCCCTGACTCAAAAGTCCTCCCTCTGACCTCCTTGCTGATCGGTAATTTCAACCCAAAGTAATTTCGACCCACTTCAGTGAATTCAATCACTATTTTTCCAGATTTTTTCCATAATACAAAGCTTTATTCAAGTAATGATCAGTTTGGTTAGTCTCATCTTTTAATGATGCATCTTTTGTAAATACCATTCGTGTGTTATTACAAAATTTGTTGTGGTAAGTATTTATACATTAGTTACAATTAAAGGTTTATTCCCAACAAGACGAATCCCAACAAGACGAATGTCGAAATTGGTCATCCCAACGAGACGAATCCAAACAAGATGAATTTAAGTAAAATGAATGTATACCCCGTTTATTTAAGGTTCTGGGCAAAAATGTATACGAGAAGGCTACTTTGAAGTGGAAGTTTATTTCTCATGAAAAAAAATAGGTATTTGAGCTTATTTTATTTATTATAAAACTGGTCGGAAAACGCAATAAAATCACACTTGAGTAATAAAACATATTGTTCCATATAACATGATTGTTTAACTTTTTCCCATTTACACAGTATTTATGCTTTATAAAATTATGAAAATTTTCAGTTAATGCTAGGGTGTGGGAAAGTTTGGAATGGCACCGTGAATTATCCTCTGAATTTTATAAAGCATAAATTATGTGCGATTGGAAATTATGACAAGGAATATACACGATGGCAAAGGATTATTTTACCAGAATGTTTTTAACTTTTGGGATCTGTATCGCAATTCATATAAAAAATCTCCTTTTTTAGCATGCTTTTAAAAAGATTCAATTTCAAGTACCACAAAACTCAAGTCACTGATATTTTATTGCCTGCTACCTAAGAACATTCGCCTATTAATCCCTCCCCCACATTTTCGGTAGCTGTTTGATTCTGTTCCTGGAAGCTTTTCCCATTGAGGCGATTATCTCATTAAAGGCTAATTGCCACTGCAGTCAGCGAGAGGGCTCTTGAGTCCGAGAAAATAGTGGGTCGAAGTTACCGAAATTGGGTCGAAATTACCGATTTGGGTCGAAATTACCGATTTGGGTCGAAGTTACTTTGGGTCGAAATTACAGTGGGTCGAAGTTACTGGCATTTGTTAAAACAGATCTTTGTTTGGAGGAGAAAAGCTTCTGTTGTTTTGTCACAACACCCAAATGTTATTTCACACCTTGTGCAAGTAGTACTTAATATAATCTACCTGTACTTTAATTAATCACTTCAATCATGACGAGTTTAATTGCAAGAGTGGAGAGGGTGGGCAGGTTGTTTTTACTCAGTGTCGTAAAATGGCATCACCTTGCTCACAAGTAGTGTGCTATGGGCTCTTTTGTGACACACAAGGCGTTTCGCTACCACTTTCAGCAAACAGCATGTTCATCACCTATACAGCTGTAAACAAAAATGCAAGATTGAGAACAGAGCGAATATTTGTCATATTCTCAGGTCTGGTTTATTCAATTTCTCGATCAATTTGATCACGTAAACACAACAATTTGGTTTTACAAATGGCGAGGTCTCTGTACATAATCGAGCCGAGCCCACTGTTTGATTCTCAAACCTAAAAAGTAGATAAATAGTGTGCGTCTGCTTCCACAAATTTTCTGCTGTCACTGCCAACAGAACATGCAAATGTCTTGTCTATTGAGAAACACAGGCATCACTGTTAATTAAGCAGCAGGCAAATGGACATGTTTTGAAAAGAGTCATTCAGTAATCAAACACTGTGGCCCACAGGAACTTTGCAGTGGAGAACACATGGTGGCAGTGTTTTGTTACAATCCACATTGAACGTACTGTTAAGGTATATAGTTTAAAAAGTATTCAGAAAAAAATCAAAATATAAGGAAAAAGAAATAAAAGTATTGTTATCAATTCAATTCTTTTTTTTCTTATTATTCTCCACCCACTCAAGTTATTGATTACCTGTCCCAAATCTTACACTTCAGTTAACTGATTTGTTACCAGAGGGAGAGAGAAGATTGTAATTAAGTTTATAGCTGATTCATTTTACTTATTGTTTAAGTAATCACCGTGGTGAGCCAGAAAAAGTTCCAGTACAGTCAATCAGGCTGATTAGTCTATTTTTAGCACAACTGATACATAACAGCAATCAGCAATACAGTAGAACCAGTCTTGAGAGACTGCCCTTTGGGCCACCCAAAAGTGGTCTCAAGACAGGTGGTCTCTTATAACAGGTTTCAGGTTTTCTCAAGTCAGTGAATAACCAACCACAAAATTCAGAAATGGAGAAGAATGGATTTTTGTAATTACTTTGTAGTTGTTCTTTTTCATGAAGTTTTTGTAATTTTTGTAACAAATTGAAATGGACTGTTATAAAAGAATTATAAAAATAAATTAGTGTTGAAAATCTTCATTGAAGATTTTCAACACAGATTTATTTTTATAATTCTATCTGTCACATTTCAGGTATGTATGAAATTGTTTATTCAGCAATAATCCTAATCTTTTCACATGGGTCTTATAATGTAACTGAATAGCAATTGAAACCCAGTTAAGAGCGTTTAATACTTTTAATTATGTTAGTATAACCACAATGGATTTTCCAATTCCAGAACAGGGAAAATGTTTTTGTCATGGTTTCTGTCTTCAAAGGGGCGGTCTCTCAAGACAGGTCCATTGTGGCATAAAAATACAAGTCGGTACTAGGTCACAGTGGTCTCTCAAAACAGATGGTCTCTCAAGACAGGTGGTCTCCCATAGGAGGTCCATAAAACCAATCGGTGCCTGGCAGAAGTGGTCTCTCAAGACAGGTGGTCTCTCAAGACAGTGGTCTCTCAAGACAGGTTTTACTGTACTGGTGTCAATTTTAAATGAGAGGTACACCTAATGCCTACCACCATCGTCTCAGGTACTCTCTGTTTTAGTTATAGTGTTGGGTCAAGTACTGTTTCTTTTTATGTGGTTGGTATCCCATGATGTAATAATCCAGTGTTATTTCATCACATGGGAAATGAACAACTGGAGAGTGTGGTGGTGGCTATCTTGGTTGAATATATCTCAAATAATATCCATAGTTATACCCCCACAAAACGAAGTTGTAGAGGGGTATATAGGAGTCAACTTGTTGGTGGGTCGGTCGACGTCGGTCCGTTGCAACTTGTGAAGCGAACTACTTTCACAGTTTTAGCTGCATTTTCACGAAATTTCACAAAAATGATCAACATGATGAGGGGAAGTGTGTGACATAATTTTTTTCCAGATCGGATTCAAGATGGCCGACTGGTGGCCATATTGGATTTTGAAAAATACTTGTGGAGCGAACTACTTCTACAGTTTTTGCTACATTTTCATGAAACTCCATATAAATTGATCGATATGATGAGGAGCAGTGCATGACATAAATGTTTTCCAGATTGGCCTCAAGATGGCCGACTGGAGGACATATTGGATTTTGCAAAATACTTGTGGAACAAACTACTTTCACAGTTTTAGTCGCATTTTCATGAAACTTCAGAAAAATGATCAACATGATGAGGGGAAGTGCGTGACATAATTTTTGTCCAGATCGGATTGAAGATGGCCGACTGGCAGCCATATTGGATTTTGCAAAAGACTTGTGGAGCGAACTACTTCTACAGTTTTGGCTGCATTTTCATGAAACTCAATAAAAATTGATGGACATGATAAGGAGCAGTGCATGACATCATCTTTTTCCAGATCAGATTCAAGATGGCCAACTGGTGGCTATATCGACTGGTGGCCATATTGGATTCTGCAAAATACTTGTGGAGTGAATTACTTCGATAGTTTTTGCTGCATTTTCATGAAACTCAATATAAATTGATCGACATGATGAGGAGCGTTGCTTGACATAATTTTTTTCCTGATCGGATTCAAGATGGCTGTCTGGTGGCCATATTGGATTTTGCAAAATAATTGTGGAACGAACTACTTCTATAGTTTTTGCTGCATTTTCGTGAAACTCAATATAAATTGATCGACATGATGAGGAGCAGTGCGTGACATAATTTTTTCCCAGATTGGATTCAAGATGGCCGACTGGTGGCCATACTGGATTATGCAAAATACTTGTGGTGCGAATTACTTCTATAGTTTTTGCTGCATTTTCATGAAACTCAATATAAATTGATTGACATGATGAGGAGCAGTGCGTGACATAAATTTTTTCCAGATCAGATTCAAGATGGATGATGACTGGAGGCCATATTGGATATTGCAGAATACTTGTGGAGCGAACTACTTCCCCAGTTTTAGTCTCATTTTCATGAAACTTCACAAAAATGATCAACATGATGAGGAGAAGTGCATGGCATAATTTTTTTCCAGTTCGGATTCAAGATGGCCGACTGGTGGCCATATTGGATTTTGCAAAATACTTGTTGAGCGAACTACTTCTACAGTTTTTGCTGCATTTTCATTTTCATGAAACTCAATATAAATTGATCGACATGATGAGGAGCAGTGCGTGACATAAATTTTTTCCAGATCAGATTCAAGATGGCCGACTGGTGGCCATTTCGGATTTTGCAAAATACTTGTGGAGCGAACTACTTCTACAGTTTTTGCTGCATTTTCATGAAACTCAATATAAATTGATCGACATGATGAGGAGCAGTGCGTGACATAAATTTTTGTCCAGATCGGATTCAAGATGGCCGACTGGCAGCCATATTGGATTTTGCAAAATACTTGTGGAGCGAACTATTTCTACAGTTTTGGCTGCATTTTCATGAAACTCAATAAAAATTGATGGACATGATGAGGAGCAGTGCGTGACATCATTTTTTTCCAGATCAGATTCAAGATGGCCGACTGGTGGCCATATCGACTGATGGCCATATTGGATTCTGCAAAATACTTGTGAAGTGAATTACTTCGATAGTTTTTGCTGCATTTTCATGAAACTCAATATAAATTGATCGACATGATGAGGAGCGGTGCTTGACATAATTTTTTTCCAGATCGGATTCAAGATGGCCGACTGGTGACCATATTGGATTTTGCAAAATAATTGTGGAACGAACTACTTCTATAGTTTTTGCTGCATTTTCATGAAACTCAATATAAATTGATCGACATGATGAGGAGCAGTGTGTGACATAATTTTTTCCCAGATTGGATTCAAGATGGCCGACTGGTGGCCATATTGGATTATGCAAAATACTTGTGGTGCGAATTACTTCTATAGTTTTTGCTGCATTTTCATGAAACTCAATATAAATTGATCGACATGATGAGGAGCAGTGCGTGACATAAATTTTTTCCAGATCGGATTCAAGATGGCCGACGACTGGAGACCATATTGGATATTGCAGAATACTTTTGGAGTGAACTACAGTTTTAGTCTAATTTTCATGAAACTTCACAAAAATGATCATGAGGAGAAGTGCATGGCATAATTTTTTTCCAGTTTGGATTCAAGATGGCCGACTGGTGGCCATATTGTATTTTGCAAAATACTTGTTGAGCGAACTACTTCTACAGTTTTTGCTGCATTTTCATGAAACTCAAAATAAATTGATCAACATGATGAGGAGCAGTGCATGACATAAATGTTTTCCAGATCTGCTTCAAGATGGCCGACTGGAGGACATATTGGATTTTGCAAAATACTTGTGGAACAAACTACTTTCACAGTTTTAGTCGCATTTTCATGAAACTTCAGAAAAATGATCAACATGATGAGGGGAAGTGCGTGACATAATTTTTGTCCAGATCGGATTGAAGATGGCCGACTGGCAGCCATATTGGATTTTGCAAAAGACTTGTGGAGCGAACTACTTCTACAGTTTTGGCTGCATTTTCATGAAACTCAATAAAAATTGATGGACATGATAAGGAGCAGTGCATGACATCATCTTTTTCCAGATCAGATTCAAGATGGCCAACTGGTGGCTATATCGACTGGTGGCCATATTGGATTCTGCAAAATACTTGTGGAGTGAATTACTTCGATAGTTTTTGCTGCATTTTCATGAAACTCAATATAAATTGATCGACATGATGAGGAGCGTTGCTTGACATAATTTTTTTCCTGATCGGATTCAAGATGGCTGTCTGGTGGCCATATTGGATTTTGCAAAATAATTGTGGAACGAACTACTTCTATAGTTTTTGCTGCATTTTCGTGAAACTCAATATAAATTGATCGACATGATGAGGAGCAGTGCGTGACATAATTTTTTCCCAGATTGGATTCAAGATGGCCGACTGGTGGCCATACTGGATTATGCAAAATACTTGTGGTGCGAGTTACTTCTATAGTTTTTGCTGCATTTTCATGAAACTCAATATAAATTGATTGACATGATGAGGAGCAGTGCGTGACATAAATTTTTTCCAGATCAGATTCAAGATGGATGATGACTGGAGGCCATATTGGATATTGCAGAATACTTGTGGAGCGAACTACTTCCCCAGTTTTAGTCTCATTTTCATGAAACTTCACAAAAATGATCAACATGATGAGGAGAAGTGCATGGCATAATTTTTTTCCAGTTCGGATTCAAGATGGCCGACTGGTGGCCATATTGGATTTTGCAAAATACTTGTTGAGCGAACTACTTCTACAGTTTTTGCTGCATTTTCATTTTCATGAAACTCAATATAAATTGATCGACATGATGAGGAGCAGTGCGTGACATAAATTTTTTCCAGATCAGATTCAAGATGGCCGACTGGTGGCCATTTCGGATTTTGCAAAATACTTGTGGAGCGAACTACTTCTACAGTTTTTGCTGCATTTTCATGAAACTCAATATAAATTGATCGACATGATGAGGAGCAGTGCGTGACATAAATTTTTGTCCAGATCGGATTCAAGATGGCCGACTGGCAGCCATATTGGATTTTGCAAAATACTTGTGGAGCGAACTATTTCTACAGTTTTGGCTGCATTTTCATGAAACTCAATAAAAATTGATGGACATGATGAGGAGCAGTGCGTGACATCATTTTTTTCCAGATCAGATTCAAGATGGCCGACTGGTGGCCATATCGACTGATGGCCATATTGGATTCTGCAAAATACTTGTGAAGTGAATTACTTCGATAGTTTTTGCTGCATTTTCATGAAACTCAATATAAATTGATCGACATGATGAGGAGCGGTGCTTGACATAATTTTTTTCCAGATCGGATTCAAGATGGCCGACTGGTGACCATATTGGATTTTGCAAAATAATTGTGGAACGAACTACTTCTATAGTTTTTGCTGCATTTTCATGAAACTCAATATAAATTGATCGACATGATGAGGAGCAGTGTGTGACATAATTTTTTCCCAGATTGGATTCAAGATGGCCGACTGGTGGCCATATTGGATTATGCAAAATACTTGTGGTGCGAATTACTTCTATAGTTTTTGCTGCATTTTCATGAAACTCAATATAAATTGATCGACATGATGAGGAGCAGTGCGTGACATAAATTTTTTCCAGATCGGATTCAAGATGGCCGACGACTGGAGACCATATTGGATATTGCAGAATACTTTTGGAGTGAACTACAGTTTTAGTCTAATTTTCATGAAACTTCACAAAAATGATCATGAGGAGAAGTGCATGGCATAATTTTTTTCCAGTTTGGATTCAAGATGGCCGACTGGTGGCCATATTGTATTTTGCAAAATACTTGTTGAGCGAACTACTTCTACAGTTTTTGCTGCATTTTCATGAAACTCAAAATAAATTGATCAACATGATGAGGAGCAGTGCATGACATAAATGTTTTCCAGATCTGCTTCAAGATGGCCGACTGGAGGACATATTGGATTTTGCAAAATACTTGTGGAGCGAACCACTTCCACAGTTTTAGTCGCATTTTCATGAAACTTCACAAAAATGATCAACATGATGATGGGAAGTGCGTGACATAATTTTTGTCCAAATCAGATTCAAGATGGCCAACTGGTGGACATATTGGATTTTGCAAAATACTTGTGGAGCGAACTACCTCTACAGTTTTTGCTGCATTTTCATGAAACTCAATAAAAATTGATGGACATTATGAGGAGCAGTGCGTGACATCATTTTTTCCCAGATTGGATTCAAGGTGGCCGACTGGTGGCCATATTGGATTATACAAAATACTTGTGGTGCGAATTACTTGTATAGTTTTTGCTGCATTTTCATGAAACTCAATATAAATTGATCGACATGATGAGGAGCAGTGCGTGACATAAATTTTTTCCAGATCGGATTCAAGATGGCCGACGATTGGATATTGCAGAATACTTGTGGAGCGAACTACTTCCCCAGGTTTAGTCTAATTTTCATGAAACTTCACAAAAATGATCAACATGATGAGGAGAAGTGCATGGCATAATTTTTTTTCAGTTTGGATTCAAGATGGCCGACTGGTGGCCATATTGGATTTTGCAAAATACTTGTTGAGCGAACTACTTCTACAGTTTTTGCTGCATTTTCATGAAACTCAAAATAAATTGATCGACATGATGAGGAGCAGTGCGTGACATAAATGTTTTCCAGATCTGCTTCAAGATGGCCGACTGGAGGACATATTGGATTTTGCAAAATACTTGTGGAGCTAACTGCTTTCACAGTTTTAGTCGCATTTTCATGAAACTTCACAAAAATGATCAACATGATGATGGGAAGTGCGTGACATAATTTTTGTCCAGATCGGATTGAAGATGGTCGACTGGCAGCCATATTGGATTTTGCCAAATACTTGTGGAGCGAACTACTTCCACAGTTTTTGCTGCATTTTCATGAAACTCAATATCAATTGATCGACATGATGAGGAGCAGTGCGAGACGTAATTTTTTTCCAGATCAGATTCAAGATGGCAGATTGGTGACCATATTGGATTTTGCAAAATACTTGTGGAGCGAACTACTTCTATAGTTTTTGCTGCATTTTCATGAAACTCAATATAAATTGATCGACATGATGAGAAGCAGTGCGTGACATAATTTTTTTCCAGATCGGATTCAAGATGGCCAACTGGTGGCCATATTGGATTTTGCAAAATACTTGTGGAACGAAGTACTTCTATAGTTCTTGCTGCATTTTCACGAAACTCAATATAAATTGATCGGCATGATGAGGAGCAGTGCATGACATAAATTTTTTCCAGATCAGATTCAAGATGACCGACTGGAGGCCATATCGGATTTTGCAAAATACTTGTGGAGCGAACTACTTCTACAGTTTTTGCTGCATTTTCATGAGACTCAATATAAATTGATCGACATGATGAGGAGCAGTGCGTGACATAAATTTTTTCCAGATTGGATTCAAGATGGCCAACTGGCGGCCATATTGAATTTTGCAAAATACTTGTGGAGCGAACTACTTCTACAGTTTTAGTCACATTTTCATGAAACTTCACCAAAATGATCAACATGATGTGGAGCAGTGCGTGACATAATATTTTCCCCAATCAGATTCAAGATGGCCGAATGGTGGCCATATTGGATTTTCTTTTTACTTTGAATGCCCCTTTTCAATCACCCACACAAGGCGGTATGTCATGGTGAGGGTATACCAGGTGACAGACCATCTCTAGTTCTCTTAGTTGATGGAATCAATTGAACTCCTCCCCCCCCTCCCCACCCCCCCCCCCCCCCCCCCTCCAACAAATCTTGTCTAGCAAGCCCACAAACTTGCTGTTTAGGAATCACTTTGCAGTGATACTCCATAAATAAGGGTTTCCTATAAGAGATCACTGAGTGGCAACAACATATTCCGGTGTAAGATATGGGACTGCCTAGTGCTGAAACGGTTAGCCGGATAAACGGTTTGCAACTGGTTATCGGCTTAACCAGTTGGAAAAGCTGTCCACTGGATAACCGATATGCCTATAGTTAACTGGATAGCATCGGGAAAATAAATAGTATATGACCGCGAGATGTTAGAATTCTTTTGCCGACACACGCATTGTCAAAGCTACCAAACATTTGAAGATTTACAATGATGTGTAGTCTATGTAACATGAAAAGGTTAAGGTGTTGGAATATTGAATGAACAGTTATTTCGGTCGCTTGGGATGTTAAGTCGCAGATAAATGTCTGTTACTTTATATCAAACTGCCAACAGTCGAGTGCACTGTAGGTTGTTTTCTGCATGGGCAGCAGTGAGCACATGCCTGTCAGTGTAACAAATTTGACATTCTTCTCTTTGATGAGGTGTTGCTAATTGCAGATTATAATGCTGAAAAAATTTAAATTTTATAGTAAATTTCCTTTCTTATTATATACCTACCGAAATTGTTTACTACAGGCTTGCACTACAGTGGAAGACCCTAACTCGGAAAATATACTCTCTATTTGATCTTTCCCAAGTGGTTTGGGAAAGAAAAGTGGTGCAAAGCACCACGAAAAAATAAGCCAAAACTGGGTCGTGCGCCATCAGCGCACACCCAGTAGGGGACGCTTTTCTCTTAGTACGATTCCACGACTTCCAGAAACCAGTGCACAAAGCATCATCAGTGAATCATTCTTTTGAGTCTGCCAACATACTAGGAGTTATGTGATCAGCAGGGAGGAAGGATTCTTACCCGAATAAGAAGATGGGAGGGCCTCTATGTAAAGCAATTGCAGCAGGTATAATAAGAAAGGAAATTTACTATAAAATTTGAATTTCATATCAACCTACCTTACAATTGTTTACTACAGGCTGAATAGACAATAGGATGGAGAGAATCACATAACCAACCCACACATAACCCAATTACACTGGAACCGTGGACAGAGGAAGAGGTCCCTAGGCCTATCTAACCATAGCATCACAAACATTAGTAAAAGACAATGAGAGATGAGGCATATGGGTATGTGCAACACACAGACAGAAAGGGCAGTATCAGCACAGAGCTGGAAACCGACCTTGTAAAAAGCCTAATGGCTGGGGTAGACAACAGCCTGAGCAGAAGAAAGAGGGCCCATTGTACAAAGGTCCTCTGGCTGCTCCTGCAACTGTCACAGATAAGTGGAGAAAGCAGCATTTCTCCAGTAGGCTGCCAGCATAACATCCGACAACATGCACGGGGGGCGCGGTGGCTCAGTTGGTAGAGGTGCAGGCTGCAAGCCGAGAGGTCCTCGGTTCGAATCCCACCTGTGGCAACCGCATTGTGTCCTTGGGCAAGACACTTCACCCCCCATTGCCCACATGGGGCATGGTGGCACTGTGTACTAAGGCGTACTGCACGTCGATGATACACTCGTCTTCAACCAATGCTAACCCTGCTTGTGTGGAGTTAGTATGTTGGGAGCTTGCATTTGCTCGCCATTGCTCCGGTGGTTCTCTCCGGATACTCCGTCTTCCTCCACCCATAAAACTGTCACGGTCATGGTTAGCCATTGTGCAGAAATATGTGACCTTAAACACCAATAAATAAATAGTAGACAATGCACGCACCTCATGGTGGAAATACGATTGGTAATACAGTTGCCAGTTGCTAGACGATCGGAAGCTGCACGAATAGCAAGACAAATCCATCGAGAAATGGATTCAGGAGAGATCGTCTGTCGACCAGGAATAAGATACAGAAAATCGTTCCTACCCTTCTGAATGAACAGCGTCTGATTGAGATAAAAGCAAATTGCACGAACCAGACAGAGCAAGGGTGTGTACCTTCAACAGAAGGAAGAGCCCCGAAACAGGAGGCCGGAGTAGTGTCTGGTATCTGATTCTTGGCCAGAAAGGAGCAATCACTGGTAAAAATAACACTGGCGGGAGAGCTCCAGAAAAAGGCTGGGTCAACCGAGAGAGCGTGCAGCTCACTAACCCGTCTGGCTGAGGCAAAAGCCATTGTATTGTATGTGAGAAAACGCATATCCACCTGGGATAAAGGCTCAAATGGCACACCCCCCCCCCCCCCCCCCCCCCCAAGCAGAACCCAAGAAAAAATTCCATCTTGGGGTAAGCAGCAAAGTCCTAGGCCTTTTCAAGGAAAAGTGCCGAACAAACTTGGAGAGGCATGGATTAGTGCCGATATGACACTGTCCCACATACGAAAAGGTCTCTGAAAAGCATGGACCTGTACCCTTTGATGGTAACAGGTTGGAGACCCCGAGAATCAAACAGATACCAGAAACTCCGCAATCTGTCTGATCGAAGGAGTGACAGAATCAACAAAGTGATCCGCATACCATTGACAGAAGACCCTTCCACTTAGCTGCATAGGCTAAACCAGTGGAGTGCTTCCTTAAAGAAGAAAAGCAACTCCACTGCTCATCTCGAAAAAACCGCTACGGAGGAGACAAGACCTGACAAAAGATATGCGCGAAGGCACAATGAAGTTGGGTCGACGTGAAATCTCCTCAGGCGACCTTGGCAAAGAAGGTCACGATGTAGAGGGAGACATGCCGGAACCGCCGCCAACAGAGAGCGGAGCAGATTTATCCACACCCACTCAGGCGACAGGGGTGCGATCGAAATGATTCGACAACTGCAGGTTTGTATCTTGGCTAGAACCTGAGGCAAAATCGGAACCGACAGGAAGGCGTAGCTGACAAGACCGTTCCAAAGGAGGGACAGAGCATCCACGGCGAAAGCCAGAGCATCTGGACACGAGGACACGAAAGTGTCCACCTGATGGTTCCAACGAGTCGCAAAGAAATCGATGTCGGGACGACCCCAGAGATTGCAAAGAGACTGGAACACCGCCATGTGGAGCATTCACTCAGTGGAAAAGAACCTGCCCCGTCAGGACAGGGAGTTGGCTAGGACGTTCCGACGACCGGGAATGTGACGAACCACCACTCCGGCATTGACATCCTGAGCGAGCAGTTGAAGATCCCGAACCAATTCGTACATGGGAACATAGTGCGTGCCACCCTGGTTCTGAATGTAAACAACCACTGTCGAATTGTCGGACAACAGAAGGATCTGACAATTCGAAAGGTGGGGGATTCACTGCCAGAAATAAAGAAGAAGAGCAAGAAGCTCCTTCTGGTTGACATAAAGAGCTGCTTGATCCTGGTCCCATGACCTGTGAAGGGAAAGACCTAGAGTATCCAATGTCACACCCCATCCGAGATCGCTGGCGACTGCCGTCAGAACATGATCGGACATGGGGAAGTCCAACGGACCTCCCTGCATAATCCACTGAACATCTGTCAGGGGAGAATGGTGACGAGGAAGAGACTCTGGTAACTGAAGCACCAGATCCAGAGGATTGACATTCGGCCTCCAACGACTGAGCAGAAACTGTTGGAGAGGTCTGACATGCAGCCGACCTAGAGGAATGAGATCCATCACCGAACCGCAGAGACCGAGTAGCCGGGGAAGACTGAGCTGTTGCGGACGTGGACTGGGACAGAGTCAGGGCAAAGGCTGAGAAAATCACAGCCCTTGCCCGGGAAACCACCACCGTATCCAGCTGAGTATGGAAGCCCATCCCTAGATGACAAAATGACGGAGAAGGGACCAGGTCCGACTTCTCCTCGTTGACTCTGAACCCTAGTGACGTGAGCAGGCTCAACAGTGTGTCGACATCCGACTCCAGAAAGGCAGCATTGGAATGCCTCTGGAGGATATCGACTAGATATGCCGAAGAAGACACCCTGGACTGTGTGCGATGTAAGACTAACACATGCGACATCAGACGGGTGAAGGCCCAAGGATCGAGGTCGAGGCCGAAGGGCATGGCCTTGAACTGGAAAACTCCCTGGTGAATGGAGCGGCGAACCGACCTGAAAGCCTCCATGCTGAACTTAGGAGCAATGATAGACTGGGTCAGGATACTCAAATCGATAACCTGTCGGAGTCGACAGTCCTTCTTCATCCCCAAGAACAGATGGGAATAAAATCCCACTGAAAGAATGTTCTTGATGACCTCGATCGCACCCTTTGACAGGAGATTGGCCTATCTCCGTGATCAAAAGTTCCCAACGTGTAACATTGAAAGGGACTTGTGTTGGAAGAGGCACTCTTGACTGAGTGGAATGCCTCAACCTGGGACGAATCGAGGTGACTACTGCTGATGCCTACCCTTACCCTGTGAGTGAGTAGAAGTGGTGGCAGGAGGATCAGCCCTTGGCTTCGCAGAGGAAGCAGAAGGGTACTTGTTAGGCTTTGGACGGCCCCTGCCTCCAACAGAAGGCTGATCAAGCTGACGAAGCAGCAGCTGATTTATGGAATGACATAGAGAGTCATCCCGGACCATCGCCATGGAACCATGGAATGGTTGCGGACTCGCCGATAGAGGCAGATCGAAAAGCAGCACGCTGCCCCTCAAGAAGGGAACGGCTTGTGTCCAGCACAGCACCCCTCCAAACTAATTCCAAGTTAGCCGTGTTACATGGATGCCTGTGAGAAGATGCATGAGCGCCTTGCACAGCACACACAAAAAAAGCCTGTACGTCATCAAACTTATCTGGGAGCAGATAAGCAGCAAAGCTGAGACGACGCAATCGAAGAGAGAAAGCATTACAGCATCTCCCTCGATAAGCCCAACACGGACTCCAGAGTCTCCATATGAAAAATGGCCGGCTTGGGAGTTGGAGTCCTGATCCAAGACTGTCAAAGTCTGGCAGACTGATGGATTGGAGGAATTGTAGGAACGATAACGCACTGGAGGCAAAAAAGTGTCAACCCTCATGAAGAACAACATCTTCATAGCCTTGGAATTCAGCTTAGAGTCCAAAGCTGTAAACGCTTCAACCACCTGTACCGACAGGCACGGTCAAAGGTGCCCAGAAGCAGGTTGCTCCACAGGCTGCAGGCACGCGACTGATGATCGCGGCCAGGCTGACACTGTCAGTTGGTTTGATGGTTTGAGATTTGGAAGGAACCCCAACACAAAATCAAGAGTTGCCCCCAAGTCAGAAGACTGTTGGCTCTCGACGTCAAGTATGTCGGACTCATCCCCTGAGCCAGAAGACACACAGCCCATCAGGGCAAACCAACCGATGCCTCCCATGGTGTAGGCACACCAGGGGTATCAGAAAGCGGCCTGTTTCCAATCCCGGGAGGTGGCACCACAGGGGGTGCCCGGAAACCACTCGTAGCCTCGCTGGAAGCAACGGAAAAGGCTCTTGGACAGAACCTAAGTGAGCAAGGAGAGAGCCTCCCTAAGCTCACTGACTGTGTCGGCTAGTTCGACTTGGGAACAAACCAACAAAGTGGCTTCACTCCTGACCCATTTACCAGCGAAGGGTCATGATCCTCAAATACACACAAAGCGGGGCGACGGGTTGCAGCCGAAACATCTGAAGGCAGATGTGTATTGGGGTATGAATACCCCGAGGATCTACAGAGCGGAAACAGGGGTTCGGTTGGCAGCCACTTCCGACTTCGCCGAGTTGAAGTCAGGAAAGGCTGAGGCTGATACCCCACATCCACACTACAGACATCGCTGCAGACCCCTGCAGGGATAAGCCGAGGCCAGCTGAAACAGTGACCGATGACGTTGTAGACAGAACAGCAGTAGCAGCAGATATGACCATAGTCCCAGAACCAGGCATCTCTTCACCAGACAACTCAACAGCTCTCACCAGACGTGGTCGTGTCGGGAGGCCCCAAAATGACAGCGTTCCTACCCCCCCCCCCCCCCCCCCCCCCCCATGGGAGCATGAGGAACTGCACACTCCCACAGAGGGGTATAACTCTCGCCAGACGTGGTCGCGTCGGGAGGCCCCGAAACGACAGCATTCCCCCTCCTGCAGGTGCGGGAGGAACTGCCACGAGAACACACCAAAGCGAGGGCAAAAGGCATTGCCCTAAATGAACCGTACTGGACATAACAGAGGTGAGAGCAGTAGAAGAAAAAGGTAAACTCAACAGATATAGACAGTAGAACATCTCCAACTATGAGAGAAAGGTGGCAGAAAAGGTACCAGCGGGGAACACAACTGAACCCAGACGGCAGACAGGGACCTAAAAAACAGAAATTCTGCCCTCAACAGAGTGGAGAAATCCTGTCCATACAGTCCCCCATTGACACCTAACTCCAATAATAATAAATTTATCAACCAAAAAAATTTATGTACGAAACTGCACGGTACGAAAAAGTCGCGCGCGACACGTAAAATATATAAAATACAATGAAAATGGGGTTGAAAATAATAATGAAAATATATAAAACACAGTCCTGTTATTATACGATCCTCATATCCATAATTCCAGTCACAGGAAACCATTATCGACGAGTTGAATTATCACTGTTTCGTAATACAAATGGCCGCACGTCAACCTTCGACTGCGGCCGAAAAAAGAATGGTTCATTGATGACTGCCTTGTGCACTGGTTTTCCGGAAGTTGTGGAATTGTACTAAAGAAGAGCGTCCCCTACTGGGTGTGCACCGATGGGGCTCAACCCCAGTTTGGGCTTATTTTTTTCGTGGTGCTTTTGCACCACTTTTCTTTCCCAAATTTCCTGGGAAAGATCAGATAGAGAGTATATTTTCCGAGTTAGGGTCTTTCACTGTAGTGCAAGCCTGTACTAAACAATTGTAAGGTAGGTTGATAAGAAATCCCTGTGTGAGTAACAGTGCTTTCAGATTAAATTGCCTGTTTGGTATTTTACAAACATGTTTCAGAAAAAAACATGTTTTGATTTTACTGACTTGTTTAAAAGTATGAACATATGTCATAAAAAAACTAGTTTAAAATCTAGCATTTTAAAATTTGTTTTTCAGTTGTCAATGTCGGACGAGGGGCTCTTGGTCAATGGGGTATATAATAATTTCTTACCACACCCCTTTTCATGACTCACAACATATTCCCACCAGAAATTTCATTGCGAGGAATGGTAAATGTAAATGTGGAACTGTTTGTGACTTTTGTCTTACCAGTGAACAGAAAAAGATATTAAAAAAATTAGGATTACATATTCATTCTATGATCATATCAAATTCAAGCCACTCAAGGTAAGAGGTTCTTTGCTAATGCAGTTAACTAATAACTATGCCTAACTACAGACATGTTATCCTCCAGAATAATTTTTCAGGGAACTTGAGGGTGATTTTCAGGGAAATGGGATGGATTTCAGGGAAAAGTCCGTGCGGGGACAAAACAAAAGAAAAAACTTGCGAATTTTCAGTTCATGGACCACCAGGTTATATCCAGATCTAGTTGTCAATTATGCTGATGCATTTATGCTATGTTAAAAAATCGTAAAATAATTGTTGATTTGACCCCCACTCCCCACCCCCCCACCCCCCATCCCATCCTCTTCTTCACCACAGAGCACCACCACCTGTGGTTTGCTTTTATCAAAGTCTACTAAGCTAATAATTTCCCAAGTCTGGAAATGTTAACAGGAAAAGATGTCCTAATGTTCAGTTACTTCAAGAAGATTAGTACTTGGAAAGAATCTTTATGAAACTCCTTCATGCATGTGTGGACGTTTGTGCTCTGCACAAAACTTTTATTTTGATCATTGAAGCATTTTTTTTTTTTTTTAATTCCATTCGCAATTTTCTAGGTACAGACGGCGAACAGTTAACAGTTCTGTAGTCAGCACAACGGAATAAATGTAGTGTTAGAAAATAAGTCCATTGTGTATAAATATGCAGTCATAATTTTTCGGCATCCTAAGCAACTTTAACATATTTTTAAACTGTGTTAAATAGTTGAAGTCAAAGTGTTGTTTATGTTTTGATTTGGAAAAGGGATGAGAATTAAAGCTATTCTATGAATAAATAAATATATATTATTTAATTCCTTTTCATATATTTTATTTACCAAAAAACTGCATTTAAGTGAAGTCACCTATTTTCACTTCGACACTCGCACATTGATCACGAATCTCCGATTGCAAAGAAAAAACA
Source organism: Pictodentalium vernedei (assembly GCA_031216915.1). NCBI lineage: Eukaryota > Metazoa > Mollusca > Scaphopoda > Dentaliida > Dentaliidae > Pictodentalium > Pictodentalium vernedei. The sequence continues at coordinate 558,717,456 of CM062296.1, forward strand.
GAAATAAACATGAACACAGTTGAAATATATATAAAATACCCTTTTCTTAAATAAATTTAACTTAAATCCATATTTTACTGCTTCGTGAGTTTTTACCAGAGTTTGAAATGCATGTGATTTGACTCCAAACGTTTTACACAAGTTACAACGGAAAAAAAATATTCGACTGTTGTTTTCTGGGATTTTTGGTCCAAAACTGATTCATGTCTGGGAGGCTGGCAACTACACTGAAATTTCAGGATTTTCCCAGGCATTCCGGGAGAGTTAACATGTCTGCCTAACTACAATTTACAAACTGGTTGGAAAATTCTTAACTAATATCAATGATGTTTGTCCCTCACTTCAAACGCGTGCCCGTGGGAACAAATTGCACTCAAGATTTTTGTTTCAGGCGTGCTTCATTCCTTGCACCTGTGATATTCACATGTCGAGCGCCTGTGATTTTCAAATGGCAAGGCCTGTTTTTGTGACCGGGCAATGCAGGGTGACCACAGTTACGTTGTAACATCACTATTATGTGGGACCATTGCAGTGATATAAATTGTTAACGATTGTTTGCACATTGGCGATTCCTGTTGGCACTCGATGGTGCTCATTTGTATACATTTTCCGAAAGTCAGGTGGAAGTGTTTTGAACTGTTTTCCTCGCCATTCCTTATTGATTTTGCGTCACAATGCAATAATACCAGCTGTTAAAATTAACAGATATACAGTTGAAATCTGGTTATGCCCGACGGTTAGCCAGTTACAAAAATGGGCCAACCGTTTCAGCACTAGGACTGCCCCTACCTTCATCTGGCTTGATTCCATAAACCGGAATATCACTGTTTGGTTCTTCAATTACCAAATGAACTTCCTTTTCTCATCTGTCAGCAAGTTTATGTTTGCCTTCAAAGCCAACGTTCCTGACCAACAGTCATTCATCTCTCTCAGGGGGGGGGGGGGGGGGGGGGGGGGGGGCACGGTGGCGTTGCGGTAACCGGTTCTCATCAGATCACCGAAGTTACGCAACCATATGAATGATCGATTCGGACTCCCGCATTGTGTCCTTGGGCAAGGCACTTAACCCGATTGTCCACATGAGAGCATGATGACGCCATGTGCTAAGGTGTACTGCACATCGATGGTGTGCATGTCTTCAACCAATCTAACCCTGCCTGTGTTGCACTGCGGAGTTTCGATGTTGAGGAGCTGGCAGCTGATCGTCGTTGCTTGGTGGTTTTCTCCGGGAACTCTGGTTTTCTCCGCCTATAAAACTGTCACCGACATGATATGACCTTGGCTGTTAAAGTGTCATTAAACCTTAATAAAATAAATAAATAAATCTTTCTCAAGCTTTGACCCTTAACTCATGTTTGATTCTCTGGTATAATGTCTCCTATTCCGCTGGGCACTTTTGGAAACTGGTTTCAGCAATTGCTTTATATTCAGGTTAAGCAGCTTAAGACCACTTTTTAGCAAAAGCATTTCTTGGTGAATGATGCATCCACTTACCTTTGATCATATTTATTGATTGTAGCCGAGGAGCCACTGCCTGTAATATCAATTTTCAAAATGGCACCAAAAATTCAAAATAGTCACTGTTGTTAATTGTGTGTTTTGATCCCCGAAAGGAATGGTTTCGCACGCCGAAGGCGCGCAGGGACGGTATGGGGGACAAGCCCCTTTTCGACCCTCAGCGACTGTAGATGATTAGTTCTCACATGTCTAGGCATGTTGAAGGAGGAACGGCTTCATGTACTTGGCAGGTGTCACCAGTTGCGTCGTGATGGTCTCTTGGCTGATGTCGGCTGAACCCTCGGGTGAGGACCAGTGTGAGAGGTTGGGTCCTCTCACAAATGTACTACCTCTCCCCGAGGATGCAGTCGATCTGGGTTGGGACAAAAAGATGCGCAATGCGCTTACAAAAAGGGGCAGAGGCGGGACGCAGGACCAACGCTCGCCTCCCCTAAAGTGGTCAACCACTTTTAGGGATGGAGCGGAGGATGTACAGGAACCATGGGGGTTACCGTTTCTGTAATGGTTGGACTGTCCGTAGCGGTTATTGGGGTGCTGGTCAAAAAGCATCTTCTGTGTACCTGCTTAAAAGAAGAAGGCAGAATTAGTTTTCATTAGAATAAGAGATAAAAGTAGCACATTATGTTTTAATTATGATCACAGTTAAGCTGCTGATCAGCCTGTTAGATCACCTTCATAGGGCGATAGTGAGTTTGTAGCGGGAGGGTAACAGGTTTAGACACTAAACCACACCCGAGGGTGTTTCTGTTATGCCCTTCGCTGGTTTCGACCATATTTAGATTAATTTGAGTTTATTTAGGATCACGATTAAACACAGCAAATCCCACCCCCAACCGGGGAGGCCCATCCCACACAAATCGCTCTCACCTGGTATCTCAAGCGTCCTATTTGGGCCTGCGGTCGAAAAATTTATGGTTTTATAGAGGTAGCACGAACGTGGTAGTAAGCCTAGAAAAAAGGCGAGTATTTTGTTGTTATTGGACGCAGATTTGCTGAGATTGTGGGGGGGCAGGGTAGTTTGGTTCCGCGCATTGTAGCATGCCTGTAGCAGGACATGTCGTACTGTGGGGTTGCAGTAGATTTGCTTGACAGTGGCTTAGCCTATCTACCCTTCCCTTTTGTTGTTATTGGCCATAGATTTGCCGAGATTGTGGGGGGCAGGGTAGTTTGGTTCCGTGCAATGTAGCATGCCTGGAGCAGGACATGTCGTACTGTGGGGTCGCAGTAGTTGTTATTGGACGTAGATTTGCTGAGATTGTGGAGGCAGGGTAGTTTGGTTCCGCGCATTGTAGCATGTCTGGAGCAGGACATGTCATACTGTGGGGTCGCAGTAGATTTGCTTGCCAGTGGCTTGGCCTACCTACCCTTCCCCTTTGTTCTCCGTGTTGTTTTTGCGCGCTGACTGTTGACTAGTTTTTTTTTTTTTTTTTTTTTCGAGCGGCCTTAGTTTTGATTGCAATTTTTGGGCTTTTGTCGGCTTTTGCAAATGGGTCCAAGTTCCGAGATTAGTTCGCTGTCAGCTAACCGGTCATGATTTTTTGCGGCCAGGGTGGCTAGGTGGTCTTTAATGGTGGGGATATCGGCCCTGTTGTGGAGTGTTTTGATGGGTGTGTCCCATGGGGTGCGAAGGGCAACTCTAAGCGCGTGATTTTGGACCTTCTGGAGTTTTCCCATATTAGTTTGGTTGAGGTCAGTTAGTATGATTGCACCATATTCTAGTACTGGGCGCACAAATGCCTTGTATAGTTTGAGTAGGGTGGACTGGTTGGCCCCCCCATGAAGTTCCCTTAAGCATTTTCAGTAAGTTAATGCGTTTGGTAGCTTTTTTTGCCATGTCGTCGGTGTGTTTGTTGAAGGACAGTTTTTGATCAATGGTGATGCCCAGGAATTTCGCTTCTTTGCATTCCGGGAGGGTGTTATCCATAAGTTTTAGGTCAAAATCCCGTTTAGTTATCTTGCGAGTAAAGTTGATTCGTTGGGTTTTATTGGCGTTTACCTTTATTCTCCATTTGGCACACCATTGTTCAAGCTCGTCGAGAGCGCGTTGCACAGGTTTTTGGAGCAGATTGGCCGTATTGTTAGAGTCCCAGAGGCCCTTATCATCCGCGAATTGGGAAACCTGAACGCGATCCTCGGAGAAGCTAAGGTCATTTACAAAAAAGATGTAAAGGAGGGGGCTTAGGATGGATCCTTGGGGGGGTGCCTGCTTCAAGGGGGACACTGTCAGACATTTCATTGTTCACTCTGACTTTAATTTCGCGATCAGACATTTCATTGTTCACTCTGACTTTAATTTCGCGATCATCAATTGATGAATGCTTGCCCGAATATATAGAAATGTTTCAGAATGTTACTGGAAGGCAAGAGAAATGACAAATAGGCTAATATTGTATTATTGTACTTGAAGATCCCAGGGCTATTTTATGCAGATGATATGGTGCTAGTTTCAGAAAGCGAAGAGGGGCTAGCGAAAATGCTGGGAGTTGTTGGAAAATATGGGAGCAAATGGAGACTCGAACTTAATGAAAGCAAGAGCAAAGTTATACCTGTGGGCCGCAAAGTGAACCCCACTCGAAGGTGGAGAGTTGGGGAGTTCTGCATTCCAGAAGGTAGCAGCAAACTTCTTAGTGTAGGAGAGACAGGTGACTACGAGTATCTGGCGGTAAATATAAACATCTCTGGAAGAGGCATCTACCGAAACCACACAAATAAATTGATTCTGAAGGGGAAGCGAATCCTTAACCAAATGAAACTTATAAGGAGAAACAGTTTCAATAAGGTTTTTGTGGGGAAAACCATTTGGGAAATGGTGGGTTTGCCAAGTATAACATACGGTACGGAAGTGGTACCCCTAAACCAGTCGGCTGTAAAGAGCTTGGAAATCCTGCAGAACGATGCAGGCCGATGGATAACGGGGTCGAGTAATGCCGCAGCGCTAGAAGCAATCAGGGGTGAGCTTGGGTGGATGAGGATCAAGGACAGAATAACCCTACTGAAACTCGGTTATCTTAATTATTTGGTAGTTATCTTAATTATTTGGTAAATTTCCCTGACAGCCGATAGTAATGTGCCTGAGAATTTTCAACTCAAAATATCAAGACGGGGTGGATGGTCCAAATGAGGGAGCTAGTAGAGAACTACTCATTGGAGATCTCGGACCTAGACTTAGGGGCAAACCAGGGTAAAAAAAATCATCAGAGAAAGGGTCATGGAGGATTGTAACCGTAATTGGCGAGAGGGGCCAAATCAAAGAGGTCTTTGGGTGGCCTGTGTGATAAAGAGAAGCCTGATTTTGAAGAGTACCTTGATGGCACCTTTGGGGGGTCACTGTTGTTCAAGCTGAGGTTGCGGTCCCTGGAGCTGAGGGGAAAAATTGGGAAAAACAGTGAAAAGGAGTGCCAGATGTGTAATTTGGGCATTGTGGAGACCCTGGAACACTTTCTTCTAGAATGCCCAAAATACCAGTCTAAAAGAATAAGATTCACTATGAGTATAATGGGGAAGTGGGATGGGAGAATGAAGGACATGTAGTTAGTGGGAAACTCAAAGGAGAGGGTTAATATGCTAATCGGAGAGATTGGGAAGAATGGGGCAAGGGATGTCATCAAGCAGTTCGTCTCCGAGCGTTGGGAGGAGAGAAAAAGCGTGGGAATAGGGAGGCAGTTGGGAGTACAGTGGTAACCAAGGCCTTCTGGGGGTGCAGTGGTGTCGCGGTAACCGGTTCTCATCAGATCACCGAAGTTAAGCAATGTCGAGTGTGGTTAGTAGTTGGATGGGTGACCATTTCAGCGACTGATTCGCATTGTGTCCTTGGGCAAGGCACTTAACCCCGATTGCCTACATGGGGGCACGATGACACTGTGTACTAAGGCATACTGCATGTCGAAGGTGCGCATGTCTTCAACCAATCTAAGCCTTCTGTGCCGCGGTGCCGAGTTCAGAGTTATCATGTTGGAGAGCTGACAGCTGCTCCTCGTTGCTCGGTGGTTCTCTGCGGGTACTCCGGCTTCCTCCACCAGTAAAACTGTCACTGACATGATATGACCCTGGCTGTTAATATGTCATTAAACCCTAATAATAATAATAAATATAACCAAGGCCTTCTCATCCGAGAACCGCGACAAATCAGCGGCCAGCCAAAGTGATATTATTATTATTAGCTTGTAGGGTACATAACTTAACATATTCTCAACTATCACAATTCTTGTCTTTTTCCTTAATCCTTTCATAAACATTGAACATTATCCTTTTCATCAAACTCTACACACAGTCAAGTTAAGCTGCAGTGTCATTGACACTTTCTTTCAGCATTTTTAAATTGCCACCAGACACAAAGTGGAATTTATGTCTGATAAATACACTAGAAGCTCTCAATCACTGCATCACTATATCTTTCCCAATTCCACATTGGGTATGCTGTACACCCGGTGCAATGCAGACTAAGACTTCTGCGGGAACGGGACAACTCGCCGTCGGGACAACTCGCCATCCCCGAGGTGGGACGAGTCACCGTCGGGACAAGACGCCGTTGGGACAAGTTGCCGTGGAGTAGTAATTGATAAGTAGGCCTAACACGCGGCATAGGATTAAATTATCTTTATTAATACTCATGACTTATATAACAAGACAGGTTCAATATAACATATAATAATATAACATACAAAATAATAGTTACTAACATAACAAGATTAATCAGAGTGACAGACGATTCGTTGAAATCAATGACAATAATTAATTAATTAATACATTTTCATGCAAATTTACTCTTTTACAGATCGTTCTTAGACAAAGGGGTACAGGATGCACCTTTTCGTTGGAAATTATTTTATATCTGTGAATTCCTATGAAAATGGTCCGAAAAGACCATTTTCATGTGAATTCACAGATATAAAATAAATTTATAGAATTCTATATTATTCTACATTCTAAAAACACACTGTGATTACAACACACAACTAGCATTAGGTCTAACTTTTCAATAATCTGTCTTCTGTAGAAACCGACAATCGAGAACACATCAAGTTACTCAAAATAATTCCAATGTTAAGACACTCTTTGTAAAAAAAAAACAATGTGAAAGCTGACGATTTTATTTTCAACAATCTCATTCTTCTGAAAATGTTGTAATGAACAGTTTAGTTCAACTTTGGTACTTTCATAAAACATGGATTTAATTGGATATAATTCTGTTTTTTTTTTTTAATTCACGGAGGTTGGATTTATTTGTAAAAAATACTCTACAGGTAAGTAAATGATAAAATTAACAGTATTTCAAAAGAATAAATTACAATTTTTGAAAAACAAAAAATGGAACAACTTGCCGTAAAAATTGGGACAACTCGCCGTCCGACGGCAAGTTGTCCCGACGGCGACTTGTCTCGTACCCGACTTCTGCTACATACAACCCAGTTACCCAAACTCTCAAGTTTTGGGATGCAGATGGACAGGACCAATGTTTCATTTACCAGCACTGCAACATACATGCACAGGCAGTTGTCCATGTTGACTTTTTCAAAGCCACACAATAAGGATCCACTTCATTGCAACACACTCCACCTGATTATATTTGGAAACAACAGTCTCGGTGATAATGATAATCAAGCCTTCCCTATCATCCAATGCTTAACACAACCCCTTGAATCACACTACAACAAGCAACAATCCTGCTTGAAAGCCGAGTTATTCAAATATCTCTGTGATGTGGTTATCATGATAACACAAATAAGAAACCTGTCTTTCAAGAGGTTTTTTAGCTCAACTTGATGAAGTCAAGCTGAGCTTTTGCCGCCACTTGCTGTCCATCAGCGTATATAGGTACGTACATAAATACGTCCACAATTTCCTTTGGCACACTGCACAGATCGCATTTATGATCGGATCGCTTTGAAACTTGGTATGCTTGTTTGGGGTGACCTCTAGATGAGAGCTGTTGATTTTCATTTCTATCAAAAAAATGTTGCCATTGGCAACAACCTTTGAACTTAGTTTAGTTATGCATCAATATTTCCCTTTGGCACACCCTACAGGGCATATTTATGATTGGATCGCTTTGAAACTTGATATGCTTGTTTGGGGTGACCTTTAGATGAGAGCTATTGATTTTCTTCCTATTTCTGTCCAAAAAATGTTTCCATTGGCAATGACCTTTGAACTTAGTTTAGTTGTGCCTCAGTATATTCCTTTGACATGCCCTAAGGGCACATTTATCATCTCTTTGAAACTTGGTATGCTTGTTTGGCCACAACCTTTGAACTTAGTTTAGTTATGCATCAATATTTCCCTTTGGCACACCCCTACAGGGAACATATATGATCGGATCGCTTTGAAATTTGGTATGCTTGTTTGGGGTGACCTTCAGATGGGAGCTATTGATTTTCTTTCATTTCTATACAAAAAACCTTGCCGTTGGCATCAACCTTTGAACTTAGTGCAGTTATGCATCAATATTTCACTTTGGAACATCCTACAGGGCACAGGAGTGACCTCCCCTACAAGGTACATTCATGAATGGATTGCTTTTAAACTTGGTAGGGGGCACTGTGGCATCGCGGTAACCAGTTCTCGTCAGATTTCCGAAGTTAAGCAACGTTGGGCGTGGTTAGTGGTTAGATGGGTGACCATTTCAGTGACTGATTCGCACTCCCACGTTGTGTCCTTGGGCAAGGCACTTCACCCCGATTGCCTACATGGGGGCATGATGATGCTGTGTACTAAGGCGTACTGCACGTCGATGGTGCACATGTCTTCAACCAATCTAACCCTGCCTGTGCTGCGGTGCAGAGTTCAGAGTTACGATGTTGGAGAGCTGACAGCTGCTCGTCGTTGCTTGTGGCTGTCCGGGTACTCTGGCTTTCTCCACCCGTAAAACTGTCACTGACAGGATATGACCCTTGCTGTTAATGTGTCGTTAACCCTAAAAGAAAAAAAAAGAAACTTGGTATGTTTTTTGAGTTGACCTCCAGATAGGAGCTTTTTCATTCCCGTCAAAAAAGTTGCTTCAACTTTGCCCTTTTGTACATCGACAATTTCCTTTGGCACACCTCACAGGTGACATTTATGATTCAATATTTTGGGTGACTTTTAGATCAGAGCTGTAGATTGTCTTCTATTTCCATCAAAAAATGTTGCCCTTAGCAACAACCTTCAACTTTGTCATTTTGTCTGTCGACAATTTCCTTCGGAACACCACACAGTTCACATTTACGATTTTGATCGCTTTGAAACATGGTGTGCTTGTTTGGAGCGACCTCTAGATGGGTGCTTTTGGTTTTCTTTCATTTCTCTCGGAAAATGTTGCCTAATGTTACCATTAGCAGTGACCTTTGAACTCACTGTATTTGCGCATTCACATTTTCCTTTGGCAAGCCCTGCATGGTGAATTGATGAATGGATCAGTTTGAAACTTGGTATGCATGTTTGGGGTAACCTCTAGATGTGATCTATCGATTTTCTTCCATTTCCATCAAAACCCCTTGTCATCAGCAGTGGCATTTAAAATTAGTGCATATGTGCATCAACATATTCCTTTGGCATGCCCTACAGGGCACATATAAATTGATTGCTTTGAAACTTGGTTCAAGATTGTCAATAAAATGTTGCTGTAGCTGTGGCCTTTGAACTTGATACATTTGTGCATTGAACATATTCATTTGGCACATTCTATAGGGCACATTTATGAATAGATTGCTTTGAAACTTGTTATGCATGTTCAGGGTGACCTATTGATCTTTCCATCAAAGAATGTTGTCATTTAGCACCAACCTTTGAACTTAATGCATTTGTACAGCAACTTATCCCTTTTGCACACCCTACAGGACATATTTATGAATTTGCATAAAAAAAACCCCAAAAAACATTGCCACCAGCAACGACCTTCAGACTTAGTGCATTTTGCATAAACAATTTCCTTTGGCATGCCTCAGAGAACACATTCATTATTGGCTTGTTTTGAAAGTTGGTATGCTTATTCAGGGTGACCTAGAAGGGAGCTATCGATTTTCTTTTCATTTCCATCAAAAACTGTTGCCGTTAGCAACGACCTTAGAATTTAGTGCATTTGTGCATCAACATTCTTTGACATGGCCTACAGGGTGCATTTATCATAGTATTTTTTTAGAACTTGGTGTGCTCATTAGGCAAGACCTCTAGATAAGAGCTATTGATTAGCATCCATTTCTGTGTAAATAGTTGCTATTTAAACTTACTGCATTTGTGTATCATCATTCTTCCTTTAGCCAGCCCTACAGTTTACATTTAAAAATGCATGGATTGCTCTGATGTTGTGCACACACTGTTATGTTGGAAGTTTCACCAAATAAGATTGGAACCAATGATCTTAAAGTTTGCAATTTCACTTATAACTGCAATTTCACTTATAACTTAACAAGTTCAAGTTTGTCAAGTTGAGCTACAGTGTCGTTGACACTTTCATTATGAATATCACTAAATTTTCATCTGCTGGTCCCGCCAGATACAAACTATTAATAAACAATGCAAGAAGATCATGGCCCAAAATATGCAAACAACTGATTGTGGTCTCAAAACTACATATTCCTCCCCAGTGTACACTCTTCTAGTCCCTAGGAGTTACTAATCCGCTTGGAGAGTGCCATGCTGCATGTCCCCAAAGGAGGCTTCCATTCAAAAGTAACAACCATGTAGTCTGACCAGGGCCTACTCAACAAGTCCCATGATCCATTTTCTAGCATTTGAATAGTGGGGAAATTAGGGATGTCCGATATTATTCCTATGAGTATGTGTCTTGACCAGTTGAGGCCCCACGCAGACCTCTACTGCCAAATTCACCATAAACAAGAGCACAGCTGACTGCCAATTTACCAAGTGATCCTCCTGTCCAAACTGGTGGTTATTCACAGTTCAATCCATAACACCTTCAGATCTCTTCATGCCAGCTACAAGCGCACTAAACACAAGTGCGACACCATGTCTACGTAAATTCTGACTGGCAGGGACATAGAAAACAGTTATTTAATGACAGACCAGTTACCTTGGTTACAAATGCCTTAGCCTGTTCAATCCTGGCATATAAAAACATTTGCAAGACACCAAGTCAGCTGCCAATACAAGTGAAGCTACCTCAGACATAGCTTATCAACAACTATTCCATCAAGACACCATCAGAGTTGATTAGGTTCTACTGCATCATTCCAGCACCTAGCACCCTCTGGTCAATCCATACCCAGACCACAAGTTACCAATCTTATCCTCGCATCTTCACTTGAGCCTTAGAAGGATTCCCTTTGGATCTGCGCTGTGGGTTCTTCCATGCACCCCAACGGAACCAGCTCATCCACATGGGGTTACTCTTACAAACGTGTGGCTCTCTATGATTTATTTGTACACTACACATGAGAGTCATCCTCAACAGTTGGATTCTGCCACTCCAACAGAAACAATAACAATGACTCTGCCGACCAAATCCAACCTATGATATAAAACCACCCATGGCTGTAAGGTCATGGAATCACCTCTGACGTACAAACAACTGGCTGATATGACTGACAAATTACCAATCCTTCTTCTCATACATCCAGTAACTATGAAAATATTGTACGAGGTAAACTATTGAAATTTATTGATATCCTATCCAATTCCTTCTTGAGAAAAAATAGTAGTATTGACTATGGTTTTGACCCAAACCGGAAGCGCCAGGGTGGTCATTTTCTATTCTTTGTTAACTATACCTATTCTTCTATTGTATGTCTATTGGTTAGGATTTGCTAGGCCTTTGTCACCATTGTTCAGAGCAATGACACATAGCATTCCCACACATTTTAGGCCATTTCATTGGTCTACCCATTGTTTAGGACCTTTGTCACTATTATTTTCCAATTGTATATGCCCTATTTTCGATATTGTTTACAAGGGATGACATGTTGTGTCCCCACATGTTTCAGGCCATGTCATCTACCTACCTATTGTGTCTTGGCCTTGTCTATTGTTTATGAGGCATGACACATATTGTCCCTACGCATTTTAGGTCACATCATATTAAGCTTTGGACTTGGCTATTGTCTAACAGGCATCACGCCGCAAGTGATCATGCTTATTGTTTAAGGCACAGAGCCCATCTATTATTCCAGCAGTCACACCAGATTTTCCCAATCATCGAACAAGCTTGTGCATGTGTGTATGGGCAATTCGTTGAGTCAGCTGTAAATTTCTCATGGATGGTAGCTGTGGGTCATAAAGGGAATGCATTATGTGGAACAGTCTTGGGCAATTCGTTGAGAAAATGAGGGCAGTTTTATTATAACATATTGGAAATTTCCTAGTATGAATGCCACATAAAAGGCTAGTATCCTACTACCCTGCAACGAATAAGTAACAACATCGTTCCCAAGGCCAGGCATGCATGGGGTGGGGCATTTTATGTAAACATCAGAAATGTCTAATATGAATACCACATCTAAAAGGCTAGTTTCTTACTATTAATAAGTCCTATTTTGACGACGGTCCCGTGAGTAGCCATGTGGACATGCATGCAGCCTGCTGACAATAACAATTCTGTTGTAAGTCCTATTTATTAGTAGCGATTTTATTATAAGATTATTTTTCACCCCTGGAATTCCCTCACTAACCAACACTCAATAAAATATTACTTTTATTATTTGTCACAGGTAACACTTTTGTTGTATATACAAAAAAAAAATCTACCCGTCGAGATTCAAAACATTTTCTAAAGTAATTTAAACCCTGTCAATACACTGTTACAAAAATAAAGTGCACCCTAATAAAAAGACATTGTCTACTCAAATAGGTCTTGCAGTCAATTTAATGCACCCCCAAACGGGATGAAATGCAGCGACTTTTCTACTGATGTCTAATGCACTTATCATGCGGCTCTGCACTCACACTTGAATTGAAAATGTTCCTAGGTTTAACCTATCTGCGTATATATTGTAGTTTGGCGACTCATCCCATTTCACACCCGATACTTCTAGCACCCTTTTTCCCTCACACAAAGACACATTTTTTCAATGCAAGACCTTTTCAGCGTGACCACATGTATTGAACACACCATCACAGGAAAATATGCAGTCTGTAAAATCCAATTTACTGTATTTTAATCGGTTTGAGTGTTCCTTGTGTTAAAAGTACTGCCAGGAGGATGTTCAATCTTCATAAATCTATTTGTGTCACCCCACAATGCAGTTTATTTGTCAAAAATTTGTTGGTAAATGCAATTTTGAGCAACTCAGCAATTTTGGGTCCCCCTGGGCCCCAATTCTGGGAAGGTCAGATCTCCAATTTTGGTGACAATCTTCATGAATCTTTTTGTGCCACACCCAGTGAAGTTTATTTGGCAAAAATTGCTTGATAAATGCAATTTTGAGCAACTCAGCACTTTGGGGTCCCCAGTTTGGGAAGATCTGGCCTGCAATTTTGGTGGCAATCTTCATGCCACCCCCACCCCACAGTGCAGTTTCTTTGGTAAAAATTGGTTGATAAATGCGATTTTGAACAACTCAGCACTTTGGGGTCCCCCTGGTCCCAAATTTTGGGAAGGTCAGGTCCTCAATGTTGGTGGCATTTTTAGCTCAACTTTGGCAAAGCCAAATTTTAGGTATTGTCATGGCCCATCATCCGTCTGTCCATCTGTCTGTCTGTCCGCACACACAAATGACTACTTATGTGGCTACGAGTTAGTAAAACAGGATACTTATGTGGTTAAAGTCTGTTACGTGGCTAGCCACATAACAGAATCTCTCTATTGTGGGGAGTGGGGGTGGTTGGGGGTGGGGTTTGGATAAATGTAGAGTAGTGTTAGGGCATTCTGGGGTGGGGTTTAGGGGTGGAGTGGGATGGGGGGTCAGTGAAGGGGTGTTAGGGTTATGTGGCTAGGGTTTAGGGTTAGGGTTAGCTTAGGGTTAGGGGTGGGTAGGGTTAGGGTCAGTAAAGGGTAGGGTTAGGGTTAACTTGTTTTATTATGTTGGACATGTGTTTTAGGTTAGCCACCTAACATGTCCATAAAATAGCCACTTACGAAACTTTTTGAGTACCTTTGTTATCACCGTGTGACGAGAACGAGTGGTTTTGGGTGCGGTCCAGAATTCAAGATGGCCACCAGCAGCCATTTTGTACTTTAGTTCGTGCAATCAGTTTTTTGTACAGAACTTCTGTATGAAAGTTCTAATTCGAATAAATTTTTGTATGAATGTTTAGTAACATGGAATACATCACATATAGTACGGGTTTTTTTTCTTGTGCAGAAATTATGCAAATTAGATGAACTTTGATTTATTCAGTGCTACTTATACACAGTAGTGCACATGTCAATATGGCTCGGGCTAGAGTCTGTATTTATGAACCAATCTTCACAAAACTTCTTGGGTACCTTTGTTATCACCTTGGGACAAGAACGAGTTTTTCTGGGTGCAGTCCAAAATTCAAGATGGCTGCCAGTGGCCATTTTGTACCAAAATTAGGTCCAATCAGTTTTTTGTACACAACTTCTATACGGCTCAGGCTAGAGGCCGTATTTATGAACCGATCTTTACGAAACTTCTTGGGTACCTTTGTTATCACCGTGGGACGAGAACGAGTGCTTTTGGGTGTGGTCCAAAATTCAAGATGGCCACCAGCAGCCATTTTGTACCAAAATTAGTGCAATCATTTTTTTGTACAGAACTTCTGTATGAAAGTTCTGATTTGAAAAAATTTTTGTAGGAATGTTTAGTAACATGGAATACATCACATATAATACGGGTTTTTTTCTCGTGCAGAAATTATGCAAATTAGATGAACTTTGATTTGTTCAGTGCTACTTATACACAGTAAGTGCACATGTCAATACGGCTCGGGCTAGAGTCTGTATTTATGAACCGAACTTCACGAAACTTCTTGGGTACCTTTGTGATCACCTTGTGCTAGGAACGAGTGTCTTGTAGTGTCTTTGTTATCACTGTGCTATGAGAACAAATATTTTTGGGTTCAGTCAGACCCACTCTGGGACTCAAAGATTTATTTTCTAGTTTAGCATCTAACTGTCACCCCACCTTTACAATAATTTACCTATATATTTGTTACAGGCTACGGTATCATTTATGTACAGACCGTTACAATACTTTACATGTACCTTTGTTATCAGGTCATTACCTAGATGTTTGTCATTGCTGTGTCACATACTATACATGTACATGTCTTAAACAAGTTGAGCTACAGTGTCATTGACACTATCATTCATGAATCTATTTGTGCCATCCCTCAATGTAATTTATTTGCTGAAAATCAGTTTATAAATGCGATTTTAACCAACTCAGCACTTTTGGTTCCCCTTGGTCCCTACTTTTGGGAAGGTCTAGTCCCCAATTTTAGTGGCAATCTTCATGAATGTATTTGTGCCACCCCACAATGCAGTTTATTTGGTGAAAATCAGGTGATAAATACAATTTTGAGCAACTCGGCACTTTTGGGCCCCCCTGGTCCCCAATTCTTTAAGGTCAGGTCCCCAAATGGTGAGAATAAGTAACTGAGAATAAGTAATGGTTGTCACACCCCCAGGAATTGTATTGGTCTCAAAGAGAGTAACTTTCTACTCTTTGATATACAGTCTTTATCCTTTTTATGGGTAAGAATAAATCCATGGACCTTTGTACTCAAGTATTTTGAAAGTTTTTAAAACCTTTGAAAAGACAAGTAACAAAAATATGTACATTATTCCCCTAAGTGCAACACCCACAGCTCTTGGGTATTCTAAAAATATATATTCGCTTGTGCATGATTCCAAATTGATACCTTCCAAATATCTATATTTCCCTAAAATTTAAATGACATGAGATACAAATTTTAATCTTTTCTCCAGTTAATGAAACATACATGTTCTAATTGTGAATCGTAAGCTGTGTTTAGGAATAAGATTAATGAGAAACCAAAAAATCGGAAAAGAATTTTGTACAGTACAGTTTAAATTTATTGGATAAAGTGGTGACAAAACATTCTTGGATATTGCTTGGTTCTATCTGCACTTATTGTGACATGAGATACAAATTTTTAATCTTTTCTCTAATTAATGAAACATACGTGTTCTAATTGTGAATCGTAAGTTGTGTTTAGGAATAAGATTAATGAGAAAACAAAAAATATCTGAAAGGAATTTTGTACAGTACAGTTTAAATTTATTGGGTAAAGTGTTGACAAAACATTCTTGGATATTGCTTGGTTCTATCTGCACTTATTGTTTTGATCCGGTCAGCAGTTCGAATGGTCACAGTAAACTATATTTTAAAAAAAAACTGTTACCAGTCAGTGTTTTATTTGATAACTGACTGAATACAGTGTTAGGGGTAATAATTACCCCCCCGCCAAATGAAGTTTGCGGGGTATATAGAAATGGGGTCCGTCCATTCGTCCATCTGTCCGTCCATCCATCCATCTGTAACAACTTTGGACCTTCATATCTCAGTCGGTGGATGTTGGATTTTAATGATCTTTGGTATGCTCATAGACCATCATGGGGAAAAAGATATTCAACAGTAACAGGTTTTGTCAATTTTTTTCTAGAGTTATGGGCCTTTTTCCACTTTCAACTTTGTCCCCTTTTTAGTAAACCACTTCTTGGTGGGGGATACCGGGGGCGTTGCACCTTGTTTCATTTATTACATCCTTGCTGTGAAGAAGTGGGGGTTATGTAACCATCATCCTACAGACCCAATCATCCTAACATCCATCTAAAAAATTCTTGTGTGTGGTACTCCTATATCTATGAACTGATTTCAATGAAACTTCTCAAAACTCCATCACAAACTAGTGAATATGCATAGATTTTTACCAGGTTATCTCCATGTGAACTTACATTCAATATGGATCTCTATGGAATTGTTGCATGTACAACTCCTCTTACACTTAATGTTGAATTCTATATAAATTTCTTATACATGATGATGACTAGCCAGTGTGCATGTGCGTGACTAGCCAGTGTGCATGTGTGCATTTCCAAATTTTCTTCTCTTGAACTTTTATAGGAGATTCTTGTGTGTGCAACTTCTCCCTCCACCTACATTTATGGTGTGATTTAAATGAAACTTCTTAAATGAGACCACTAAAAAGACACACATACCTATTCTGAATTTTTCCAGGTGTGTCAGTTTTAGCTAAGTAACCTTCTCATGAACTCAGAATTAATACAGACATCAATATGAAATTTCTTATCAACCTACCTTACGATTGTTTACAACAGGCTTGTACTACAGTGGAAGTCCCTAACTCAGAAAAATACTCTCTATTTTCTTCCTTCCCAAGTGATTTGGGAAAGAAAAGTGGTGCAAAAGCACCAAGAAAAAATAAACCAAAACTGGGTCGAGTGTGACTGGTGCACACCCAGTAGGGGACACTCTTCTCCATGTACTAATCCACGGCTTCCGGAACCAGTGCACAGACATATAATCAACGTGTCATTCTATTTTTTTCCATCATGCTCCATGGAGGCGGATCGTCTCGCTCTTTAACTGTGATACCTTTTGGCTCGCGGTTAACGATGTTTCCTGTTCTGTTATGTGGATTCACCGCTGTTTCTTCATTGTCCAGATATACAGGGCTGTGTTTTTATATATTCTCTCGATTATTCACTGTATTTTTCGTGATAAATCTCTATACCGATATTGCACGCGATTTTCGCATACCATGCCGTTTTGGTCTTTTGTTCATTAATGCTAATCCTTTGGGTTCTGCTTTTAACTGAGTAAGGTGTCAGCCGGGGAGGTTGTGGCAGCTTTTCTCCCCTCTTTTGAGGGTAGAATTTCTGCCAGTTCCCTTTTGGGGTACTTTTTTATTCCCGTCAGGCCTTTGTTTCCTGCCACCTTACTCTGGTAGGTGGGGGTGTCCTTAGGTTCATCTTCCAATCTACATTGCTCTCGCCAGATATGCCTAGGTCGATACCTTGCGGGTCATTTCGTTGTCTTAGCATGTTGAAGTTTCCCATTATTCATGCTCCACTTTATTTGGGTGTTCTATTGAAAGACCCCGTGGGCTGGGTGGTCTTCCACCTTTTGGGCTTCCTCTGTATCTTGTGTAGTTTGGGCACGTGACATTTTCCTCCCGCACCCGTGGGAAGGGGAACGCAGTCATTCGAGGCCTCCCGATTCGACTCTGTCTGGAGAAAGTTATACTCCCTCCTGGGGGTTTTGCAGTCTTTTTCTGGCATGGATACCGTGGTAGCTGCTGACTTTCTGGCGAAGAGATGCCTGGTTGCGGGACTACTGTCCCCCTCCAGTCGACATCTGAGACTGTCACTAGGGTTGTGACTCCTCTTTTGGAGCCAAGCTTGGTTGCACTCTCTGCTTTTCCGCCTTTGTCAACAGCTACTGATGTATCCGCTCCTGCTGCTACTCCGTCGGTGACGTCATCGGTCTCTGTTTCAGCCGGCCTCGGCTTATCGCTGCAGGGGTCTGCAGGGATTTCTGCTTCTTGGGCATGGGGATATCGGCCTCAAACTTCCCTGGCTTCAACTTGGCGAAGTCGGAAGTGGTTGCCACCCGTTCCCTCTGCTGTGGTCTCTCCACCGTCAAGCCCAGCAGGTTTTGATTTGGATTCAGATGACCGTGGAGGGGTCACCATTGACTCTGTTGTGCTTCCGTCCACTCACTCTGGTCCTTCGGCCAGTTTTGCGGGTCCGGCGCATTTTTGTGCAGCCTGAACCTTCTGTCCCTCAGAGGTTCGCGGCGACTCTCCTGAGTTCCCACACTTCAGGTCCTCGGAGTACTTCATACCCCTATAAGCGTCTGTATTCAGATGTTTCGGCTGCCACCCATCGCCCCGCTTTGGATGTTCTAGAGGATTGTGACTCTTCACTGGTTTAGTGGATCAGATGCAAAGCCACTTTGCCAGGCCATTCCCACATCGTACCGGCAGATCCGGGTTGTGAGCTTAAGGAGGCCCCTCCTTGCTCACGCAGGTTCTTTCCAAGAGCCTTTCCATTGCTTCCAGCGAGGCTTCTAGTGGCTTCCAGGTGCCCTCCGTGGCGCCACCTCCTAGGATTGGAAGCAGGGCACTACATTCTGATCCCCCTGGTGCTCCTACACCATGGGAGGCATTGGCTAGTATGCCTGACATGGGCTATGTGTCTTCCAACTCAGGCGATGGGTCAGACGCACCTGACATTGAGAGCCATCAATCTTCTGACTTGGGGTTGGCTCTTGACTTTATGTTTGAATTCCTTCAAACCGTCAGACCTGACGGAGGTTTCAGCCAGGCCGCGATCATCGTTTGCATGCTTACAGCCTGTGGAGCACCCTGCTTCTGGGCGCCTTCGACTGTACCAGTCGGTACAAGTGGTGAAAGCTTTTGCAGCATTGGACTCAAAGCTGAGTTCCAAGGCTATGAAGACTTCATTCTTCACTAGACTGATACCTTTTTTACCCCCTGTGGGTTATCGTTCCTACGATTCCACCAATCTGTCGGTCTGCAAGACTTTGACGGTCTTGGATCAGGACTCGACGCCAAGTCGGCCGTTATTCCTATGGCGACTTTGGAGTCCATGTTGGGCTTCTCCAGAGATGCTAGGCATGCTTTCTCTCTTGGATCACGTCTCTGCCTTGGCTGCTTATCTGCCTCCAGATAAGTTTGACGACATACAGGCTCCTTTGCGTGTGAGCCCTAAGATGCTCATGCATCTTACACGCATGTCTGTAACACGGCTAATTTGGATTTAGTTCACCAGGATTCTGTGTTGGACCCAAGCCATTCCCTCCTGAAGGGCAGGGCGCTGCTCTTCGATCCGCTTCTTTGGTGGGTCTGCGATAATTTCGTGATTTCATGGCGACGGTCCGGGATGACGTCCTGTGTCATTCCAAAGATCAGCTGCTGCTTCGCCAGCTTGATTCACCTTCTGTTGGAGGCCGGGCCGTTCCAAGCCTAACAAACTCCCTTCTGCTTTCTCTGTGAAGCATAGGGCTGATCCTCCTGCCACTACTTCTTCCTCTTACTCACCTGGTAAAGGTAAGCATCAGCAATCCTGAGGGAGGTCTCAGGATCCTTCATCTAGCAGAGGAGCTGGTTTCTCCTCTCATGGACCTCGCCGGGGCTCGAAATGAAGGTCCTCACCTCGATTCGTCCCAGGTTGGAGGAGGGATATCCGAGTTTGCAGACCGTTGGGCCATGATCACATCCGATCCTTTGGTGTTAGATGTTCGGTCCAGTCTGTGGATATATTTTCTGAGGCACCCACTCTGTCTAGTATGCCTCTTTTAACCCAAGTTCCTTTCGAACTTTTGATCAGGGAGATAGACATTCTCCTGTCAAAGGGGGCTATTGAGGTCGTCAAGAACATTCATGCAATGGGATTTTATTCCCGCCTGTTCTTGGTGCCAAAGAGGGACAGCCGACTCCAACCGGTTATCGATCAGAGTATCCTGAACCAGTCTCATTGCTCCCAAGTTCAGCATGGAGACTTTCAGGTCGGTTCACTGCTCCATTCACCAGGGAGATTTCGCTTCCAGCATTGACCTGCGAGACGCTTACTTTCACATTCTGATTCATCGGACATCGCGAAAGTATCTCAGATTTGCTTTTCTGGGGCGAATTTACCAGTTCAAGGCCATGCCTTTCGGCCTCAACCTGGCCCCTTGGGCCTTCATCCAACTGATGTCGCATGTGATAGCCTTCCATCGCACTCGGTCCAAGGTGACTACTTCGGCGTATCTGGACGATATCCTCCAGAGGCATTCCAATGCTGCTCTTCTGGAGTCAGATGTCGACACACTTGAGTCTGCTCATGTCACTAGGGTTCAGAGTCAACGAGGAGAAGTCGGACCTGGTCCCTTCTCAGTCATTTTGTCATCTAGGGATGGACTTCCGTACTCATCTGAATATGGTTGCAGTTCCCTGGGTGAGGACTGTGATTCTCTCAGATTTTGCCTTGACTCTGACCCAGTCCACATCTGTGACAGCTCGGAGTATTCTTCGGCGGCTCGGTCTCTGGGGTTCGGTGACAGATCTCATTCCTCTAGGTCGGCTACATGTCAGACCTCTCCAACACTTTCTCAGTTGTCAGAGGCTGAATGTCGATCCTCTGGATCTGGTGCTTCAGTTACCAGCATCTCTTCATGGTCACTTTCTTCCCTGGACGGATGTTCAGTGGATTATGCAGGGAGTTCCGTTGGACTTGCCCATGTCCGATTGTGTTCTGACGGCTGATGCCAGTGATCTCGGATTGGATCCTCTGGTCTTTCCCTTCAAGGTGTATGGGACCAGAATCATGCAGCTCTTCACATCACCCAGCAGGTACTTGCTTTTTTTCTGCATTTCTGGCAGTGGATTCCCCGCCTTTCGAATCGTCAGGTCCTTCTGTTGTCCGACAATTCGACAGTGGTTGCTTACATTTGGAACTAGGGTGGCATGCACTCGGTTCCCATGTACGAATTGGCTCGGGATCTTCTACTGCTCGCTTAGGATGTCAGCGCCGGTGTGGTGGTTCGTCACATTCCCAGTTGTCTGAATGTCCTTGCTGTCTCCCTGTCCCGACAGGGCAAGTTAATTTCCACTGAGTGGACACTTCACAGGGCAGTGTTCCAGTCATTTTGTGATCTCTGGGGTCATCTCCACATTGATCGTTTTTCGACCCATTGGAACCCTCAGGTGTACACTTTCATGCCCCTGTGTTCTAGATCCTCTGACTTTCGCCGTGGATGCTCTGTCACTCAATTGGAATGGTCTAGTCGGCTACTCCTTCCCGCCGGTTCCGATTCTGCCTCAGGTTCTAGCCAAGATGCAATTGTCGAATCCTTCTGATCACTCCCCTGTCGCCTCAGTGGGTGTGGATCCATACAGCTCCGCTCTCTGTTGGCGGCAGTTCTGGCGTCTCCCTCTACATCATGACCTTCTTTGCAAGGTCAGCCAAGGAGGTTTCATGTCGACCTGACTTCATTGTGCCTTCACACATATCTTTTATCAGGTCCTGTCTCCTCCGTAGAGGTTTTTTCGAGACAAGTAGTGGAGTGCTTTTCTTCTTCAAGGCAGCACTCCACTGATTTAGCCTATGTGGCTAAATGGAAGGTCTTCTATTGATGGTGTGCTAATCACTCTGTTGATTATGCCGATCCTTCAATAATACAGATTGCAGAGTTTCTGGTATATCTGTTTGATTCTCGGGGTCTCCAACCTGCTACCATCTAAGGGTACAGGTCCATGCTTTCGGAGACCTCTTCGTTTGTGGGAAAGCGTCGTATCAGCACTAATCCATCCCTCTCCAAGCTTATTCAGCACTTTTCTTAGGGTTAGTGAGCTTCACGCCATCTCCGTAGATCCAGCCTTTTCAGGAGCTCCGCCAACCATGTTACTTTACCACTGATTGCTCCTTTCTGGCCAAGACTCAGATGCCAGAAACTACTCAACCTCCACTCTATATCAGGGCTCTTCTTTCTGCTGAGGGTACTCACCCTTTGCTATGTACGGTTCGTGCAATTCACATTTACTTCAACCAGATGCAGTTCATTAGGAAAGATGGGAACAGATATATTTCTGTCTCTTATCCCTAGTCGACAGAAGATCTCTCCTCAATCCATTTCTAGATGGATTTGTCTTGCTATTCACGCATCTTCCGACATCCGCTCGTCTAGCGACTGACGATTGTATTACCAATTGTTTTTCTGCCCACGAGGTGCATGCATTGTCTACCTCCTGGGCTTTTGCTAACTCTGTCTGTTGTCGGATGTTATGCGCGAAGACTACTGGAGAAATGCTTCAACTTTCTCCACCCATCTGCTTCAGTTGCAGGAGCAATCTGAGGACCTTTTTTCTTTAGGTCCTCTTTTCTTCTACTCTGGCTGTCATCAACCCTACCCATTAGAGTTCTTGCAAGGTCAGTTCCAGCCCTGTTCTTGGTACTGTCCTTTCTGTCTGTGTGTCACACAGGCCCATACGCCTCATCTCCCATTGTCATTTACTAATGGTTGTGATGCTATGTTTTTTTATAGACCTAGTGAACTCTTCTTCTGTCCACGGTTCCAGCGCAGTCGGGTTATGTGAGGGTCAGTTATGTGATTCACTCCTCCTGTTGTCTATGCAGCCTGTTGTAAACAATTGTAAGGTAGGTTGATAAATTTAAATTTTATAGTAAATTTCCTTTCTTATCATACCTACCGCAATTGTTTACATGGAGGCCCTCCCGTCTTCTTTTTTGGGTAAGAATCCTTCCTCTAAGCTAATCACATAACTCCAGTGTTGGCAGATTCAATAGAGTGACACGTTGATTATACGTCTGCACACTGGTTCTGGAAGCCGTGGATTAGTACATGGAGAAGAGTGTCCCGTACTGTCGACCCAGTTTTGGCTTATTTTTTCTTGGTACTTTTGCACCACTTTTCTTTCCCAAATGGCTTGGGAAGGAAGAAAATAGAGAGTATTTTTCCAAGTTAGGGACTTCCACTGTAGTGCAAGCCTGTTGTAAACAATTGTGGTAGGTATAATAAGAATGGAAATTTACTATAAAATTTTAATTTTTATGCTAATAACTACATCTTCATTGAAAAACATTTAATTTTTATGAAATGTTTTATACATGTTTTATACATGATTAGCATGGGGGCTTGCACATATTCCCATATTTTTAAGCTGCAACAAATGTATCACCTCATGAACTTATTAATACAGACCTTTATGTGTGAAACTACTTCATTTATGAACCGATTTTTTTGAAACATGACAAGAACATAAACATATTCAAAATTATTTTTAATAATAATTTTACCGAAGTTATCTCCTCTTGGTACTTGGACTTCATACAGATTCCTGTATGATATTCATCTGTACGCAACTCCAACATATGAGCTGTATCTGTGAAAAGGGACCTCAGGGCTCAAAAAGTCAAATTGGAGTTAATTTTACATCTCCAATCTCCAGAAAGCAACGTTTTAAACAAAGTTTATATCTGGATCATCTGGCAATTAGAAGTGGTTCAAAATGAGGTCTAAAGTGGGGTGTCAAAGAGCTCAACAAGTTAAAATTACCATTTGGCATTTCAACATAATAACCATGCAGTGTGTGTGTTCAGAGTTATCGATCATGATAATGAGAACAGGAACTGACACCTAATAGAGACAACTGACATTTACAGACAGTACCATGTTGTTTCTTTTAGAATAATAAAGTATTAGTGAACAGGATCAACAGATCACCATGTGAGCTTTCACTGCAGATAAATTTTCATCCTGTGAGAAGAGTAATCTTTAAAGGAATTGGATACAGTTTTTTTTTTAAATTTTCATCAGTATAGAGAAATATTACACTATCCCTTTACCTCTGCCACCATAAAATGTAGTGAAAAGGATATAAGGTAATTAATAAATAATAAAAAACCCAGACTAGTCCAGTATTTTTGACAGATTTTTTAATAAAATAACTAATTGATGGTTTCCTTGTTTGTCTCTTGAATTATTGATGTTTTAGAACATTATGCATTAATAAATGACAGTAGTAGAAAATTAATGAAACATTTTGTCAGAAAAAAATATAAAAAACCAGCTATACCCCATGCACCACTGCAACCCTACACTCTATAGAGTTATAGGCATGAGAGGATTGGGGTTGTTCCAGAGGGGGAGTCCTATCCCAATCTTTCGTTGGTATCCAAAGAATCAAAGTTCTGATAAAATTGGAGTATTCCCGCGAGGTGTTACCCCAACCCATATACTAAGGAAGGAAAGTATGATAGAAAATTATTAAATATACAAAAGATGGACAATCTGCCCAAATGAACTTTCAATGAAAGATTTGTAAACTTTACATAAAGAAACATCAACTCAGACAACTGATACATGCCTGTATTGCCAGTGCACATGTGTTTTATGATTATGTCTGTTTTTACACAAATGATAACAGTTCCTTTGTGGATACGGGTTTTCAAACATAATTCCAGGCAAACTCACCCAGACCTCAGAAAATTGTGGATCCTGTAACTTTATGCCTGGATTGTTTGGTTGTTACGTTCCGCCATTTGTTCTCATCAAATTCAAATGGTCATAAGAATCTCCCCAGGGGAGGCCCAGACCACACCCAGAATATTTTTAAAATATTCCGGCCCCGTACACAATGCAAGATTGACACCACCACCATCATAACCTTCCCCAACTCTCAAGATTTACATTTTCAGGATATATGCCTGTGGCCTAAAAATACTTAACCTTCCCCCCCCCCCTTCCCCCTCCATAAAAGAGGTCCCCTAATATTGATACCAGGCTATGTGTCTGGCGTAGAATTCAACACTGTGTAGGAGTTTCTTCAATACAGTGTAATAGTAGGTTATGTACACAATAAGTTTGAAGGAAAATGGATTCAATCAAATTTTGAAACTGAATGAACAAGTAAAATTTTTTGGTCTGCTTTCTTGTGTGTTAGGTTGGGGGAATTTTTTTTTTTTAAATATTATAAAATATGTTATCAAAAGTTTTAGCATGACTGCAGTATTGATGGAATATGAAGTTGGATAACCACCCAAACCTCCCATTATCTTTTTCGTCAATAGCATGTCTAATACTAACTTTAAAGATTTTTGTCCAGAATATATCTGAGATTTTAAATAAATGATGCCAGAGGGCAGAAACAAGCATTATTGGTAGAGGTAATGTTGAAGACAATTACAATTTTCTGAGGTTATCCTACAAATTATTCTAGCTCATACAGTAATCTGACAGTTGGACAAATAAAACGCCAATCAACAAAATTTCAGGCACAATGAAAAACTGATTTATTACTCTGAGTTTCCAGTGACACACCTTCCCAAATCCAGAAGTACTACTTATCAGTACCGTGACCGGCCCTGTTGCAAATTTGGTTGAACCACTATTTCTGCAAACCCACACATTTTGAAAAATCAAATTTTATCCTCACTTTCAAGACCCCCCCCCCCCCCAAACCGAAAAAATAAGATGTGAAAAACAGATAGATTCACAGGTTGCAGTGGAGTTAAAACAAAAATCCAAATATCTGTACTGGATACCATGGGCTAATGTCCTCTTCACAATATTATCTTCTGGAGCGTGCGCTTGTTATTTTACCATAATTTATAGAGAAATAGAATAGAACCAATTCTATTTGCATCATCAACTTATAATGAGTTTTCTTCCATCAGTCATTCTAAAAAAAAACTTTTTAAATAATACAGCTGATGGGTTCACAAAATCAGCGAAATTCCATTCCAGGTTCTCGGAAAGCCTTACATAATTTATTGGAATCATATCTGCACAGATAAAAAGGAAACTAAGAGGTTTTCGAAACATACCTCCATTGCAACTTTCATTTCGATGTCACGCGATGACTTATAAATAGAAATGCAGGCTCGCTCATATAAACAAAACAGTGTGTAAAACATCATAATCAAGGGCAAGGCAGCAGAGCAGAACAAATCATTCGTTTCTCCTCAACAAACAGTGCTTCAAAAAAACTCATTTGTGAAGCCATAAAATTACATTATTCACGTTGATATATTTTCAGAGTATGTCCATTTCACCCATAAATGTTGTGTGCATCACAGTTTATGACTTTAATTTCACAGTTTAACCCTTTACCTAACGAATCGCCCGCATCCGCCCGCGTAATATGCAAATTGAGCAAATGAAAAAATTAAATTTTTCAAAATATTTCAACAAAACCATATCATGTGACCCCTCATTGGAACGAGCTCATTGAGCTCGTTCCAATGAGGGGTCACATGATATGGTTTTGTTGAAATTTTTTGAAAAATTTAAAAAATTTATATTTAAAATAATAAATTTTGATATCGTCTTCGTTGGGTAAAGGGTTAATAGGGAGCGGTTAAAGCCAAAAGAAAGCAACAAAAAATTTGAAATGCCTCGATATGTTTGCTACACTGTAAACAACAGTTACTGAATGTCAAGAACACTTAGTGTATGCCCACTTCGGCCTTTTCACCTCCAAAGAGTAGACTAATTCATGAGAGGTTTTTTTCGCTGTGTGATTCTTTCTTTAACATAAAACTCCAAATTTGCATTAGAAACCTGTAATATTTTTCTTTAAATTACTGCAAATAAGGCATGTGCTGATATAAAGTAATAATAAAATGGAATAAAACATGAGTGTTTGTAAGATTTATTTGATCACGCCCATAATTTTCACATTTTCACGTCACTCTTTTTTTTCTTTGATTTTATTGGATATCCTGTAAGGTCCCTTTTGTCAGAACACGGCCCATATATGACGCAATTTTACTGAACTTTTTATACCCCTGCCTACCTGGCAGAGGTATATAGTATTCCTCATGTCCATCAGTCCATCAGTCGTCGGTCCTTCCATCCCTAACTTGTATCATACACTTCTATCACACCTTTCAAGACAGCCATCTGAAATTTTGCACAATGCAAAAGTATATTCCCATTACCATGGTAGAAGGTCAGAAGACTCTGTATGTTTTTGTCACAGTAATTGCCCTTTATCAACTTAGAAAATTTAATGTGTTTTTTAATCGAGGGTACCTTCATGGTGTAATTAACTCCTCCCACAGTTTCTAATGTAGAAGGTTGATACTTTAGGATATGGTTACACATGCCTTGAAGGCATGTAACATCTATAAAATTAGCAGAAAAAATATGATTTAACAAAATGATTGCACTTTATCAAAAATTTGCAGTGTTTTTTAATTGAGGGTACCTTCATGGTCTAAGCAAATCCTTCCACAGTTTGTAATGTAGAGATTGTAAAGTTTAGGATGTGGTTACACAAAAAATGAAGATGTGCAACATCTATAAAGTTTGCATAAAAAAATTTTTTTCACAATTTTTCACATTGCCCTTTATCGACTTAAAAAATTTCAGTGTTTTTTAATTGAGGGTACCATCGTGGTATAATCAACTCCTTCCTCAGTTTATAATGTAGAGAGTTGAAACTTTAGGATATGGTTACACATGCCTTGAAGATGTGCAACATCTATAAAGTTTGCGAAAAAAATATTTGTTAATAAAATTATTGTCCTTTATCGACTTAGAAAATAATGCGTTTTTTAATTGAGGTGTGTAATCAACTCCTCCCACAGTTTCCAGTACAGAGAGTTGGAACTTTAGGATATTGGTTACACATGCCTTGGACATGCAACATATATAAAGTTTGTGGAAAAATATTTTTTCACAAAATTATCAAATCAAATCTTTTTTGTGTCAACCTATGGTGACACTTAATAGTTTTTATGATAATGCCCCAATTGTCTGTAATCTGTCACAGGTCCATTGTCTGTCATCCTTCATCCATCACCCCAATAATAAATGTTTCTTTTCTGTAATGCTATCCATGGTATTGCAGGTGTGGTATTGCATTCAGGGACATATGCCACCCTTGGCATTGCTCTAGTTATAACTGTGACAATTTTGACCAAGTTCTCCCCCATGAAAATGATGAAATTCTTGGGTATGCAACTCATCCTACATGTATAAACTGATTTTAATGAAACTTCTCAGACTTGTGCACTTGCAAATGAATATGCTAACATTCATAAATTTTAAAACTCTACGTTCGTAAGTGTGTTCCAGAAACCAAAACGGGAGTATGAATCACCTCCAGTAATAATTCTAGTTTTTGGCTGGCATAACATTGAAGACCATTCAAAAAAAAAATTATGATGTCTCAAAATAGTTTGTGGAGTGGAATTTGTATTCATTATGTCGGAACTATTTGTGGCTTGTGGAAGACGACATTATTGAATGTGTCAAAATCAAAGACCCCAAATTATCATTGTTTTCTTCACAAATTAATACAAATGAAACACTAACTAGCAAAGGATTTGCAATGAGAATAAACACAGAGCACACATATTCTTACAACCATCCCCTGCTTTCCAATAATTCGATGTTAATAAAATCTTATAAAATAACCAGAAATTTATTTCTTAATGTATGGTTACTAAAAAATATCAATTGCATTCATTTGTTTGATTATAAGTTGAAATTTAATCCACTTCAGAGGGAGAGTTGGTCGGGATACGGACAATTGCCTTGCGGACATTTGCCCCGGTAGCAGATTGGACATTTGCCCCACATGGACAAATGCCCTACGGACATTTGCCCCGATTGCTAAAATTAAATCTGGACATTTGCCCCGGTAAGATAGTGAAGCCTACTAAATCATACTTACATTACTGGCAGCTTTCATGTTAAAACAAACAGTTTCACCTTGTGAGGTCTGGTAAAGCATAATTACTGTGATGGCTTCATAGTAACTTGCCATCGACGCTTTGCAGGCTCGACAAGACATCATACAAGCCGTTTTTTGCAACCGTGGGAAGACAGTTCATATCGGCAAAGACAAGTTGGCCAAATATCCAGTTGACATGACAAGCCTGTGTGTGGCATTCCATTTCTTGTATACATAAAGATCAGATTGCAGTTACAAAAGAAAGTGAAGAAACTGTGCACAGATAGCTTGTGGTGACAAGGGAATCGAAGAATTTCTATATGATGTAGGACATTGGATAAAATTCTAAATGTATATTTATGTATACTCAGATATGTGTACTTAGATAGCTCATGGCACATATTTACATATATACTCCACTAAATTATTAAAATCTTAGCATCTTCTTTATTATTATCTGGGGTAAATGTCCGTTTTCAATCGATAAATCTATTCGGGGCAAATATCCTTCTTTGATATTTAATACCGGGGCAAAATGTACATCCGGAGCAAATGTCCGTTTTCTTGAAAAATGCAACTGGGGCAAATGTCAGCAAGGCAAATGTCTGGGATTTGGGTTGCTTAGTGCGTTGGACTTGAGATCAAATGTGAGTTCATTCCTGACCTGTATTTGCGTCATGTCTCTGGGCAAGACACTTAATCCAAACTATCCAAGTGGGAGCTTCTTGGCATAGTGTGCTGATGGATATTGCATGTCAGTGGTACACATGCCCTCAACAGATACTGATAACACTCCTTCTATTGGGTTAGTTAGACTCTAACAGTTACTAACTGCTGCTCAGTGGTTCTCCAAGTACTTTGGCCTTCTCCAATGTAAAACCAACCAGCATGACATAACCCTGGCTGTTGAAAGTGCCATTAAAACCATTTAAATAAATAAATAAAAAGGTTATCCACTTCAGAACAGTGATGCCAGCATTTGATAATTTACATTCCTAACAGTGGGTATTTTGTTTTTATGCATGATCAGATAATTATATAAAACTCAGCGCAATTTAATCTTCTGTAATGCATTAGGACTGGTGGTGACCATCTTTGTTAGTAAAACTTTTATCTTAGTTTTTGGTGCAAAAACTTGTGAATGGTCTGCCAAATATTACCAATTATTGGTAAAATACATACTACACCATAAACATGCATGATAAAAACCAGTACATGTTAGGGAGTGACAGTAAGACAGCCCATGTGGTTATACCTTTATCTTGCAGTATATATATATATACATCACACTGTACGTATCTTTTTATTTCATGTATTATGAAACTGAAAAATAAATCATTCATTCATATACCAGTATCTAGTTTAATAATGCATCATAAAACTGGTGAACAAGGCATTATTACTAAAATTTCAGAAGTAAAATGATCAATGAGCAAATATGTAGAATCACATTCTTAAACATGCTAATATTTTTATATAATGAATAAAACTATTAATGTGTTCATCTTTGACTTATAATTGTGTTTACAGGAGGATCTGAAATTAATCCTGCAAGTTTAAAAGTTACTTTTAATGAATCTCAGCCACAAAATGATGCAGCCTGGGAATTCCATCCTCATGGATCAGTTGAAAGCGATATTTGTTCAAGAGAGAAAAGTGCTGTGTATTGGTCTGAAGGAACAGGTGTGCGAGAGTTCACAACCAATCAGCTAATCATACAGAGTGAATATATGCTTCAGTTTAAGGTATGTATGTTTTGTGTATACATTTTATCTCAAAGGTTTGGACAGTGTAAGAAAATATAAATTTTATAGTAAATTTCCTTTCTTATTATACCTACCGCAATTGTTTACTACAGGCTTGCACTACAGTGCAAGACCCTAACTCGGATAAAATACTCTCTATTTTAATCTTTCCCAAGAGATGTGGGAAAGAAAAGTGGTGTAAAAAAAAACACAAAAAAATAAGCCAAAACTGGGTCGAGCGCCACCGGCGCACACCCAGTATGGGATGCTCTTCCCTTAGTACAAATCCACGACTTCCGTTAACCAATGCGCAGTGCATCATCAATTCATCATTCTTTTGAGTCCGCCAACATAAGAGTTATGTGATCAGTGGGGAGGAAGGATTCTTACCCGAAGAAGACAGGAGGGCCTCCATGTAAACAATTGCGGTAGGTATAATAAGAAAGGAAATTTACTATAAAATTTATATTTCTTATCAACCTACCTTACAATTGTTTACTACAGGCTGAATAGACAATAGGATGGAGGGAATCACATAACCAACCCACACATAACTCAATTGCATGGGAACCGTGGACAGAGGAAGAGATCCCTAGGCCTATCAAACCAGAGCATCACAAACATTAGTAAAAGACAATGAAAGATGAGGCATATGGTGAAGTGCGACGCACAGACAGAAAAGCTGAATGGCTGGGATAGACAACAGCCTGAGCTGAAGAAAGAGGGCCCGTAGGACAAAGGTCCTCTGTCGGCTCCTGCAACTGTCGCAGATAAAAGGAGAAGGTAGCATTTCTCCAGTAGGCTGCCCGTATAACATCCGACAACATGACAGAGTTAGTAAAAGAGGAAGACAATGCACGCACCTCGTGGCAGAAAAAACGATTGGTAATACAATCGCCACTATCTAGATGAGCGGAAGCTGCACAAATAGCAAGACAAATCCATCGAGAAATGGATGCAGGAGAGATCTGGCATGTGAGAAAACGCATATCCATCCAGGATTAAGGCGCGATCGCCCCCCCCCCCCCCCCCCCAAGCAGAGCAGCACCCAAGAAAGTGTCCATTTTGGAGTAAACTGCAAAGTCCTAGGCCTTTTCAAGGAAAAGAGCTGAACAAGTTTGGAGAGGCAAGGATGAGTGTCGAAACAATGTGGTACCACATATGAAAAAGGTCTCCGAAGCATGGACTTGTACCCATTGTTGGAGACCCCCAGAAACAAACATATACCAGAAACTCCGCAAGCGGTGTGATCAATGGAGTGACAGAAGCAACAGAGTGATCGCAAACCATCGACAGAAGAACCTTCTACTTAGCCAGAGTCTAAACCAGTGGAGAGAGTGCCTCCTTGAAGAAGAAAAGCAACTCCACTGCTTGTCTCTAAAAACCACTACGGAGGAGACAGGACCCGATAAAAGACATGCACGAAGGCACAATGAAGTCGGGTCAACTTGAAACCTCCCTGGGCGACTTTGGCAAAGAAAGTTGCGATGTAGAGGGAGACATGCCGGAACCGCCGCTAACAGAGAGCGGAGCAGGTTGATCCACACCCACCAAGGTGACAGGGGTGTGATCGAAAGGATTCGACGACTGCAGGTTCATATCTGGGCTAGAACCTGAGGTGGAATCGGAACTGGCAGGAAGGTGTAGCCAACAAGAGCATCTGGACACGTGGACACGAAAGTGTCCACCTGATGGTTCCAACGGGTCGCAAAGAGATCGATGGAACACCACCATTTGGAGCATCCACTCGCTGGAAAAGAACCTGCCTCGTCGGGACAGGGAGTCAGCTAGGACGTTCAGACGACCGGAAATGTGATGAACAACCACCCCGCCGTTGACATCTTGAGCGAGCAGTAGAAGATCCCGAGCCAATTCGTACATTGGAACCGAGTGTGTGCCGCCCTGGTTCCGAATGAAGCAACCACTGTCGTATTGTCGAACAACAGAAGGACCTGACAATTCGACAGGTGAGGGATCCACTGCCTGAAACACAGAAGAAGAGCAAGAAGCTCCTTCTGGTTGATGTGTAGAGATGCCCGATCCTGGTCCCACATCCCGTGAAGGGAAAGACCTGGAGGATCCAACATCGCACCCCACCCGTGATCGCTGGCATCTGCCCATCAGAACGCGATCGCACGTGGGTAAGTCCAACGAGACACCCTGCGTGATCCACTGAACATTCGTCCAGTGGAGAAGGAGAGGATGAAGAGATTAGGGAACTGAAGCATCAGATCCAGAGAATTGACATTCGGCGTCCAACGACTGAGCATAAAGTGTTGGAGAGGTCTGACATGCAGCCGACCTAGAGGAATGAGATCTGTCACCGAACTGCAGAGACCGAGCAGCCACAGAATACCCTGTGCTGTCACGGATGTGGACTGGGACAGAGTCAGATCAAAAGGTGAGAGAATCACAGCCCTGGCCTGGGGAACCACCACCGTATTGAACTGAGTGTGGAAGGCCATCCCCAGATGACAAAACGACGGTGAAGGGACCAGATTTGATTCCTCCTCGTTGACTCTGAATCCTAGCGACGTGAGCAAGCTCAACAGAGTGTCGACATCCAACTCCAGTAAGGCAGCATTGGAATGCCTCTGGAGGATATCGTCTAGATATGCCGAAGTATTCACCTTGGACTGTGTGCGATGGAAGGCTATCACATGCGACATCAGTCGGGTGAAGGTCCAAGGAGCCAGGTTGAGGCCGAAAGGCATGGCCTTCAACTGGTAAACCCACCCCAGAAAAGCGAACCTGAGATACTTCCGCGACACCCGATGAATCGGAACGTGAAAGTAAGCATCTCGCAGGTCGATGCTGGAAGCGAAATCTCCCTGGTGAATGGAAAGGCGGACCAACCTGAAAGTCTCTATGCTGAACTTGGGAGCAATGATAGACTGGTTCAGAATACTCAGACCGATAACCAGTCGGAGTCGGCCATCCTTCTTTGGCACCAAGAACAGGCGGGAATAAAACCCTGCTGACTGAATGTTCTTGACAACCTCGAACGCCTCCTTGGCCAGGAGATTGTCTATCTCCATGGACAAAAGCTTCCGACGTAAAACGTCTGAAGGAACTGTGGTTGGAAGAGGCACTCTGGACAGAGTGGGGTGCCTTCGGAAGGAAATTCGCAGCCCGGACCGAACAACATCTAACACCCAAGGATCGGATGTGATGGTGGCCCAACGGTCTGCGAACTCTGCTATCCTTCCTCCAACCTGGGACGAATCGAGGTGAGGACCTTCAGTTCGAGCCACGACGAGGCCCACGAGAGGAGAAACCACCTCCTCAACTGAATGAAGAATCCTGAGACTTCCCTCTAGCCTGCCGGCGCTTACCCTTACCCCGTGAGTAAGAAGAAGAAGCGGTGGCAGAAGGATCAGCCCTTTGCTTTGCAGAGGAAGCAGAAGGGTACTTGTTAGGCTTTGAATGGTCCCTGCCTCCACTAGATGGCTGATCAAGCTGACGAAGCAGCAACTGATCTTTAGAATGACGTAGGATGTCATCCCGGACCGTCGACACGGAACCCATGGAACAGTAGCTGACCTGCCAAAGAAGCAGATTGAAGAGCAGCATGCTGCCCCCAGGATGGGATCAACCTGTGTCCAGCACAGAGTCCCTTCGAACTAGTTCCAAAATAGCCGTGTCACAAGCATGCGTGTGAGTAAGATGCATGAGCGCCTTGGACAGCACACGCAAAGGAGCCTGTAGATTGTCAAACCTATCTGGAGGCAGCTAAGGCAGAGACGACGTGATCGGAGAGAGAAAGCATACCCAGCATTCCTCTCGATAAGCCCAACATGGACTCCAGAGTCGTCATAGGAATGACGACAGACTTGGGCTTGGAAAGCCCGAGGGAATTGGAGTCCTGATCCCAAACCGTCAAAGTCTGGCAGACTGGCGGATTGGTGAAATCGTAATGATAACGCACCGGAGGCAAAAAAGGTGTCAACCCTGGTGAAAAACGGAGCCTTCATAGCCTTGGAACTCAGCCTAGAGTCCAAGACTGAAAATGATTCAACCACCTGTACCGACTGGCACGGCCGAAGACGCCCAGAAGCAGGTTGATCCACAGGCTGTAGGCGCGCGACCAATGATTGCGGCCTGGCTGACACTGTCGGCTGGTTTGATGGTTTGAGATCCGGAAGGAACCTAAACACAAAGTCAAGAGCTGCCCCCAAGTCAGAAGACTGCAGGCTTTCGACATCAAGGATGTCTGACTCCTCCCCGGAGTCAGAAGACACATAGCCCATCGTGGACAAACCAGCCGATGCCTCCCATGGTGTAGGCACCAGGGGGATCAGAAAGCGGCCTGTTTCCAGTCCTGGGAGGTGGTGCCATAGGGGGCGCCTGGAAACCACTCGCTGCCTCGCTGGAAGCAACAGGAAGGCTCATGGACAGAACCGGTGTAAGGAAAGGGCCTCCCTAAGCTCACTGCCCATACCAGCCGGTTCGACATGGGGACGAACCAGCAAAGTGGCTTCACATCTGACCCTCTTAACCAGCGAAGGGTCACGATCCTCCAATACACCTGAAGTGGGGCGACGGGCGGCAGCCGAAACATCTGAGGCCAGACATTATAGGGGTACGACACACCCCGAGGATCAACATAGCGGGAACTCAGGAGAGTCGCCGGGGACCTCTGCGGGCCAGAAGGTCCAGGCTGCACAGAAGGCGTTGGTCCCGCAAAACTGGCCATGTGACCAGAATGAGTGGATGGAAAACGCCAATGACAAAACTGTTGTACTCGACGGCGCAGAGACCACAGTAGAGGGTCCGGCCGGCAGCCACTTCCAACTTCGCCGAGTTGAAGTCGGGGAAGGCTGAGGCCGATACCCCCACGTCTACACTACCAGACACTGCTGCAGACCACTGCAGGTATAAAACTGCTGTGCTCAACGGCTTAGAGGACACAGCAGGGGGTTCAGTCGGCAGCCACTTCCAACTTTGCCGAGTTGAAGTCGGGGAAGGCTGAGGCCGATACCTCACAACCACACTACAGACATCCCTGCAGACCCTTGCAGGGATAAGCCGAGGCCGGCTAAAAAAGGTGCCCAATGACATTGTAGACGGAACAGCAGTAGCAGCAGATACGACGGGAGCTGTTGGAACTGGCAGAAAAGGGGAGAGAGCCACCTAGCTCGGCCTCCAAAGGAGGGGTCACAACCCTAGTGACAGCCTCAGATGTCGACTGGAGAGGGCGCATAGTCCCGCCATCACCAGGCATCTCTTCAACAGAAATCCAACAGCTCCCACAGTATCCACCATGGTAAAAAAAACTGCACATCCCCCATGGAAGGGGAATAACTCTCACCAGACGTGGTCGAATCGGGAGGCTCCTAAACAACAGCATTCAAACAGTGTGTTACATAATATCATTTCATGAGCAACATTGAAGATACACAAAAATCTTGTTCTCATTCTAGAATGTGGAATGACTTGAGCAAAGATCAATCCTCTTCGCCACTTGGTATCAGATAGAATAGAATATCTGTATTTAAAAAAATGACATAAAGGTCATTAAGTCATCCAAGGAAGTTGGTGACTTCTTTTTTTCTTGTTTGTTTTTTCCTTTTTTTTATCAGACATGTTTTTTCAGATACTTCCAGTTGGCACACTTCTTCACATTAAAAAATAATGGAGAAATGCCACAGTCCAACCTTTATCCAAATAATACTGATTTTCATGTTTTTTTTCCCCATCTTTTAATATCAACACCTGTATCAAGCCTCCCACTTCCAAACTTTGCATATCTCACTGTCAACAAAAATACCATATCTTTAAATTTTTGTACCAATTTGTAAATTCTCAATGGTTGTGGCCGAATTGAAGGATGACGTTATTGACGTCAATGTCATAAAAAATTAAATGACATAGGATTCTGGTAAAATTTTAGTATGTTTAGAGCACGAAAAATTAGGCGATAGTTTTTCAGTTTATCCCTATTTTTTACCTTTTTACATCAATTGAAGTTTTAGCACTCTTTAGCTTTTAAAACACCAAAATGCCAAAGTGGTGACATGCATAACTCCCTCATTACTGTACCTTCTGCTATGGAATTTCATGGCCTTGTTTAATGTTGGGAGGTCAAATGCATTTTTTAATATTTTCAAATTTCAACCTTTATCCAAAACAATGTCAGTTTTAATGTTTTTTCTTACTCTTTTAATATCAAACCCTGCATGTAATGTCCCTCTTTTATATTTTGGATATATCATCTCCAACAAAAAACATATCTAAAAATTAAGTACCGACCAGGGAATTCCCAATAGTTATGGGTGTGATAGCTGTTTTTTAGTTTTTTTGTTTATCCCCGTTTTGACGTTTTTATGTCAATTGAAGTTTTAGCACTTTTTAGCTTTTATAACCTAAAAGGCCAGAGTAGCAACATTCATAACTCCCTCATTACAATATCTACAGCTATGAAACTTTGTCACCTTGTTCATGCTTGGGAGATCTAGTGCACACCATTTTAATATTTTTACATTTCAACCTTTATCCAAAACAATGTCAGTTTTAACATATTTACTAAATCTTTTAATATCAAGGCCTGTATCAAATCTCCTTCTTTCAAATTTTGCAAATATCATCTTCAACAAAAAACATATCTAAAAATTTGGTGCTGACTTGGGAAACTCCCAATAGTTATGGTCAAACTTAGGGTGATGTTATTGACATCAATGACATTCAAATTAAATGGCATTGAATTCTCAAGAAATTTTAGTATCCTAAAAAAAGTAGGAGATATCTGTTTTTTAATTTTTTGATTTATCTCCATTTTTGACATTTTTACATTTTCACTAACTGCAAAAGACTGAACTTCAAAAGTTCTCAGACATTCACAACACTCTTTTAAATAGTGTGTTGTCTTGTTTTTATTTTCAATCACTAAAATCTTTTAATGCTATGACATTAAATATGAAAGAGTCTGACAGAGCTGCAAAAAATGTAAAGTTTTAGAGATGAGTATACAAATTTGAAATGAGAAAAAAACACCAGATAGCACTCACTGTCCCCAAAAAGGAATGCTAAACAATTTGAAAATCTGATTTAAAATACCTGAGATGTGATGTTATGCTGTTGGATTACCTATCCCATTTTGTGACCAGCCTAATTAATGCACTTCAAAAGAATATTGTCATATTTTTATTTTAATGGACTTAACAGTATCATGACATAAAAAGGCCAGATTTAGAAATGATAACATGAGATTGATACAAAACAAATGGTACCACTCCCATTCCCAAATAATTAGGTGAACATTTTTAATCCAAATTCATCTGGTGGAGAAATAATGTAAGTATCTTCAATAGGACAAGCGTACCCCAGAAACTGCAAATGCAAAATGTATTGCCATAAAATTTACGTTTAGTCACGCCATTCCCAAATAATTAGGTGAACATTTTTAATCCAAATTCATCTGGTGGAGAAATAATGTAAGTATCTTCAATAGGACAAGTGTACCCCAGAAACTGCAAATGCAAAATGTATTGCCATAAAATTTTCGTTTAGTCACACCATTCCCAAATAATTAGGTGAACATTTTTAATCCAAATTCATCTGGTGGAGAAATAATGTAAGTATCTTCAGTAGGACAGGTGTACCCCAGAAACTGCAAATGCAAAATGTATTGCCATAAAATTTACGTTTAGTCACACCAATAACCAAAATGAAGAAACGTTTTGTTATTTTTTTTTTTTGACTGACCCAAAATCTTGGAAGCTTTTTTCCTGGTAATGTGAAAAAGTGAAAAAATGGTAACCTCCATTTGGTAACAATTAGACCTCAGAAAATAGTGGGTAAAATGTCATTGTTCACCAGCATTGGCAGTGGATAAAATAGCTGTGGATGAGCATCATTGAATGACATTCTGTAATATGCTGTTTAGTTTCAAACAAATCACCAGCTTCCTTATCAAATCTTAAATGCAGTCATAAAAAGTGTCTTATAAAAAGTGTACTAAACTCCTCACATTTCCTTTTATATAAAAATAAAAAGGATATTCAAATTTTAATACTGTCCCTTGGGAGCAGCATGGTGCCATCTGCAACACTTAGAATACATTGCAGATGGCTCCTTGTTGCACTCACAGGATGATGACACTTTATATACCAAACTCCCCCATGGGCACCCCAGGAAGTGAAGCAGTGCTTGTTTCCTGTTGTAAACAACCTATGTTTTTCTGATAAAATAGGACCCAGTCACCAATGCTTGAGCTGGAAGTCCTCTAACATGGGCAATATGGATGTAAATGATTGACTAAACTTGACTTTATCTCAATATTGCTGTCACAATCAATTAGCCATTGTGCAGAAGTATGTGACCTTGAACACCAATAAATAAATAAATAAATAAATAAATAAATAAATAAATAAATAAATAAATAAATAAATAAATAAACCAAACTGACGCCAATAGTAATCTTTTTAGCTCAACTACTTCAACGGAGTGGTGAGGTTATGTGGTGATTCCAGCTTTGATATCACATATGTAGGTTATAGGAGACTATCACAAGAGTATCCAACCCTGATACTGTGACTTTTTCCCATTTTCAACCTGAAATTTTCAGCCCAAAGTTGATCAATTTCTTGTTGAAAGAATTAGCATTTAGGTCAGCTTTTGTGTAGATTGTGGGGTTTTAACGTCTCATTACTGTATATTTTTTTTTATTTGAATAACATCTTTAGGTACAAACCCTTCCATTCTGTATGCGAAAATTTAATTTAATTTTTTTTTTCAGTCAAACTTTTCATGTGAACTTAATCAATTTTTGGTTGTAAAAGTTTGTGTTAAGGTGAGTTTTGTTTCTCTGTGTCTTTCCAGGTGATTGATATTGTAGACTTAGGTTAGTGAAGACCATTAGGTTGTAAAAGTTGTGAGTTAAGTCGAGTTTTGTTTCTGTTGGTCTTTTCAGGTGTTTGATATTGTAGAGAGGTTACTGAAGGCCATTCCAGTAATATCCAACCCTTATTTTTTAAGTATATTTTAGGAATTTGATGGGGATTTTCAGTCAAATCTTACCGTTTTTTCTGGTTCTATAAATTAGCGTTTAAGTAAGCTTTAATGCAGATTGTGGTTATTTAAACAATAGAAATGCAGCTTCAAGGAACTGTCTTGACATTGTATTGACTGTATCAAGCATAGATATTTGTGAGCAGATGGGGTGTGACATCCCTCTTGTAAATAAAATATACTGACTGAAAAAAGAAGCGCAAGTCCAGTTTTGGTAATGTAATTTTTTATCCATAGACCAAATATAGTAAATTTGATACATAGCTACCTCAGTGTACTGTCTAAAGAGTCTTTGGTTAACATTCAGTCAACCATGACCACATGCGACACTGCATGCTTTCAACAGATTTTTCGACAAAGCGTACATCCCATGCTATGGGCTTGAAAACCATACCAAATCGAAGTTTTGAACAGTACACATCGATTGCACAACATTTCATTTTAACTCAATTGAAAAGCAAAATGCGAATGTCCGAAGTTGATAGGGGCAGGGATATTGCTCTAATTATGCAGGATCAGTTGCAATGTCTCGTCACCCAGCAATTTGGGGTCCATGAGTCAATGATAGCTCATTTGGTTGGGCATCTCAGAGCCACAGGAAGATTAGCTGACCATCCCAGGAGCGGACGTCCTCGTGCTACCATGTCAAAATAGAGACATATGTCTCTCACACCTCCGTAACTGATTTCAGACAGCGACGGACACAGTAAGGTTGTAGGCACTCATGGTCGCCGAGTGTGTCCAAGAACAGTTAGGAATCGGTTGCAGGAGTTCAATTTAAGGCCATGGTGCCCCTACATTGGCCCACAACTTACACCCGGGCGATGTCAACATTGATTGCAATGGCTGCAGGCACATGCACAAAATCGGTTTCACTTGGCCCACTGGAGACATGTGTTATTCACTGACGAGTCTCGGTTCGCACTTTATAGGTGAGATGGATGACAACGTTGCTATTGACGTCAAGGTGAGCGATATTATGACGCGTGCGTTCAGGAAAATGACAGATTTGGGGTAGGGTCTGTTATGGTAGAGAGGATTTCTCATGGCGTAAACATACCTCTCATGGTCATCTAGGGCACTCTTACAACCATAAGATATCGTGATCACGTCCTCATGCCTCACGTCCTTCCACTTATCGACACGCGTAACCTTAAGTTGCAGCAGTTGAATGCGAGGCCGCATGTTGCTAGAGTTTGTCATAACTTTCTCAAACAAAAGAATGTCCCTGTTCTCGATTTGCCACCCTACAGTCCAGATTTGACCCCGATCATGCATTTGTGGGACAAGCTGGGCAGGATGATCAGGAAGCGTGTTAACGTCCCAAACGTCGCTCAGCTCACACAGACCCTTCTTCTGGAGTGGAAAAACATCCCACAAAGGACCATAAACAACTTGAGGGGGTCATTGGTAAGGAGAGTTAGAGCAGCGATTGAAGCCCGGGGTGGGCACACCCGCTATTGATTTTGATCAGGAAATGGCATAGGGTACCCACATTTGAACATTATCCATGCAAACGTCATCTGTGTTAAGACAACAAAACTCGCCAAAATTTAATCAGTAATGAAGAATTAACATCAAAATCTTCTTTTTTCCGCCAGTATATATATCCATTATTTGGGACAATATAGACAATAAAAATGCAGTTTCATGGAGTGATATAAACAAAAAAAAAGGTAGCTTCAAAAGATAGAATGTTACATCCCTCTTGTTTGCAAAGCTGTGCAGACCATCATGGCTTAATAATATTGAATGATTTTTATACGCTTGTTTAAAAAACGGTCGTATTATGTTATCAGTCTGTCTGTCTGTCCGTCTGTCCGTCTGTCTGTTTGGGCCAACATTGGGGGTTTAGGGGATATTATTATTAGGGGCTACCTCCAAATTAAGGTAGTGGTAGTGTTAGGAGTGGGGTGGGGTTAGGGTTAGGGGTAGCCCCAGAGTAGGGCTTAAGGTTGGGGAGGGTTAGGTCCTGGGGGGTTAGGGTTGGGGTCAGGGGTGGGGTTTTCATTTTAGTAGCCCCTAAACCAAAAAATAGCTCCTAATCCTATTGGTTTGGCTAGGGTGGGGTTGGGTCAGGGGTGGGGTGGGGTGGGGTGGGGGTTAGGCTTAGGGGTAGCCCCATAGTAGGGCTTAAGGTTGGGGGTTAGGTCCTGGGGGTGGGTGGGGGTTAGGGTCTGGGGTGGGCTTTTAGGGTTTAGGGTCAGGGTGGGGGTAGGGTAGAGTTAGGGTGTGTTTTTTGGGTGGAGGGGTGGGGTTAGAGTTAAATATAAGTTCTAGGGTGGAGGGGGTGGGGTTCTGGGTAAAATAAGGTTTTGGACATACAAAATATTTTTTGGTAGCCCATAAACCCAAAATGTTGGAGCGTCCGTCTGTCCATCTGTCTGTCTGTAAACAATTTGGTTTCCGTTCATTTAAAGTCAAACGCCTTGACGGATCGACATCAAACTTTCAGAAGTTGTTTTTAGCATTAAAATACAGGTCAAGTTCGATATTGGTGTTTCTCAGTCCATCTGCTGCAGAGATATGGCCCTTTGAAAACACAATTTTTCTAAAAAATTGGTTTCCATTCATTTAAAGCTGAACGGATTGACGCCAAATTTTTAAGATGTTGTTTTTAGCAATGAAATACAGGTCAAGTTCGATATTGGTGTTTCTCCGTCCATCCACAGCAGAGTTATGGCTCTTTGAAAACACAATCTTTCGAAAAAAATTGGTTTCCCTTCATTTCTGCCAAAATAGCATGTACCTTTCCAGAGTTATTCCTCTTGAATTTGTGCATTTTGTGTTTTCCGGATTATAACTTTAGTATGGCCTAACTGATTTTTTATTATATGCGTGTTGAAAAACCGTCGAATTATGGAATCAGTCTGTCTGTCTGTCCATTT
This sequence comes from Pictodentalium vernedei, assembly GCA_031216915.1. NCBI lineage: Eukaryota > Metazoa > Mollusca > Scaphopoda > Dentaliida > Dentaliidae > Pictodentalium > Pictodentalium vernedei. The sequence goes on from CM062296.1 coordinate 558,759,706, forward strand.
GTCCATCCATTTGTCCATCTGCCGGTCTGTCCGTTCGTCAACATTTGGTTTCCAGATGATAACTTTAGTATTTTATTTTCGATTGACTCCTAAACTTGGTATGTGGTTTAATCAAAACAAAAGACAGGTCAAGTTCGAATATGGGGTCAGTTTGAACTTCGAAGTTCCCCTGAATTATGGACCTTGTTGGACATAGAATGCATCAAATATTTGGTTTCCGTATGATAACTTTTATTATTTGTTTTCAGATTAGTTCCAAACTTGGTATGTTGTTTAATCACAACAAAATACAGGTCAAGTTTGAATATGGGGTTGGTCCAAATAATTTTCACCCTCACCCCCATCCTTACCCCAACCCTTCAAAAATACAAAAACGGGCGTATATTGTCCCAAAACGCGGTGCTCTTGTTTATTTTGTTTGTATGTTGTTCAATATAAAATACTTTACATCACATATACTCGGGGTAAGAATTTCTTGTATACTGGTGAATAAACATATCATCATCATCATCATCATCATCATCATCATCATCATCATCATCATCATCATCATCACATGTTTTGAATAACAGTGTTCTTTTTATCACAGCAGAGTAAGTCTAAGCTTCAGGTCCAACTTAAATCAAACTTAGTACCCTCAGAGCAGGTGCTCCATTGTGCAGAGGTGTGTAAGATCTTGTAAAATTAGGCTTTTTGACAATGTCCCAAATGTTTGATACAAGCAGCCACAACTTGGGTGGAAAACAGAGCCAGGATGTTAGATTTACTGGTTATAAAAATTCTGAAAAACTGCCAAGTCCTTTATGGTTAAGCGACAAACCAGAATTAATGGCTGATTCTTTTAACAGATTATGGTTGGTTGTGGAAAGAAGTACAATATCTGCCAAGAGTTTGAACCTGTCAAGCTGTTATTCAACAAACACCCACAGAGTAAAGATTGGGAGCTGCTAAGACCCTTTTGCTTGCCAGACAGTATGATAATGATGGACTGTGAACCACAGTCTTATCATGCTGCTACCATTTATACACCTGATGGTTACAGAAGATGGACAAGAGTTACAGTTGCTTTACCAGAGAAAGTATACTCGGGGTAAGTTTATTTTGGATAACAACTATTGGCTATTGTCATTTGTACCACATTTGTACCACATGCTCATGTGAGTGTAGGTGTGTGTGTGTTAGGTTGTATCAGGCCGGGTACATACATTAAATTTTTATTCTTGCATGTTTTTGCACACTGACTTGACAATTTTTGATGACTAACTCGACTCAAAGGTTGTATATTGCATCCACATAGGTCACACATTGCATCCACAAATATTACTTATTGCATCCATCTTAACAGAATTTCTGTTAAAATAAATAACAACAATTAACACATGATCTCACTTGGTGAGATCACACATTTGTTAGTGCTATTTATTTTGGTGGCCATTATGCTAAGTTGAAAACATCTTGCATAGCATAGTAAAAACAGAGAAGGCAGACTAGACTTAATGATTCTAGAGAATCATGGCTTTTCCAGATGAACTTCCATGAGCTTCCATGACCTCAGAGCGTCTGAAAAATTGTTGTCAACTGTATCACTGAAGTACCATTGTTGATGTCCTGATAAAGGTGGGTATAGTAGTCTCAAATGACACAGTTTGATAAAAAAAAATGTTTAGGTTAAATCCATCATTATTTTTGGAGAGGGTTAATATCAATATCATCGTCTGTCGAGTAGTCTGACATAAGGAGTTATGTTTCTTTGACACATACCCACTGAGAGCTGTGGCTATTTGAAACTAGCCCATTTTATCTCAAATGTATCTAAAATTTTGATGTTTGGCATCTTGTAGAGGGTTAACAAATGGTAACAGGAATATTTTTTCCATGCACCTTGTAATGCCACACCAAGACCTGAAAATGGCAAATTTTTTTAAAAAATATACAAGATGTTTTTAGAGAAATCCTCGGAAAACATGAACTTTTATGCTTTTTAGGGGTATCGTTCTTTAACCAGCCCAAAATGGGTTAACTTTGAATACCCCTATTACTTACAAAAATGATCCTCGGTAAATTCCATTCCAATAAAGGAGGTTACGTGTATTCCTCAGGTACATGTTGGGTACAAGTTGTTTTCAGAGAAATCCAGGGCAAACATTATGATTCTGGAGAATCATGGCTTTTCCAGATGAGATTCCACGATATCGTCATCCGACAAGTTAATGAACGACAAAAGGAGGTATGTTTGTTTGACACGTACCCACTGAATGCTGTGGCTATTTGAAAATGGTCCATTTTATCTCAAATGTATCCGAAATATTGATGTCTGGCAGTTTGTAGAGGGTTAACAAGTGCTAACAGGAATATTTTTCCATGCAACTTGTAATGTCACACCAAGAACTGTGAATGGCCATTTTTTCCTAAAAATCTACGAGATGTTTTCAGAGAAATCCAGGGAGAACATGAATTTTAAGCTTTTGATGGGTATCAATGTTTATCCAGCCCAAAACGGGTTAAGGGTTCTTTTTTGAATACCCTTATTACTTGAAATATAATTCTCAGTGAATTCTACTTCCACTTACGTTGATCTCTCCTCTTAACTTTGGGTGCTGTGGGTACACAAACACAGCCCATTTTATCAAAATTTTGATGTTTGAGAACCTGCATAGGGTTAATAAATGCTTACTGGAATATTTTGTACATGCAGCTTGTAATGTCACACTAAGATCTGAGAATGGCCAATTTTTCTTGAAAATCTATGATATGTTTTTAGAGAAATCCTCGGATAACATGAATTTTTAACCTTTTGAAGGGTATCGCTCGGTAACCAGCCCTAACGATTTAATGCTTGGTTTTGTGAATACCTTCATTACTTACAAAAATGATCCTTATTGAATTCCACTTCCAATAAAGGAAGTTATGTTTATCTCTCGTGTATCATTTGGGTGCTGTGGGGGCCCCAAAATAGCCCATTTCATCAAAATTTTGATGTTTGGCAGCCTGTGGAGGGTTACCATATGCATTGCCTAATATGTATTGTATATCAGTGGTTGTGTCACAGGCAGGTCTAGCAATGATTAATGTTTAAAGAAAATTTACAAGACATGTTTCGAGAAAGTGCCTATAAACCCCAATTTTGACAGTTTTTTGCCAATTCTGACGAAATAAGGGCTAAATTGAAAATTCTGCTTTTTGGTACATTTTTAGATTTTGTGCTCCTCTATGAGTGTGCAAAATTTTGTGAAAATCGGTTCGAAAATGGCTTCTGAATTGTATGGACAAAATGTGTGGATTCACAGTTACTGGTGGAGAGATGCTGGTGACTGAAAGATGCATCGTGTACACTGGCGCCAAATGGAACCCGCCAAGCCGGTAACAGTTAGATAATTGACAGAAATGAAAAGGGGACAGAAATCGTGCATGGGTTAATGGTGAAAAAGTGGTAATTTGGCTAATTTTACATTAAAATTGAACAGACAGCAGTGTTGCTCATACACCCACTGCATCCAGACCACTGAAGGCAGCTACACGAAATGTTCAGAAGTTGTTCTGCTATCCCTGCTCGACAGGTTAGTATCTTTCTCAAGGGAACAACATGGATCGAGTACTCTATTCTCAATGCAATGACGTTTCCATTCACTATTTACCTGTTACCGGTCGAGTTTGGCATTATTTCTGTCTATTTGATGAACTGTTCAGCTTGAAATATTCGCACATTTATATGGGACAGAAAGTTTGGAGTTAAACTGCTTATTTTAGACTGCCCTGGCAGAAACAGACAACACGATCTGGTGGTGAAAATGGCGCCATTTGGCCAATTTGACATTCAGATTTAACAGACACAGTGTCGGATATACGCCAGTTGTGTGCAGACCATGCAAGCAGCTACTTGAAATTCTCAGAATGTGTTCTACTGTCCCTGCTTGACACTTTGGTATCTTTGTAGAGTGCCGAAACCACGTGGAAACACCGTGGATCACGCGGAAACCGAATGGACGATTCGTCCCTACTTTATTCTCAATTCAATGACTTTTCCATTCATTATTTATCTGTAACCAGCCGAGTTTGGCATTATATCTGTCTATTTGATGAAGTGTTCAGCATTAACTATTTGCAGCTTCATGTTGCACCACCGAAAGGCCACTGCACGGTTACCAATATATTGAGGGATTGATTTTACGAAAATAACAATTATTCCAACTGTACCCACATGGGAACTCTCAAATCTGCCAAGGGTTAAACTTTTAATAATAACGTATAAAACAAAAGTTGTCATGCTATGCTTCCTGCATGCAGGCATAGAAAACATTCAGCGCTCAAAGAATTAGGAATGGAGTAAATTGTCACTCAAACCTACGAAATTCTGAAAAAAATGAGAGTTTTTTTGTGCTGGCACTTATCTTTATGCAGAGGGAAAAGCCTAAGGAATTTTTTAAGCTTTTGATGTGTATTGATGTTAACAACCACAAAAGGGGTTAACGCTTGGTTTTTTTAATACCCTTATTGCCTACAAAAATGGTTCTCGGTGAATTCCACTTCCGACAAAGGAGATTATGTTTATCTCTCGGGTATACATTGGGTGCTGTGCATGTCCGAAAACAGCCCATTTCAACAAAATTACGATGGTTGGCAGTTTGTAGAGGGTTAATAAATGCTCACCGGAATACTTCATGCAACTTGTATTGTCACTCAAAGACCTGCAAAAAGTCAATTTTTCTTGAAAACCTACAAGCTGCTTTTAGAGAAATCCACAGAAAATAGGAATTTTAAGCTTTTAAGGGGTAATTCTCTTTAGCCTGCCCAAAATGGGTTAAGACTTAGACTTTTGAATACCCTTACTACTTACAAAAATGTTTCCGTATAAACTTTGCGCTCGATAACAGAAGACACTTTTCTTTGTGGCGTACCCATTGGGTGCTGTTGGTGTCCAAAAACAGCACATTTTATCACAATTTTGACATTTAGTAGCCTGTGGAGGGTTAACAAATGCTCACCGGAGTATTTTGTCCATGCAACTTGTATTGTCACATTGAGACCTGTGAATGGCCATTTTTTCTTGAAATCTAAAAGATGTTTTTAAAGAAATCCAGGGAAAACATGAATTTTTAAGCCTTTGATGGGTGTCACGGTTTAACCAGCCCAAAACAGGTTAAGGCTTGGTTTTTTGAATACCCTTATTAGTTACAAAAATTATCCTTGGTGAATTCCACTTCCAATAAAGGAAGTTATGTTTATTTACCAGCTACAGGTTGGGTGCTGTGGGGGGCTGAAAACAGCCTATTTTATCAAAGTGTTGACATTTGAGAGCCTGTGGAGGGTTAACAAATGCTTATCAGAATATTTTGTCCTTGCAGTTTGTAATGTCACACCAAGACCTGCAAAGGACCAGAGTTTTCTTGAAAATCTACTCGACATTTTTAGAGAAATCCACGTAAAACATGATTATTTAAGCATTTGAGGGAATCACTCTTAAACCAATCCAAAACGGGTTAACACTTGGTTTTTTAGCTTAACTTGACAAAGTCAAGATAAGCTATTGCCATCACGTGTGCGGAAGTCTGTGAGTCACATTTTCCTTTAGCACGGGCTGCACCCCGCAGTTCTTGTCTGATCGTCACAAAATTTCATATGCAGGTTTTGGGTCATGTCTAGATGAGAACGTCCCCTTTTGGTCGCGATCGATCAACTGGTATGGTTGCCCGAGCTCAAAACCCGAAAACCATTATCACAGTCTACAGGTCGTATTTATGAAGGGATTTCATTGTAACTTGGTAGGATGCCTCTGTATAATGCCTAGATGAGAACATCCCCTTTTGGGCATGATCTGTCAACCATGATGGCTGCCCAAGCCCGAAACCCAAAAACTTTTAGCACAGTCTGCAGGTCATGTTTAATAGGGAGGGATTTCATTGTAACTTGGTAGGATGACTCCTTATGATAAGATGTCTAGATGAGAATTTCACCATTTGGGCATGATCTGCCAACCGTGATGACTGCCCAAGCCCAAAACCCGAAAACCTTTAGCACAGTCTACAGGTCATATTTATTGAGGAATTTCATTGTAACTTGGTGGGTTGACTTCATATAATGTCTAGATGAAAAAGTCCGCTTTTGGACCTGATTGGGCAACTGTGACGGCTGCAGGGGCCCAAAGCCCAAAAACCTTTAGCACAGTCTACGGGTCATATTTATGAAGGGATTTCATTGTAATTTGGTAGGATGACTCCAAATAATGTCTAGATGAGAATGTCCCATTTTGATTGCGATCATTCAGCCTTGATGGGTGCCCGAGCCCAAAATCCTTTAGCATAGACAAAAGGTCATATTTATGGAAGAATTTCATTGTAACCTGTTAGGTTGACTCCATATAATGCCTATATGATGACATCCACTTTTGGTCGTGATTGGTCAACTGTGATGGCTACAGGTGCCCGAAGCCTGAAAACCTTGAGCACAGTCGTCTACAGGTCATATTTATGAAGAGATTTCATTGTAACTTCGTAGGATCACTCCAGATGATGCCCAGATGAAAATGTCCCCTTTCGGTTGCGTTCATTCAACCATGATGACTGCCCGAACCCAAAGCCCAAAAACCTTTAGCACAGTCTACAGGTCATATTTATGAAGGGATTTCATTGTAACTTGGTAGGTTGACTTCATATAATGTCTAGATGAGAACGTCCCCTTTGGACGCAATTGGGAAACTGACGGCTACAGGGGCCCAAAGCCCAAAAACCTTTAGCACAGTCTACAGGCCATATTTATGAAGGGATTTCAATGTAATTTGATAGGATGACTCGTTTTGGAATAATTTCACTGTAACTTGGTAACTTTCATTGATATACGTTAACTGTGAGGGCCACATACATTAACTGTGAGGTCATAGTAACCCACCCCTCAGCTCTTTAGTACAGTGTACACCTCATATTATTTTTATCAAAAACATAGCATACAGGGAACAGAAAAAATTAAAATTACAGTGCTTGGCAGCCTGTAGAGGTTAATAAATGCTCACCGGAATATTTTGTCCATGTAACTCATAATGTCTCGCTAAGACCTGCGAATAGCCAATTTTTCTTGAAAACCTACAAGATGTTTTCAGAGAAATCCACAGAAAATGGGTATTTGAAGGTTTTAATGGGTATCTCTCTTTAACCAGCCCAAAATTGGTTAAGACTTCTACTTTTGAATACCCCTACCACTTACAAAAATGTTTCCCTATCAATTATGCGTCTGATAAAAGAAGGTACCTTTCTCTGTGGTATACCCATTGGGTGCTGTTGGTATCCAAAAACAGCCCATTTTGTCACAATTTCTACGTTTAGCAACACGGGAGGGTTAACTAATGCTGACCGGAATATTTTGTTCATGCAACTTGTAATGTCACACCAAGACCTGGGAGTGACCGATTTTTCTTGAAAATCTACAAGACTCGTTTAGAGAAATCCACAGAAAACATGAATTTGTGAGCTTTTGGGGGTATTGCTGTTTAACCAGCCCAAAACGGGTTAACGCTTGGTTTTTTTAACACTCATATTACTTACAAAAATGATCCTCAGTGAATTCCACATCCAATAAAGGAAGTTATCTTTATCTCTCGTGTATCGTTTGGGTGCTGTGGGGGCCCGAAAACAGCCCATTTCATTAACATTTCGATGTTTGGTAGCCTGTGGAGGGTTACCATATGCATTGCCTTATATGTCTTGTATATCAATGGTCATGTCAGAGGCAGGTCTAGCAATGATGAATGTTTAAAAAAAATCTACAAGACGTGTTTCGAGAAAGTGCTGATAAACCCCAATTTTGGGAGTTTTTTGCCAATTCTGACAAAATAAGGGTTAAATCGAAAATTCCACTTTGGTACATTTTTAGATTTTGTGTCCCTCTATGAGTGTGCAAAATTGTGTGAAAATTGGTTCGAAAATGGCTTCTGAATCGTACGGACAGAATGTGTGGAGAAAAAAAAAAATAAAAAAAGTAATCCGTAGAAAAACAATAGTCTTTTCCAGAGGGAAAAGCCTAAAAAAAAAAAATAATAATAATCCGTAGAAAAACAGTAGTCTTTTCCAGAGGGAAAAGCCTAAACAAAACTAATCCTTAGAAAAACAATAGTCTTTTACAGAGGGAAAAGCCTAAAAACAAGATTCCATGATTTTTTATGACTCCCGAGTGTCGGGAGAATTGTTTTTAACTGTATCACTAAAGTATCTTTATTGATGCCTTGACAAAAGTGGGTATAATATTCTCAGATGGACCAGTTTGATAAAAGAAAGTTTAGGTTAAAATCGTCATTATTGGTGGAGAGGGTTATTATCAATATCAGCATCTGAAAAGTCTGTGTCTGACAAAAGAAGTTATGTTTGTTTGCCACATACCCATTAAGTGCTGTGGCTATTTGCAAACAGCCCATTATATCTCAGATTTATCTAAAATTTTGATGCTTGGCAGTTTGTGGAGAGTTAATGAACACTTGTGAGAATAATTCTTCTCAAGAGTCTATTTGTTCTTGAATATCTGTAAGAACCACTTGAAGAAATCCACAGAAAATGTGAACGTTAAGTTCTTAAGGGCTGTCTGTCTTTAATCTGGCAAAACAGGGTTAAGGCTTGGTTTTTTGATTACCCTTAATCCTTTCAAACATTATCCCCTGTAAGTTCTGCGTCAGATAAAAGAGGTTATGTTTATCTGTTACATACCCATTTGGTGCTGTTGGTGTCCGAAAAGAGTCAATTTTATCAAAATTTAGACTTTTAGTAGCGTGTAGTGGGTTTAACAAACATTTAGCAGAATATTCTATCCATGCAACTTGTAACACCACACTAAGACCTGCCAATGTCCAATTGTTCTTGAAAATCGCCGACAGGCAGTTAGCGAAATGCACCAAAAATGTAAATTTTAAGCTTTTAAGGGGCATCTCTCCTTAACCAGTTCAAAATGGGTAAAGCTTCATTCTTTTTAATACCCTTACTACTTACAAAAATGATCCTCAGTGAATTCTATGCACTGTAAAAGAAGTTTTGTTTATCTTTTACACACTCATAGGGTAATGTTGGTGCCTGAAAACAGTCCATTTTATCAAAATGTTGATGTGTAGCAGCCTGTGGAGGGTTAACAAATGCTTAATGGAATATTTTGTTTGTGCAGAACGTAAGGTCAGACAAAGTCCTTCTAATGGTCATTTTGTCTTCAATGCCTGGAGGAAGCATTTGGAGAAATGGGAATTTTAAGCTTTTACTGGGGATCTCTCTTTAACCAACCCAAAATGGGTTAAAACTTGGATTTTTTAATACCCTTACTACATACAAACATTTTTCCCAATAAGTTTTGCATCCGATAAAAGGAGCTACTTTTCTTTGTGGCATACCCGTTGGGTTTTGTTGGTGTCCAAAAACAGCCCATTTTATCAAAATTTGGATGTTTAGCAGTCCATGGAGGGTTAACAAATGTTTACGGAATATTTTGTCCATGTAACTTGTAATGTCACACTAAGACCTGTGATTGGCCAGTTTTTCTTGTTATCTACAAGATGTTTTTAAAGAAATCCAGGGAAAACCTGAATTTTTTATCTTTTGATGGATATCACTGTTTAACCAGCCCAAAACGGGTTAAGGCTTGGTTTTTTGAATACCCTTATTGCTTACAAAAATCATCCATGATGAATTCCATTTCCCGTAAAGGAAGTTATGTTTATTCCTCTGTACATGTTGGGTGCTGTGGATGGCTGAAAACAGTCTATTTTATAAAAATTTTGATGTTTGAGAGCCTGTGGAGGGTTAATAAACACTTGTAAAAATATTTTGTTCTTGCAGCTTGTAATGTCAAACCAAGACTTGCGAATGATCAGTTTTTTCTTGAAAATCTACATGACATTTTCAGAGAAATCCATGTAAAACCTGAATTTTTAAGCATTTTGAGGGGTATTGCTCTGTAACCAGCCCAAAACAGGTTAACACTTGGTTTTTAGCTCACCTGACTGCAAGTCAGTGTGAGGTATTGCCATCACTTGGCATCCGTCATCCATTAACTTTTCCAAACTTGGCTTCTTCTTCACAGCCATTCAGCCAAATTCAAACATGTATTGCACAAACCATCCCTGGAGTATACCCTTTCTATTTTGTTCAAATGAAGTGACTGCCTTCTTCGGGCTCTAGTCAATGATGCCAAAGCCTAAAATTCTTTAAAAATCTTCTCATGAACCACCACAGAGATTGCCTTGATATATGGTATGGAAAGCTCTTTGGTGTTGAAGATTAAAGTTTGTTCAAGGGAAGTTGGTAGATCAATATTTGTGCTCTCTATGGGCACATACCCATTTTGGGTATTTAACATTTGTCGCGACATCATCTGTACTAGATTTTAAAACGATGGATTAATGATGGAGAAGCACTATTGTATTGAGGAATATTGTTAGAATGTTCGCACTTCCTTAAAAACTTAATTTCTCCAATAGTTATATACCTGTGGAGGCACGAGTGGGCTCCATGCGGATTATATTGTAATACTGTTTATGACAAGATCGAACGGAAATGTAGGAAATATAATGTCATGGACAGAATGGAGAATTTATGATTTCAAACATATAAATCTTAAAAGAAATGTCACTTGTTAATCAACGTGAGCAAAAACCATTAATTTGTGTGTGCAATAATAATACTGACATATTCAAGAAAATACCGTCTACTTATATAGTGAAAATTTGTTGATTTTAGAAGGGTTTATTGAATTGTTTTATTTTTATTGAACCATTAATATACTGGTATATATTAATGATAAGTTTGAGCGGAAACAACAGGGTTTGCCAAGAAAGTTCTCCTCGATCTTGCGCACCATAAACAGGCATCAGTGTTCTGAATATTTACCTGTTTATATACAACAATATACATGTACAAGAAAATATAAGTCTTGGAAGTCTTTGATTATGCCTCATTGTTAGCTGTTTCTGAGAGGTTGAAGGTTATAAATACACAACTTTAAGGAAAGAATGAAGTCTTTACCAAATATAGCACAAGGACTTGAAAGCTCCACTGTTAATATGCTAAGAAACTACCCATTCTCTCAATCTTACTCAGATGTGTGCACAGTGTCTTGTTATTCAGTGTGCTTTCTTAAATTTTTAATTCATTTTCCAATTTTGACTTTCACAAATCTCTCTAATCTGGATAGTGGATTTTGTTTTGAATTAATTCACATGTCTTGATTGCTTAACACTTACAGTGACAATTCTCTAGTAATACAGCTACATGTACTACTAATACTGACTTATTCATTATTCAGTTGGATGGACTATTTGTGTTTATAGCATTCTGTATTACGCATTTGACACCTTATTGTGTTTTACGTGCCAGTGAACTGAGCTTAAATCACAACTGTCATGAGGTCCAAGAACCGAACCGCTTCAACAAATAATCCAAATTCAAAACCAGTTACCAGATCGGCCTCCCGACTTACGTCACAATAGCAAAATGACAGCCACTCCGCACAAAACATATCACCTTTAGACTCAGTAATTTCACAACGGAATTATGAACTGGAATACAGATGAACCAGAGAACTGGACAGTGTGTGAATTACGACGCAGCCTAGCACAAAAAGGTTTTATAGTGCCTGTCTGACTCAAAAAGGCTCTGCTAGTACAACTTTTCCGTGATAATGTATCACCAAAAGACATTCACGCACAGTCACCAGATCTTATTCAACTTGAGCAGTGCTCCATTTTTTCTCCGCCGACAACTTCAGGACATGCCCATGGAAACGCATCATCAGTGTCAAGGCCAGATAAATTCACTTTACCGGCACCAGATGCAAGTCGACTTTCTCAGTCTCTTTGGCAACTACCGGCATCAGATGCAAGTCAACTTTCTCAGTCTCTTCAGCAACTAAGTCAAACTGTGGCCTCACTGCAAGATGATATAGAAGCCACCCGACGTCCAGGCCACCATGTTAGTGAACCACCTGGTCCAACCAATTCAGTGACTCAACCCATCAGTTTATCTTCATCACATTGTACGGAACTTTCTCGGACACATCTTCCAAGCTTCAACTTTTCTACTTCAAATTCTGTGGACAGCACTCTGATTTCATCACTGCTTTCATCACAAAGTACGGATCCGAATACTTTACAGCGAACTGACACTGTCACGCCTGCTTTAAGGACTCAGATTGTGGCAGGTAAAGATATAAATTTGGCATGTTTATTAATACCTTATTTTGGCACCAAACAGCATGTTGTCAATATAGGTGAGGGACCAGCAAATTTACATCCCGATCCTAGATTGTCAAGACAGCTTTCACTTGGGGAATTTATCACAGCTTTCACAATTTACAAATCAGTAATGTGTGACTCTTACCCCTCAAGGCGATCAGAATTGGATGCATATGAAAATGATATTGTGGCACCCTCTTCTATTCTTATCACAAGGCCTTTTCAGCCCAGGCCACCAATAAGCTCCACTATAACCACCAAAAGGTAGACTGGAGTCGAAGAGACACCAAATTATTCAGCACAATCTTTGCAGGGCACCAAATGCGAAAATGTCGCATTTGCAATTTAGAGGATCATTCAACTGAATTCTGTCCTCGGGTGGATACAAGGTATTTTCCGGGGACCTCGGCAATTCCTGTTGTTAAGAGGCCTTCAAAGGGTACTTTGGATGCCCAGGGCAGACAACGTTTAATGCATCTTGGCAAGGAAATATGTAATAATTTTAATTCTATTCGGGGGTGCAATCGATCTGCTTGCAACCTGCAACACACATGTTTGCAGTGTGAAGGTGATCATTCTTTTTCGTCCTGTAAAGTTAGTAGTCATAAAAAGTGACTGGGCCCACCGGGTGGCAAAATGTCATTTGAGTTTTCCTCCTTTGGTGTGTGCCCCATGCACCAAGTGGGTGAATCTCATGTGATGGGAATCCATGAGCAGTCTTTTTCTTTGGACTCGCCAGTTTCTAATGCTGCTTCATTTCCGCTTGTCCACATCTTGATAATTCAGGCTCTTCAAGGTCTAACTGTGTAATCGATTGTACTGATAATTCCCCAGAAATTTCACCGATTTTGGGTAACTTAAGGACAAATTAACAGCCAAGGTCATATTATGTCGGTGACAGTTGTATGGGTGGAGGAAGCCGGAGTACCCAGAGAGAACCACCGAGCAATGACGAGCAGCTGCCAGCTCGCCAACATAGTGCCTCTGCACTGTAGCACAGGCAGGGTTAGATTGGTTGAAGACATGTGCACCATCGACGTCCAGTATGCCTTAGTACACGGCGTCATAGTGCCCCCATGCGAACAGTCGGGGTGAAGTGATTGGGACATAATTGAAATATATCCGACAGATACAATGTCAGATATATTCCAATTATGTCCTGATCATGCAAGGCAGCAACTTGAAATTCTCAGAATGTTTCCTAATGTCCCTGCCCGACAGTTTAGTATCTTTGTCAAGTGCTGAGACCGCGTGGAAATACCGTGGATCAGGTGGAAACCAAGGGCACTATTCATCCCTACTTTATTCTCAACTCAACGACTTTTGCATTCATTATTTACCTGTCACCGGCTGAGTTAGGTATTATGTTTATCTATTTGATGAACTTTTCAACCTTAACCATTTGCGGCTTCATGTAGCACCACTGAAAGGCCACTGCATGGTTACCAATATATTCAGGGATTGATTTTACGAAAATAACAATTATTCCGACAATACCCACATGGGAACTCCTAAATAGGTTAAGGGTTAAACTTTTGATAATGACGTATAAAACAGAAGTTGTCATGCTATGCTTGCTGCATGCAGGCATAGAAAACATTCAGCGCTCAATGAATTAGGAATGGAGTAAATTGTCACTTAAACCTACAAAATTCTGAAAAAATGAGTTTTTTTCGATGGCATCTACCATTATGCATCTTAGACAGGGATTGCGTTAAACTTTACAACAACCTTATAACAGAAAATATTCTTGGAATTGAACTGTGAATCCGAATTTCGAAAACATGTTCGGTATTCTATTCCAAACTACCGCTGCATGCTTATCAATATTCAGTGATTTTATGAAAATTAAAATTATTCCGACCATACCCATATGGGCAGTCTCGAATCTGCCACGGTTAAACTTTTAATAATGACATATAAAACAAAAGTTGTCTTACTATGACTGCCGCATACAGCCATAGAAAGCGTTCAGTGCTCAATCAATTAGGAATGGAGTAAATCGTCACTTAAACTTACCAAATTCTAAAAACAAGAGTTTTTTTGGACTGCACCTATCTTCATGCAAACAGAATGCTCATAGGGTTAAACTTTACAACCAACTTACAACAGCAAATATGCTCGGTAGGCAATTGTAAATACGAACATTAAATCATTTTTCGATATTCCTTTCGAAAATGGAAGAAAAGTGTGCTCCAAATTAGCCAATTTTATGAAGAATTTTAGGGCACTCAAATTCAAGGCCTGAAAACTGAGTGAAGGTTAAAACTTTGAATAATATATATAACAGCAAAATTGTTCTTGGATGAAGGCCCAATCCTCTCATGGAAAAGGTTTTGAGACAATATGGCTCCAGTGCTGAGAAAGTGCATATAAACGTTGGCGGAAATAACAATTATTCTGACAGTACCCTTATGGGAAGTCTCAAATCTGCCAAGGGTTAAACTTTTAATAATAACATATAGAACAAAATTTGTCATACTTTGACTGCTGCAAGCACCTATAGAAAACATTCAGAGCTCAAGCAATTGAAATGGAGTAAATCGCCACCTAAATTTACCAAATTCTGAAAAAATTGGAATTTTTTTGGATGGTACCTACTTTTATGCAACCAGAATGGGATAGGGTTAAACTTTACAACCAAACTAATGACAGCAAATATGCTCGATAGTCAGTTGTGAAAATGTATATGAAAAGTGTTTGAAATTAACCCTTTCCAAAATGATAGAAAAGGCAACCAAAAATGGCTAATTTTGGCATTTTCAAACGGTACTCTTATTCTCGCCCTCGTTGTGCTAGAGGGTTAAATGTGAGATTAAGAAGTAAACAGTAACTTTCTTCCACAATCATTGTTGCATCTAGCCATACCAAAATAATTATTACAACTACCTTGTAATTAGAAAAATTTGCTCTTGAAGTTGGCGAAAATAACAAATATTCCAACAGTACCCTTATGGGAAGTCTCCAATCTGCCAAGGGTTAAATTTTTAATAATAACATATAGAATAAAATTTGTCATACTTTGACTGCTACAAGCAGCTATAGAAAACATTCAGAGCTCAAGCAATTAAAAATGGAGTAAATCGTCACCTAAACTTATCAAATTCTGAACGGTACCTACTTTTATGCAACCAGAATGGGATAGGGTTAAACTTTACAACCAAACTTACAACAGCAAATATGCTCGGTAGTCAATTGTGAATACGTACACGAAAAGTCTTTGAAATTAACCCTTTTCCAAAATGATGGAAAAAGCAACCAAAGTTGGCTAATTTTGGCATTTTCAAATGGTACTCTTATTCTCACCCTCATTGTGTTTGAGGGTTAAATCTGAGATTAAAAACTAAACAGTAACCTTTTTCCGCAACCACTGTTGCATCTATCCAAACCTAAATAATTGTTACAACAACCTTGTTATTAGAGAAATTTGCCCTTGAAGTTGGTCAATTTTGAAGAAAAATTCTATATTCATGTCATTTTTGGCCAGTGGGAGTTAAAGTTAAAAGATCTGAGTGGTGATTGTGGTGTATCATATTATGCTCTAAATGTGTGGAAAATATGAGCTAAATAACTGTAAACAATTTTGAGACATTCGAAAAATGGTGAAATTTTGAAGGTTTTGGCAGAATATTTTGAAAACACGCGTTTTCACAGATATGACGATACCGCATTTCACTAGATTTTGTGACATTACATAAGTGTGCCAAATTTGGTCAAAATCGTACAGCTTGTTTTCGAGCAGTTCAACAGACAAAATTCAGGAAGGAAAAAAAAAAATTAAAAAAAAAAAAAAATAGAGAAGAAAAATTTTGAAAAAGAAGAATAACAATAGTCTTTCCCAAACTGGGTTTGGGAAAGCCTAATAAAAAAATAGAGAAGAAAAATTTTGAAATAGAAGAATAACAATAGTCTTTCCCAAACTGGGTTTGGGAAAGCCAAAAAAAAAAAAAGAGAAGAAAAATTTTGAAAAAGAAGAATAACAATAGCTTTGGATGGTGATCCTTTCAAGACAATGGCATTACTTACCATGATTTTTGGGCACCTGAATATTCCACTAGCAAGCCCCAAAACTTTTGGCTCAGCCACATGTCTTGAATTTTTAGGTATAATTTTAGACTCTGAACTTATGGAAGCTCACTTGCCATTGGACAAAGTGACATGCATTAAGGACATTCTTTCTGACTTTCTTTCAAGATCCAAGTGCAAGATGGTGAAATTGCGGACAACTGAATTTTGCATGCAGAGTCATTGTGCCTGGAAGGTCATTTATTTCACATCTGTTGGCGGTGTCAGTAAAAGCAAAAAAGCTACACCATTTTGTTTGTCTCAACCACAACTGTCGGCGGGAACTGCGTATGTGGTACAACTTTCTCAATGACTGGAATGGGGTTTCTCTTTTCCTTGAAAATAATTTCACCCATGCGCCAGATTTGCACTTGTATACTGATGCAGCATCCACTGTAGGTTTCGGCGGGTATTTTCAAGGCAAATTGTTCCAAGGAAAGTGGTCTTCAGATTTTCAATGCGAGTTGCAACATTGTAAGAACAGGATTTCCATGGCCCTGTAAGAATTATACCCTATAGTTGTGGCTGCCGTTCTCTGGGGGCATTTATGGAGTCGAAAACGTATTGTTTTCATTGTGACAACATGGCTACTGTGCACATTTTGTCGAAGGGTCGATGCTCATACCGCCATGCCTTCATTATGAAGCTTATGTTCAGACTGACTTGGTGAGCCATACAACAACAGTGTATGTTTTATTCCAAACATGTTCCTGGCAAGCAAAATGTCATAGCAGATCTTATTTTTCGTTTTCAGGAATTCTGTCACTTGGCCCCGAGGCAGACCAGAATCCTGTCACACTGTCGGATTTTTCAGCTGTGATCCTCGATTGAGCCAGATTAAGAAGGACGTGTGGCAGGCTTCTATTAGTAACAGCACACATGCTGCATATCGATCTGCTCCTCGACATTTCCAAGAAATCTGTCGGACGTTCCGCATTCCACTCACAAACTATGGTCTTCCTCTGATTCTCACCGCAGAGATCCTATTGGAATACGTTGCTTTTTGCCATGGTATGAAGACTCTTACATACAGTACAATCAAGTTATATCTAGCTGGATTGCACCATTTTTGCATACAATATAATATTCCCACACCACTCCTTCCCACGGATAATTCTCAGCTTGTCCACTTACAAATGTTTCTGCAAGGTATTAAGCGTTCCTGACCCTGTCCTGGTACGCGACGTTTACCACTCACCATTCCACTTTTATCTGAGATATGTGCGGCCCTCCGCAAAGGTTTTTTCAATCCATATTTTGATTCTCTGTTGGAAGCGGCCTGCTGCATGGCGTTTTTTGGCTTTCTCCGGTGTGGGGAGTTCACCGTGGCATAGGCTTTGATCCGAATTGTCATCTTTGCTTTGGTGATATCCAATATAACTCGCGATATCGAATAGTTTTCCTCCATGTTAAAGCCTCCAGAAGTGACCCTTTCCGTCAAGGCGTAACTATTTCTCTTCATTGTACGGGTGGTAAGGTTTGTCCTGTTCACAGTCTTCTCCATTATCTCACTTTCCATCAGCCTCAAATCTGCCAGCCCTCTTCACCTCTATTTTGTTTGCGTGACAGGTCCCCCCTCACTCGTACACTTTTCCTTCAGAGTATCCAGAATACTTTACTTGTGTTAGGTCATTCTGCAGCTCGTTGCACAGGCCATTCATTTCGGATTGGTGCAGCCACCTCTGCAGCAGCCGCCAATGTGGAAGATCATCTGATCAAGGCTCTTGGTAGATGGGCTTCTGCCTGCTATACCCGCTATATCCATATTGATGCTTTGATTACCCACCACGCACAGCGAGCCATGTGTGGTTTGGCATAGTTTGTGCCACTCTCTTGCATGGTTCTCTGTGCTGGTTTTTAGAACACTCTATTGGCTCACAAGCTGTGAGTATATAATTTTTAGCTCAACTTTGACGAAGTCAAATTTGAGATATTGTCATGGCCCGTCGTCCGTCTGTCCGTCCGTCCATCCGTCTGTCTGTCTGTCCGTCTGTCCGTACGTCAACAATTGGCTATGGCTCGGGCTAGAGGTCGTATTTATGAACCGATCTTTACGAAACTTCTTGGGTACCTTTGTTATGACCGTGGGATGAGAACGAGTGTTTTGGGGTACGGTCCGAAATTCAAGATGGCTGCCTGCCGCCATTTTGTACCGATGATGCAGAAATCTGTTTTTTGTTCAGAACTTCCATATGAAAGCTCTGATTTGAATAATTTTCTGTATGAATGTTTAGTACCATGGGGTACATCACATATAATACGGGGTTTTTTCTCGTGCGTAAATTGTGCAAATTAGACTAATTTTGATGTTTTTTGGTGTTAATTTCAGCACTGTAAGTGCAAATGCCAATACGGCTCGGGCTAGAGGCCGTATTTATGAACCGATCTTTACGAAACTTCTTGGGTACCTTTGGTATCACCGTGGGACGAGAACGAGTGTTTTGGGGTCCGGTCCAAAATTCAAGATGGCCGATGGCAGCCATTTTGTACAAAATTAGGTGCAATCAGATTTTTGCACAGAACTTCCATATGAAAGCGCTGATTTGAATAATTTTTTGTGTGAATGTTTAGTACCATGGGATGCATCACATATAATACGGGTTTTTTTTCTTGTGCAGAAATTATGCAAATTAGATGAACTTTGATATTTCAGTGCGACTTACACACATTAAGTACACATGTCAATACGGCTCAGACTTGAGTCTGTATTTATGAACTGATCTTCACGAAATGTCTTGGGTCCCTTTGTTATCACCTTGGGACGAGAACGAGTGTTTCTGGGTGCGGTCTAAAATTCAAGATGGCTACCAGTGGCCATTTTGTACCGAAATTAGGTCTAATCAGTTTTTTGTACACAACTTCTATACAGCTCAGACTAGAGGCCATATTTATGAACCAATCTTTACGAACCTTGTTGGGTACCTTTGTTATCACCGTGGGATGAGAGCGAGTGTTTTTGGGTGTGGTCCGAAATTCAAGATGGCCACCAGCAGCCATTTTGTACCAAAATTAGTGCAATCAGTCTTTTGTACAGAACTTCTGTATGAAAGTTCTGATTTGAATAAATTTTTGTATGAATGTTTAGTAACATGGAATACATCACATATTCTAAGGGGTTTTTGTTCGTGCAGAAATTATGCAAATTAGATGAACTTTGACTTATTCAGTGCTATTTGCACAATGTGAGCACACATGTCAATACGGCTCAGGGTAGAGGCTGTATTTATGAACCGATCTTCACAAACCTTCTTGGGTACCTTTGTTATCACCTTGGGACGAGAATGAGTGTTTCTGGGTACGGTCCAAAATTCAAGATGGCTGCCAGTGGCCATTTTGTACCAAAATTAGGTCCAATCAGTTTTTTGTCACAAGTTCTATACAGCTCGTATTTATGAATTGATCTTCACAATACTTCTTGGGTACCTTTGTTTTCACCTTGGGACAGGAACGAGTGTGTTTTGGGGTGCCTTTGTTATCACTGTGCTATGAGAACAAATATTTTGGGGTTTAGTCAGACCCACTCTGGGACTCAAAGTTTTCTTTTCTAGTTTAGCATCTGACTGTCACCCACCTTTACAATACTTTACCTATACATTTGTTACAGGCAACGGTCAGTATTTATGTACAGACCCTTAAAATACTTTATATATACCTTTGTTATCAGGTCATTACCTAGATGTTTGTCATTGCTGTGTCACATACTATACATGTGCATGTCTTTGTTTTGACAAGTTGAGCTACAGTGTCATTGACACTTTCATTTTTAGCTCAACTTTGACGAAGTCAAATTTGAGCTATTGTCATGGCCCGTCCGTCCGTCCGTCCGTCCATCTGTCCATCTGTCCGTACGTCAACAATTGGCTATGGCTCGGGCTAGAGGTCGTATTTATGAACCGATCTTTACGAAACTTCTTGTGTACCTTTGTTATGACCCTGGGACGGGAACGAGTGTTTTTAGATGTGGTCCAAAATTCAAGATGGCTGCCAGTGGCCATTTTGTACCGATGATGCAAAAATCAGTTTTTTGTACAGAACTTCTGTATGAAAGTTCTGATTTGAATAAAGTTTTGTATAAATGTTTAGTACCATGGGATACATCACATATAATACGGGTTTTTTTCTCGTGCGTAAATTATGCAAATTAGACTGACTTTGATTTATTTAGTGTTACTTTCAGAGATGTAAGTGCCAAGCTGCTATGGCTCGGGCTAGAGGCCGTATTTATGAACCGATCTTTACGAAACTTCTTGGGTACCTTTGTTATGACCGTGGGACGAGAACGAGTGTTTTTGGGTGCGGTCCGAAATTCAAGATGGCTGCCAGCCGCCATTTTGTACCGACGATGCAGAAATCTGTTTTTTTGTACAGAATTTCCATATGAAAGCTCTGATTTGAATAATTTTTTGTATGAATGTTTAGTACCATGGGATACATCACATATAATACGGGTTTTTTTCTCGTACGTAAATTGTGCAAATTAGACTAAGTTTGATGTTTTTTGGGGTTACTTTCAGCACTGTAAGTGCAAATGCCAATACGGCTCGGGCTAGAGGCCGTATTTATGAACCGATCTTTACGAAACTTCTTGGGTACCTTTGGTATCACCGTGGGACGAGAACGAGTGTATTGGGGTCCGGTCCGAAATTCAAGATGGCCGATGGCAGCCATTTTGTACAAAATTAGGTGCAATCAGATTTTTGCACAGAACTTCCATATGAAAGCCCTGATTTGAATAATTTTTTTGTGTGAATGTTTAGTACCATGGGATGCATCACATATAATATGGGTTTTTTTCTCGTGCAGAAATTATGCAGATTAGATGAACTTTGATTTTTTCAGTGCAACTTATACACAGTAAGTACACATGTCAATATGGCTCAGACTAGAGTCTGTATTTATGAACTGATCTTCACGAAATGTCTTGGGTACCTTTGTTATCACCTTGGGACGAGAACGAGTGTTTCTGGGTGCGGTCTAAAATTCAAGATGGCTGCCAGTGGCCATTTTGTACCGAAATTAGGTCTAATCAGTTTTTTGTACACATCTTCTATACAGCTCAGACTAGAGGCCATATTTATGAACCAATCTTTACGAAACTTCTTGGGTACCTTTGTTATCACTTTGGGATGAGAGCGAGTGTTTTGGGGTGTGGTCCAAAATGCAAGATGGCCACCAGCATCCATTTTGTACCAAAATTAGTGCAATCAGTCTTTTGTATAGAACTTCTGTATGAAAGTTCTGATTTGAATAAATTTTTGTATGAATATTTAGTAACATGGAATACATCACATATTGTAAGGGGTTTTTTTTCGTGCAGAAATTATGCAAATTAGATGAACTTTGATTTATTCAGTGCTACTTACACAATGTAAGCACACATGTCAATACGGCTCAGGGTAGAGGCTGTATTTATGAACCGATCTTCACAGAACTTCTTGGGTACCTTTGTTATCTCCTTGGGATGAGAATGAGTGTTTCTGGGTACGGTCCAAAATTCAAGATGGCTGCCAGTGGCCATTTTGTACCGAAATTAGGTCCAATCAGTTTTTTGTCACAAGTTCTATACAGCTCGTATTTATGAACTGATCTTCACAAAACTTCTTGGGTACCTTTGTTATCTCCTTGGGATGAGAATGAGTGTTTCTGGGTATGGTCCAAAATTCAAGATGGCTGCCAGTGGCCATTTTGTACGGAAATTAGGTCCAATCAGTTTTTTTGTCACAACTTCTATACAGCTCGTATTTATGAACTGATCTTCACGAAACTTCTTGAGTACTTTTGTTTTCACCTTGGGACAGGAACGAGTGTGTTTTGGGGTGCCTTTGTTATCACTGTGCTATGAGAACAAATATTTTGGGGTTCAGTCAGACCCACTCTGGGACTCAAAGATTTTTTCTAGTTCAGCATCTGACTGTCACCCACCTTTACAATACTTTACCTATACATTTGTTACAGGCAACGGTCAGTATTTATGTACAGACCGTTACAATACTTTATATGTACCTTTGTTATCAGGTCATTACCTAGATGTTTGTCATTGCTGTGTCACATACTATACATGTACATGTCTTTGTCTTGACAAGTTGAGCTACAGTGTCATTGACACTTTCATTTTTTCTTCTTTTCCTCCACGGTTGGTTTTCCTCTCCCGTTCTTCTCCCATGATTGTCCTGTACATGCGACTTCTCTTCCTATACTTTCCTTTCTCTGAGACCTTTTATTGTATTTTATATGTTCATTTCAATGTTGTATTTATTTGTATTTTCCCCCATTATATTATGTACCGGTGGACTTTTCACTGTGGTCTTCACAGTGGCTGACTACAGTATCTTGTGTACAGTTTGTCCCTTCATCTTCAGTTACGACCACGCATGTGTATTCTGTTGGCTGTGTGCAGGTGCATGTTTCCTGGCTATAATAATGCCAGTTTTTCCTCTAGCCAACTGGACATCGGATATTCATTTGGATACATGTTTCTCTGGTGTTTTGATGGCCATAATAATGCCATCTTGTGTTCGCGCTGCAGCCAGTTGAATGTGTTTGTGTCAAGATGATGACCATAATAATGCCATCTTGCATTCAAGTGATTCTGTTGGATGTGCGTGCTTCAATCAGATGATCTTTTCCTTGTGTTCCATGCATCTCGTCACATGCTTCACTGTCATCAAGTTTACCTGACACTTTATTTATTTTCGCTTCTATAGACATTTCCTACCTGGTAATGCAATTTACATTTTTTTTTCTTTATATATCTCTTATTTCCCCAACTCCCCATATTTTTCAGTGCCCTTTCCCCCTTACCATTGCTGTGCCCTCCTTCTTGGGGGAGTTCGGTTCATTTCACAACCCTCCTTTGGCGGTGGCAGGACAGAGAACACTATGTGTTCTCAGCCTTGCCTCCCCAATTCAGTTGGTTACCTCGTCTGCAATACAAATCTTCATTCACCCACAGTGGATCTTGCAACCCGGTAATCAATCAGTCAATCAGATTTCTAACCTTTCAGTTTATCTCTGTCACGTCCTCGACTGACTGCTTTTCATCGATCACATCATCATGATTTCAGATTCTCTGACCTTTCGTCAGACTTCTGTCACGTCCACGACTGACAGCATTTCATTGGTCACCTCATGATGATTGATCCAGTCTAAATTGTATTTGTGAAGCAGACCGAATTGCCCTCAATAATGCCAAAAGATGTATATGATTTTATGTAATGTACAGATATGATTTGATTACCAATATGACATTTTTAGTCCCCTACCGGCATCGCCGGAGGGGACTATAGGTTTGCACTCTGTCAGTCTGTCAGTCACACTTTAGTTTTCCGGAGTTTTTTTGGAAACCCTTCAACGGAATGATTTCATTTTTGGTAAACTTCTATAGAACGATGACTTACAGATCAAGTTTGAGTTTCATGCTGATTGCATTATTCTTGTGTGAGTTACAGCCCTTGGAAATATGGGAAAAAGCACCAATATATCAGTTTTCCGGAGTTTTTTTGGAAACGCTTCAACGGAATGATTTCATTTTTGGTAAACTACTATAGAACAATGACTTACAGATCAAGTTTGAGTTTCATGCTGATTGCATTATTCTTGTGTGAGTTACGGCCCTTGGAAATATGGAAAAGCACCAAAATATCAGTTTTCCGGACTTTTTTTGGAAACGCTTCAACGGAATGATTTCATTTTTGGTAAACTACTATAGAACGATGACTTACAGATCAAGTTTGAGTTTCATGCTGATTGCCTTCTTCTTGTGTGAATTATGGCCCTTGGAAATATTGAAAAGCGCCAAAATATCAGTTTTCCGGACTTTTTCTGGAAACGCTTCAACGGAATAATTTCATTTTTGGTAACCTGCTATAGAACGATGACTTACAGATCAAGTTTCATTTACACTCTGTCCATCCATCCGTCAGTCTGTCGGTCATACTTTAGTTTTCCGGACTTTTTTTGGAAACGCTTCAACGGAATGATTTCATTTTTGGTAACCTACTATAGAACGATGACTTACAGATCAAGTTTCATTTGCACTCTGTCCATCCGTCAGTCTGTCAGTCATACTTTAGTTTTCTGGACTTTTTTTGGAAATACTTCAACCGAATGTTTCATTCTTGGTAACCTACTATAGAACGATGACTTACAGATCAAGTTTGAGTTTCATGCTGATTGCATTATTCTTGTGTGAGTTATGGCCCTTGGAAATATGGAAAAGCGCCAAAATATCAGTTTTCTGGACTTTTTTTTGGAAATGCTTCAACAGAATTCATGCTGATCACATCTAGGTTATAACATTTGTATAATTATTAATGCTCATTAGTCCGGTAGGGGACATTGTATTGCTTCAGCGATACGTGCGCTCTTGTTTAAATAAAAACAAATATAATCCATTCCAATCCTTGTGTTGTTTTATTGCTTAAACTGAACCATTAATATACTGGTATTAATGATAAGTTTGAGCGGAAACAACAGGGTTTGACAAGAAAGTTCTCCTTGATCTTGCGCAACATAAACAGGCATCAGAATTCTGAATATTTACCTGTTTATATACAACAATATACATCTACAAGAAAATATAAGTCTTGGAAGTCTTTGATTACTACCATAGGGAGCCTCAGTGTGCTATCATAGTGTCTGAAGCATACTTGTGTAATATAAACTCATTCTCCAAAAAAACACATTTCATGGAGATATTTGTCATCTTTAGCCTCATTGTTCACTGTTTCTGGGAGGTTGAAGAATATAAATACACAACTTTAATGAACAAGTAACAAAGAGATGCTAGTTAAGCATCTCAGCGGGGGGGCCCTCTAACCAATCCTTTTCATAAGAACAAAACAAGGTCATTTGTAAAATCTAACATATATTCAATATGAAATCACACAAGTGAAGCATTTTAAATTCCATAAGTGTATTTTATTAAGAATACAAAATTTATACTTTTGGGAAGATTTGGACTCACAAATCCAAAATCTGTTAGAGGAAAATGAGTTATACATTCTCAAAGCATTCAGATAATACAAATCCAGAATGTTGTTATCTTTTGTTATCATATCTGAGGGGTTTTGTTTGGAGTTAGTAAATTTGAAATGCATAACAAGCTGTTACCGTCAAAGGCGTGACTCACTTCAAAGTCTGCATCAGTAACTGTCAGTCTTATGAAATAAGTTTAACCTTATTTTGATGTACACTCACTTAACTTTCATGAAGAGCGAATTTATTAGACAAATGTCTGGGCTAATCTTGTAATTGTTTACAATTTTGTTAAGCACGGATATTACTAACAGTTTGCACATTTTTGACTTTAAGAGAGAGAGAGAGAGAAGAAGAGAGGAGAGAGCTTGATTGTTTGGATTTTTTGTAAAACGCGTTTGGAGTCTGAAGTGTTCGTCTCCCATTCAGTTATAATGCAACGCATTTGCATGCGTGATATCAATGTCTTTGTGGAATAACATCAAAATATTCACTTCTTCAAGAAATTCGGCTGTCAAAAGATCATTATGGTTAGTTGGCAAGTTATCATAACAAGCGGAATCGTTATGATGAGTTGAAAGTCTTTATTCCAAGTTGTGGAGTCATGATAACATGCTAATGGGTTGTTACAATGAGTTCACAAGCCGTTATTATAAAATGTGAAATAATTATAATGATTTGCTAAGTCAATGTAATGTGTCGATGGGTCATTATAATAAGATGTAAAGTTGACAAGTTATAACGAGTAAAAGTAATAATGAATTGAGTAGTCATAGTAATGAGTTGACCAGTTGTTAAATTGTGTTGTGATACCATTATGGTAAGCCAGCATTGCTGCCAAGTTTGGTTCACATCTACTCAGTAGTTCCAGACAAGACGATGAAAATGTGATTTCTTATAGGGTTTCTATAGTAAATATGAGTCGCAATTGCGGCCATGTTTACAACCAGATCAACATTAAATGAGGATAGTTGGTAGAGGGTATCCCAGTCATTGAACATGCAAAGTTTTAAATCATTTGGCCTTGTGGTTTTAGAGAAGATTTTCAAAATCACACAATCAGAATCATCCCATAGACCATTCATACCAAGATTGGTTTATATCAGCTTAGTAGTTCCAGAGAAGAAGATGAAAATTTGATTTCCCATAGCGTTTCTATAGTAACTAGAAGCCACAACTGTGGCTATGTTTGAAAGCTAATCAACATTAAATGAGGATCGTTGGTAGAGGGTGTCACAGTTTTCAATTGTGGTTTCAGAGAAGATTTCTAAATTAGACCAACCAGAATCAATGAATGCCTCTGACGGCCATGCTTTCCATCTGACGGGAACAAAATGAGAAACATTTGTAGGGGGCCTTCCATATACCATTCCTGCTAAATTTGGTTCACATCAGCTCAGTAGTTCCAGAGAAGAAGGTGAAAACTTGATTTCCCATAGGGGTTCTGTGTTAAATATAAGCCGCAATTGCAGACATGTGTGCAACCCGATCAACATTAAATGACGATCGTTGGTAGAGGGAGTCCCAGTCATCAATTGCATGAAGTTTCAAAACATCTGCCCGTGTACTTCCAGGGAAGTTTTTGAAAATCGACCAATCCAAATCAAAGAATACTTTTGGTGGTCACGTGATTTCTCATAGGGTTTCTATAGTAAATATAAGTCACAACTGCTTCCATGTTTGCAACCCGATCAACATTAAATGAGGACCGTTGTTCGAGGGTGTCCCGGTCATCACTCATGTGAAGTCTCAAATCATTTGGCCTTCTCGTTTCAGAGAAGATTTTTCAAAATCAACCAATCCGAATCAAAGAATGCATCTGGTGGCCATGTTTATTAACCGACAGGAATACAGTGGGGAATGGGTATATAGGACTTTCCATAGACACCCCTGCCGAGTTTGGTTCACGTCGGTCAATAGTTCCAGAGAAGATGAACATGTGATTTCCCATAGGGTTTCTATAGTAATTATGAGCCCAAATTGTGGCCATGTTTGTACCTCGATCAACATTAAATGAAGATCTTCAGTAGGGGGGTATCCCAGTAATCATCACGTGTACAGTACCCATATGAGACTGGTCAATTCATACCCCAGTTATTGATGCTAAATTTAGATTAGTGCTGTCTATTTATAGAGGAACTATTTATGAGTGGGCGTGTACAATTAATTACTTATCTTCATTGACAACAGAGCAACAATAACAAGAACATTGGCTTTGATATATTTTATTTCATTCAAGTGTTTCAACTTTTAACAAGCGATAAACTATAGAAACATAATACACTGCACATAGATATTAACATAAATAAGTTTGTTTTTTGCACATTGATATTTACATAAATGAGTGGTCTTTTTTAATCTTTTAACTTCATTTGGTTTCTTATAACTAATATTACAGTACTTCAACGTGGATTGAAACAAAAACGCCGCCGCGGTGTGTTCTCCACCGTGGAGATCCAGTGGACTGCAGTGTTTGATCAGTGGAAGACAGTTTTCAAAACACTGTGACCCACCGTGGTCACGAGCGTTAACGATCAGTTTAATTGCTTTTGCATGTCAGTTTCTCTGCTGATTAATAAATACTGTCTTGTGAAGTCAACTGGCAAGACAACTGCGTTTGTTACTGGTAATAGATAATTTATTTTAAATTAAAATTGGAATTTGGAGGAGGCAGACGGCGACTATTGCTGTGGTTTGAAATTGTAAATTGGGAATGGAACAGTCAGTTCCATTTGGTTAAGTACAAAGTCCTCGTCAGTTTCGAAACTAAACTGTTGTGTTTGTGCGATCGATTTGATCGAGGAAATAAATAAACCAAACTTGAGAAAAACAACTAATATTCGCGAAGTTTCCAATTTCACATTTTGTTTACAGCTGTAGGCCAACACGTGATGGACCGTGTTTTTCTTGGGTGGGTATTGGGGGCGAAAAAGCCTCCTGCACCACGAAAGCACCCACTGCGCACGGCTAATGATCGAAGTGATACCAGTTTACGACATTGAGTCAACTCAACCAGCCCATCCTCTTTCCTGTCTTACTCTTGTCGGACTACGCATTTAAATATTCTTATAAAAAGGATATAGTAAAAAGAAAATATAGTGTTTTTGAATGGATACCAAAAAGTATCTCACTCGTGACTGAAACTATTGATTATTTCACAGGGGGGAGGGGGTGGACGGGAGATATTTGCATACCGAAACAAATATCCTTCATCCAGTTCTGTAGGGGTTTGTACATACTTTTGTACTCTTTGCATTTGCAGATTTTTCAACGTTCCTCTACATTGTTGTTATTTGTATTATCAATTCAAATAGCTAAGCCTGTGTGTATGTAAAAATACGTGGGTGAATATAAGGGAGATACCGAATTAAAATATTTGCGAATGTGCCATTCTAAGAGAGAGTACACTTCAGTGGGAAAGAGAAAGAGAGAGACAGATATACGTAATGGGGGTGGGGGGAGAGAAAGTAAGAAAAAGTGAAAGAAAATTAGTACACAAAAGTATACGCAAGTTCATGTGGGCGTATGTCTGCATATTACTCTCTGTGTGTGTATGTGGGGTGGGGGGGGGGGGGTGCAAGGCTGTGTGTGTGTGTGTGTTGGTGTGCGTGCATGTGTTTTAGTTTTTCGGGTTTGGGTTTTTTTGTTTCTGGGGGTTTTGGGGTTTTTTTTCTGAACTACTGTAAGAAAAATACCTACCTCTGATGAAAATGTATCTCATAAGCCTCCACAGGCTGGATTTCATATAAATATTTTGTAAATACTCTGTATTGAAATGCGACACTTAAATAAAATATTATTCTGCTACTACTATTTATTTATTTATTTATTGGTGTTTAAGGTCACATAATTCTACTACTACTACATTAAAGTAGTCGGGATTGAAGTAATTAATTAGGTTTTGTAGATTAAACTACCACTTGCACAAGGTGTGAAATGACATTTGAGTAGCACGACAAAGCACAGAGCTGTCCTTCAAACCAACATCTGTTTTAACACCTCTGCACATGACAAGCTTGAGAAAAAATAAGAGACAAATCAACATTTTCAATTACTTTTTATTAATTCAGCAATCATAATTACAATCATAATTATAACCATATGTAAATAAAATGAATAGAAAATAATATTTTTTTTATTTCCAATAATGACATGCCGATCGACAAGCCAGACCACCACACATCATATAACCCCAGCTCAAACATGCCCCGAAATTTCGTATTATAATTTTTTGGTTTTGTCCCCCCACACCTATCTTGAAACCCCAAAAATTAAAATAGGTCTTTCAAACAGGAGATTTTAGTTCCTCTATCGGAGATTTTCTGGCGCCACCCCTGACTTTTGCGTGCAGCCAGCACATCAAAAATTTCAGTGTCTTGGCAGTGTAAGATTCGGTCAACCATACCACTCCTAAATGGTGAAGTAAATACTCTTCCCCCCTCCCCATCCCTGAAACGAGGCAATTGGACCCCAGACTACCATAAACCCACACGCACAAATAGGCCTGTATCATTGATTGCTTGTCCATCTGCCCCCCCTCCCTCCCCCCATCTTGCCCAGTTTTCCTTGCTAGTACATGCAGGCGCTTCAATATATGGATTCCGAAGCGTCTTGGGCTGAAACGTCCCAGGGCCACCACAAGCATTCCTTTTTCGTTAATGTAGTTTATTTATGTTAATTCCACTCTCAACATGTACATTTTAACATTCCACTCTGACCTTAATTTTTAAAATCGTAAATGGGATTCTCTTCCTCCCCAACCCACAATTTATTCAAAATTCAGTACCGGTAACATGATTCTTCTCCGTCAATAGCTACAGTTAGGTAAAAGACCATCGGGGAAATGTCCAGATATTGTGCTGGTCAAGTTATAATTGTTTCAGCTCACATCCATGATTTCAGTACGGTATAATATTTATTTTTTCGTAATTCCTCGAGTTCTGAATCGATTTTGATGAACAATATTCGGAATCGCAATAGCTTTCAATAACTTTTTCAAATATTGAACTATCTTTTTAATATTTCAAGTAAAAGTAATATTTCACTGACTGTGAAAAGATTTGATCTAATTAAGAGCCGGTGACTGAGAGATCAAAAGATAAACTGACGTCAGCCGAACATCCCATCACACAGTTTAACATATTCATGCGAGATTAAAAACACGATTCAAACACCATATTTTGATCGTTTTTTCTGTCATATTAATGCTTTTTATTATCAAAAAACATGTATGGAGCATACGCATTCAATTTATACTTAAGTGCAATACCTAACAATCACTAAACAATAATGAACTGAAACTATTTTTGGTGAAAGAATAAACCTGATTACCGCACTTGCAAAAAACACAAGTTACTTATAGACAAATTGAAGTCACGTGGTGGGGTTTTGAGACCCCGCCTCGTAGTGTAATTAGTGGGGTCTCAATTTCTGTGTCCATATGGGCAGCGTACACGACATGATCATTTATATGAATTTCAAAATATTTGGCCATGTAGTTTCAGAGTAGGTGATTTTTAAAAAAAAACAGCAATCAGAATAAAAAGAATGTCTTTTGTAGCCATGTTTTTCATCCGACGGAAACGAAATAAGGCTTTTTGTAGAGGTCCTCCCATAAACCATTCCTGCCAAATTTGGTTCACACCGGCTCAGCAGTTCCAGAGAAGAAAATGAAAATGTAAAACGTTTCTGGACGATGACAGATGCCAAGTGATTGTAATAGCTCAAATGACCCTTTTGGTCTTGGTAAACTAAAATGAGTGTACAACTAACGAACTGACAAGGCATTACAGGATAATAAAATAAGAATAAAATAATAACGAGTTAATAAGTCATTATAACACGTTAGAAGTCGTTATAAATTGATGATAAATTGCAATCTACTTGAAATGAGTTACAAGTCATTATACCGATTTTTGAAGTCATTACAAAGAGTTGACAAGCCGTTATATCGAGTCTCAAATGTCGTTATAACGACTTGACAAACAACTATGAGTTGTTAAGTCATTATAATGAGTTGGCATGCCATTTTAAAGAGGTGTAGAGTCATTATAACAACTTGACAAGTCATTATATCGAGATGACATGTAGTTTTAATGAATTTGGTTTTCAAGTTATCATAAACAGGTGCTGAAGCATTATCATCAAAACGTTATAAGGAGTTCCAAAAGCCATTAATGCCACGAGTTGGTAGGTCAAAATGAGTTGCAAGATAATTATGACTATTTGTGAAGTTATTTCAATGAGTTGTCGTGTTATAGAGAGTTAAAAAAATCATTATAATGTGACATGTAGTTAGCATAAAGAATTTTGATGTTATCAAGCAGAGTTGACAAGTCGTTTAATAAGTTGTGAAATTTTTATAACAAGTTATGAAGTCTCTATAACGAGTTGGCACGTCATTATAACAAGGTTTAAACGGGTTATAGATAATTACCAAGACACAACGAATTGACTCGTCATAATGGTGAGTCGGTATAAAATGTAATGTCATTTTCTAGTTTGGAAATTATTATAACGAGTTGGGCAGTCACTATAACGAGTGGACAAACTGTTATAACGACTTGCCAAAGCGAAATAATAAAGTCATTATGACAAATGGGCAATTAGCTGTAACGAGTTGATGAGTTATGTAATGAAGTGTGAAGTCATAACAACTTGTTAAGTCATAACGAGTTAACAAGTAGTTATAGGGAGTCGATCAATCATAATAGGTTGTAAAGTCATTATAATGAGCTGATATGTCGTTATAACGAGTTTTCCAAGTCGTTATAAAGGTTGTAATACCATTAGCACGAGGATAAAATATTTGACCGATGGAAAACCAGTCTAAAAGTCATCATCTCGAGTTGATAACTCATTATAACGAGTGTACAATGCATTATAATGAGATGTGGAGTCATTATGGCGAGTTGGAATGTTGTTATAACAGGCTAAGTCTTTAAAACAAATTAGCAATTCGTTATAAAGAATTTGTAAATTCGTGATGAGTTGTTATGTCATGAAAAAGAGTTGACTAGCCGGTATAACTAATTGTGAATTCTGTATAATGTGTTGTGAGTCATTATTGCCATGTCGTTATATGCAATTGTTATAATGAACTAGAACAGGGCTCAATTCTGATGATTCGTAAAGTTATGTATTTTGCTGTCGTAATACGAGTTGACAATTCTGACAATTCGTTAAGATGAGTTGACAAGTCGTTCTAAGGGATTGGAAAATTGTTATAACGAGTTGGAAATTTGTTATAAGGAGTTGGAAGTCACTATTATGCGTTTACAAGTTAGTTTACAAATCACTATGATGAGTTGAGGCGTCGTTATATTCTATCCTATTTTTAGCTCACCGAAGGGAGCTTAACTTATCACTTGCCATCCGTCGTCGTCGTCGTCCATCATGAACTTATTATCGAACATTTTCGACTACTCCTCACAAACTACTGGATCAAATTGAACCAAATTTGGTGTGCATGTTCCCTATTATATGTCAATTCAAACTTGTACAAATAAACTCGGCGCACCCACAGGGGGCACCACAAGGGGCATAACTCTGATAGCACCCATGAATTTCTTTCCAAAATTCAAAAAAATCTTCTTCTTCAGATCGTCAAGGCAGAATTCTTTCCTATTTGGTATGCATCATCTCTCGGGGGGTCAGATTCAAGTTTGTTCAAATTGAGTTCCTGGGTTCAAATTTAGGCTCCCTATGGGAGCCCAAATTTTAACTTAGTGCAAAATGAGGATTATTCTTTCAAAATCTTCTTCTTCAGATCCACCAGTCAGAATAATTTCATATTTGGTAAACAACATCTCCAAGGAGGTCAGATTCTAGTTTGTTCAAATCGAGTTCATGGGTTCACATTTGGGCTCCCTATGAGAGCCCGAATTTTAACTTAGTGCAATATGAGGACTTTTCTTTCAAAATCTTCTTCTCCAGAGCCACCAGTCAGAATCATTTCATATTTGGTATACAACATCTCCAGGGAGGTCAGATTCAAGTTTGTACAAATCGAGTTCCTGGGTTCACATTTGGGTTCCCTATGGGAGCCCCAATTTTAACTTAGTGCAATATGAGGTCTTTTCTTTCAAAATCTTCTTCAGATCTACCAATAAGAATCTTTTGATATTTGGTATGCAGCATCCTTAGGGAGGGGGGGGGGGGGGGAGGTGAGATTCAAGTTTGTTCAAGCCAAGTCCCTGGGTTCATATTTAGGCTGAAAATTTGGGGTTCTGTTCCAGACTTTTTTGTTTTTTTTTATGTTTTGGTCAATTTTAAGACAATAAAAAAAATTTTTTTTACACTGAAAATTTGGGGACCGAGTGGGACTTGGAAATTTCTGGACCAAAATCCGGAATTTTTTTTTTTTTTGGGTCAATTTAAAGACAAAAAAAAATTTTAGGCTGAAAATATTTTGTTTGGGACTTCGAAAATTTCCGAACAAAAATAAAAAAAATCTGTTTTTTATGCGTTTATCTCAATTTTGGGACGTAAAAGTGCAGGAACTGAAAATAGAAGGAAAATCCTGTGTATTATGTGGGCACAGTCTCTTAATCTAGTTGGTATATGCTTTTTTTAGGAGGGGCGTATGCAGCTTATTCAAGTCAAGTCCCTGGTTTGATATTTAGACTACCATGTCAGGTGCGCGCCCTCAGGCCCCCTGGGGCCTCTTGTATTAATTAACCTTCTAACCCTCCACCCAAGGTACATGATATGAAATTTTGTTATTTCAAATATCATTTTTTTCAAATTGAACCAAATTTGGTGTGCATATTTCTTATCATATGTCAATTCAAGTTTGTACAAATGAACTTTCCGCATCCAGAGGGGGCACCACAAGAGGCATTACTCTGATAGCACCCATAAATTTTTTTTTTAAATTAAAAGAATCTTCGTCTCCAGAACCATCATCTAGAATCTTTTAATATTTGGTATATAACATCTCTATTGGGGTCAGATTCAAGTTTGTTCAAATCGAGTCCCTGGGTTAATAATTGGACGCCCTGTAGGAGCCCGAATTTTAACTTGGTGAAATATGAGGAAATTTCTTTAAAAATCTTCTTCTTCAGATCCACCAGTCAGCATGCTTTCATATTTGGTAAACAACATCTATAGGGGGGGGGGGGGGGGGGGGAGGTGGTGGGGGGGGGTCAGATTCAAGCTTGTACAGATCGGGTCCCTGAGTGAGTATTTGGGCTCTCTATTGGAGCCTGATTCAAGTTTGTTCAAATCTGGTCTATGGGTTGATATTTGGCTTCCTATGGGAGCCCGAATTTTAATATTTTGGCTCCTTATTTGAGCCCAAAGTTTAACTTAATGCAATGTGAGGACACTTCTTTAAAAACCTCCTTGTTCAGATCCACCAGTCAGAATTCTTTCATATTTGGTATATACATTTATAACATCTCAAGAGGGATCAGATTCAAGTTTGTTCAATTTGAGTCCCTGGCTTATTATTTGGGCTATCTATGGGCAGGGTTGGGGGTGGGGACAGGGGAGCATGTTAGGTTCAGGTTTGTTCAGATCCATTTCCATAAAATTTGCATTTGCCTGGCTTCATTCCTTTGTAGTGTTGATGAACCATGTCTAACTGAATGTGACCCCAAACACTTCTTTGAACCACTTTGGCCGGTGAGCGATTAAGGCCCATTGGGGCCTCTTGTAAATTTATAAGAAGCTGGCAAATCGTTGTGACTCCTAAACATTGTTATAATGAATTGGCAAATAATTGTCTCCTGCTTTTTTAAAAAAAACAGGAGATATTAAATTCGGGGTGTCCTTCCGTCCTTCCGTGTTTTTCGTTTCCAGACTCTAACTTTCCTTACCTTGACCGGATTTTGATGAAATTTGAGTAGTGGATCACTTTCATCAATTGTGGGTCCAAGTTCGAATATGGGCATTTTCCGTGCATATTTAAGTAAGTTGCTGAAATTTGATTGGCTGACGGTTTCCAGACTCTAACTTTCCTTAAAATCAACCAATTTCGATGAAATTTCATATATGGATTACTTTTATCAATACCTAGGTCAAGTTCGAATGTGGGAAATTTTGTACCGAAAATCTGTCCATCTGCCTGTCCATCTGCCCCGTGCGTCAACGCACCTCGGACTAAAAGCCGTATTTATGAACCGATCTTCACGAAACTTCTTGGGTATCTTTGTTATCATTGTGAGACCAGAATATGTGTTTTTTTGGTCCAAAATTCAAGATGGCCACCAATAGCCATTTTGTTCTGAAATTGGGTGTAATCAGTTTTTTGTACAGAACTTATATACGAAAGTTCGGATTTGAATAAATTTTTGTATGAATGTTTAATAACATGCAATACATCACTTATAATACGGATTTTGTTCTCGTGCAAAAATTATGCAAATTAGGGAAACTTTGATTTATTCAGTGCTACTACTAATACACAGTAAGTGCACACCTTCCGTGTTTTTCGTTTCCAGACTCTACCTTCCCTTACAGTCCGTTGATTTCGATGGAATTTGGGTAGTAGATCACTTTCATCAATTGTGTGCCCCTTGGGGCCTCTTGTTTATTTATAAGAAGCTGGCAAATCATTGCGACTCCTAAACATTGTTATAACGAATTGGCAAATAATTGTCTCCTGCTTTTTGAAAAAAAAACGGAGATATTAAATTCGGGGTATCCTTCCGTCCTTCCGTGTTTTTCGTTTCCAGACTCTGACTTTCCTTACCTTGACCGGATTTTGATGAAATTTGGGTAATAGATCACTTTCATCAGTTGTGGGTCCAAGTTCGAACATGGGCGTTTTCTGCGCATATTTAATTAGGTTGCTTAAATTTGATTGGCTGATGGTTTCCAGACTCGAACTTTCCTTTAGAGTCAACCGATTTCAATGAAGTTTCATATATCGATTACTCTTATCAATACCTAGGTCAAGTTCGAAAGTGGGAAATTTTGTACCGAAAATCACTCCGTCTGCCTGTCTGTCTGTCCATGCATTAATGCACCCTGGACTAAAAGCCGTATTTATGAACCGATCTTCACGAAACGTCTTGTGTATCTTTGGTATCATTGTGAGACCAGAATATGTCTTCATCATTACTTCTTTTGCAACTCTACAAAATCAGACTCTCCCAGTACCATATACAGACCACCATATTATCTGGACATCACTTCCAACATTTCATTAACTTCCAATCAGAAGCTTTACAGGTTGTTTAACACTTTTCACATCTGTTTAATGTAATATGTCTTATCATACAGTCTTCTTAATTTTTAGTGATTCTCACAGTTATACTCCACATCACTTTACTTGCTTTGACAGTGACCTCCATGAAAATAAATATGATAACCACTGTCTGAAGCACTGGCTGTTCTGTCTCTTCTAAATAACTTCCACTTGCAACTCAGCTGTATTCCACTGGATGCATTAATTCCCCTTGAAACTGCTGCCCCGCGGGATCTACTGATTCACTGAATTTGCTTGTTATGATGAGAGTTGTGATATCGTTACAATGAGTTGAGAAGTCATTTTAACACATTGTAAAGTTCTTATAGCGATTTGACCTGTAGATATAGCGAGTTGGAAAGCCACTATGATGAGTAGATAGGTTGTTAAATGAGCAAAATAACAAATCATTATATTGAGTCTCAGACATTGATATAACGAATTACCAAGCTATTACGAGGAATTGTAAAGTTGTTTTGAGTTGTTCTGCCATTATGGCGAGTTGTGGAGTCATTATAACTGTTTGACAAGCCATTATACCGAGTCCCAAATGTATGTGTAACGAACTGGCAAGTCACTATGAGTTGTTAAGTCATGTAATGAGTTTACATATCATTTCAAAGAGGTGTGAAGCCACATAACAAAAAGCTGAAAAGTAGTTATATTGAGATAAGTCGTTATAACAAAGTAAGTTTTCTAATCATTATAAAGAGGTTTTGTTGAATTATAAAAAGTAAATTATAAGGGGTTCCAAAAGTCATTAAAACTATGAGTCGGTAAGTCACAATGAGTTATGAAATAATTATAACAAGTTGTAAAGCTATTCTAATGGACAGTCATGTCATTATAAAGAGTAGACATCATTATAATGAGGTGTGTAGTCGTTATTACATATAAATGGCTTTGATGTTGTTAAAAAGAGTTGACTAATTGTTATACTAATATGTGAAATAATTATAACGAGTTGTAAAGTCATTATAATGAGCTGGCAAGTTATTATAAGTTGTGATGTCATTCGAGATAGTTGTTACGTTGTTATAACGAGATGTCAAGTTGCGAGTTCCAAATTTCAATATATATAATGAGTTTGGAAATTGATAATGAGGATTTGACATGTTGTTATAATGGTGTTCAAGTTGTTATAAGGAGCTGCAAAGTTTTGAAGTCATTTTACGACTTGAGAAGTGGTTATATCTAGTTGACAAGTCATTATGACAAATTGTGAAGTAGTTAGAAGTTGTTAGAATGAGTTCCTTATAAGGAGTTCATTAGTCATTGTAAAGAGTTATAATCTCATTATAATGAGTTTAAAAGTCATTACGATGAGTTCCCAAAGTTGTTATACTGAGTTGTTAAGTCATTACAACGTGTTGTGCTGCCATTGGTATAATGAGTTTCACAGACTTGGACAAGTCATTCTAACGAATTGCACAGTCGTTATGTGTCAAAAGCAAAAGTTGTTATAATGAGTCACGAAGTCATTATAACGAGTTGTGAGTTGTGAGGTCATTATAATGACTCATGGTGCCATTAGAATAAGCTGACAAGTCATTATAATAAGTTTATAATGTAATTATAATGAGTCGACAAAGTCGTTATGTTGGTATCAAAACTTGCTATAACGAGTTTAGAAGTCTGTGTACTGCACTGACAAGCCATGCATCATAACTATAATGAGTCATCAAGTTGTTATACCGAGCTGCCAAATCGTGATAGCGAGTTGTGAAGTTATTACAACAGATTGAACTGTCATTAAATCAAGTTGATAAGTCGGTATAAAGAGTTGGCAAGTTCTTTCCTTGATTGACAAGTCATTATAATGGTTTGGGTTCTGAGTTTTGAAGCCATTTTATGTACATCTGTTGTGGACTGATCACTTTCATCGGATGGATAATATTTCTACTGATGCAACAATATTAGATTCAAAACAATAATTATAGGAATAGTCATCGAAGATTTATTTATTGAAGGGTACAAACCGGTTCTTCATTAATTAAAAAAGTTTCCTGATGAAGTTAAATCAAAGTTAAAGAGACATCACTTGTTGACACTTCTCTCATATATTTAAGAACCATTGCCCTCCAGTCCTCTGGCCAAACTTTGCCAATGAAGGATATACTGAAATTCGAGCTTGAATCTTTCCCTTTATCTATGTTCCTCGAATCGGCTGACTTGCGTATTGCCAAATCCAAGTCGGATCTGAAGAATAAGCTGGCATGTGTAGTAACCTCATGAAAGTTACCAGTACCACAGTTCACTGTGATCAACGGCTGTGCAATCATGTGGGTACTGCACCGTCCCACAAACGGTACTGTCGCAGACTTTGTGTCAACATTCTCTAATCACCACATACCTTATGAACTCAAATGTATATCTTATCTTTGACAGGTATTTTGACTGTAGCATCAAGTCATCTGCCTGCACAGAATGTGGCAAATGCATGCCCAGAAAGCACAAGCTGGCACCTTACATCCCACTGCCATAAAAGCAAGTAGTTCTGTCGAGTTTCAGAAACAAAAAGCAACTCATACGCCTCATATGTTCACACATTATCGAATGCGTCACGAATGGTAGTCACTCAAATACACTAGTCATAACAGGTGAATCTTGCATACCAACACTCATTAGGTCAGGTGACGTGCAAGAATTTGGTGAGTTATTCACAGAGTATGAAGAGGCCAACATTTGCCAACAAGTCAATAACATCCAGAAATCATGCAAAGACATTTGTCGCATTATCAGATGACTGACATGGACGTGTTTGTCCTCCTAACTGTCTTCTATTGGAAGAACAAAATGGGCTGCTTATTGACAATGGAAGCCACGAGTGGGGAAACAAAGGTCATCGACATAGGTGAAACATGCAAGAATAATGCCACAATTGTCCCAAAACTCATCCCAGCACATGCACTATCAGGCTGTGGCACTGTCGCACAATTGCACGATGTTGGCAAAGTAGGTATGTTGAAGAGACTGCAGAGTTATTCATTGGGCGGGCCTGGCGATTATCATGCCGACATGGACGCTATGTGTGTCCAAAGTACCCTCCTAATCAGTGCTTGTTATAGTTATCCAGTTACAGAAATGACCGAAGCCAAGGTCAATGTCTGGACATTCAAAATGGCAAAGGCCTGATTATCTGCCCCAAGCTAGCAAACCTTCCACCCACAACTGAGTCATTCCACAAGAATGTTGAAAGGACCCACCTTAAAGACATGCATTGGTATTCTTGTGACTCGGGCATTCCACTAAAACTCGATCCATCTGATTTTGGATGGACCTCTGATGACAAATCTAAGACTTTGAAACCAATAGGTATTCTCGACTCTGTACATGCTGCCC
Source organism: Pictodentalium vernedei (assembly GCA_031216915.1). Taxonomy (NCBI): domain Eukaryota; kingdom Metazoa; phylum Mollusca; class Scaphopoda; order Dentaliida; family Dentaliidae; genus Pictodentalium; species Pictodentalium vernedei. Next base: position 558,799,473 of record CM062296.1, read on the forward strand.
AGAACAGGTATTGGATTTTGTCAAGTGTGGTTGTATTTCGTCCAAGGCATGTTAATCCAAGAGATGCACTTGTATCTTCGCAAACATCCCATGCACCATGGTATGTCATTGCAAAGGTGATTCGAACACGTGGCACAGTGAGCACAGTTGGGGGAATGTCGAGCCACATGACCGCTTAGATGATGATGCTGATGACGAACACTTGAAATGAACTCGGTGCAAGATGAGTGGATTTTTAGCTCACCGAAGGGAGCTTAACTTATCACTTGCCGTCCGTCGTCTGTCGCCGTCCGTCATTGTCCGTCGTGAACTTTACATTATTGACTACTCCTCCCAAACTACTGGATCAAATTGAACCAAATTTGGTGTGCATGTCCGTCATTGTCCGTCGTGAACTTTACATTATTGACTACTCCTCCCAAACTACTGAATTGAACCAAATTTGGTGAGCATGTTCCCCATCATATGTCAATTCAAACTTATACAAATAAACATGCCGCACCCACAGGGGGCACCACAAGGGGCATAACTCTGATAGCACCCATGAATTTCTTTCCAAAATTCAAAAAAATCTTCTTCAGATCCACCAGGCAGAATTCTTTCCTATTTGGTATACATCATCTCTAGGGGGGCAGATTCAAGTTTGTTCAAATTGGCCCCCTGGATTCATATTTGGGCTCACTATAGAAGCCCGAATTTGAACTTAGTGCATTTCTGGCAAATTTCTTAAAAAATCTTCTTCTCCAGATCCAGCAGGCAGAATCTTTTGATATTTGGTATGCAACATTGTGGGGTATATCTGATTCAAGTTTGTTCAAATCGACCCCCTGGGTTAATATTTGGGCTCAGTATAGGAGCCCAAATTTGAACTTAGTGCATTTCAGGCAAATTTCTTTAAAAATCTTCTTCTCAAGATTCAGCAGGCAGAATCTTTTGATATTGGGTATGCAGCATGCTTAGGGGGGTGAGATTCAAGTTTGTTCAAGCCAAGTCCCTGGGTTCATATTTGGGCTCACTGTGGTAGCCCGAATTTTAACTTAGTTCAAAATGAGGAATCTTCTTTAAAAATCTTCTTCTTCAGATCCAGCAGTTGGAATGTTTTGATATTTGGTATGCCGCATCCTTAGGGGGGTGAGATTCAAGTTTGTTAAAGCCATGTCCCTAGGTTCATATTTGGGCTCCCTATGGGAGCCCGAATGATAACTCAGTTCAAAATGAGGAATTTTCTTTAAAAATCTTCTTCTTCAGATCTAGCAGTCAGAATGTTTTGATATTTGGTATGCAGCATCCTTAGGGGGGTGAGATTCAAGTTTGTTCAAGCCATATTCCTAGGTCCATATTTGGGCTCACTGTGGGAGCCCGAATAATAACTTAGTTCAAAATGAGGAATTTTTCTTTAAAAATCTTCTTCTTCAGATCTAGCAGTGAGAATGTTTTTTTAATATTTGGTATGCAGCATCCTTAGGGGGTGAGATTCTAGTTTGTTCAAGCCATGTCCCTAGGTCCATATTTGGGCTCACTATGGGAGCCTGAATGATAACTCAGTTCGAAATAAGGAATTTTCTTTAAAAATCTTCTTCTTCAGATCCAGCAGTCGGAATGTTTTGATATGTGGTGTGAAGCATCCTTAGGGGGGATGAGATTCAAGTTTGTTAAAGCCAAGTCCCTGGGTCCATATTTGGGCTCCCTGTGGGAGCCCGAATTATAACTTAGTCAATATGATGAATTTTTCTTTAAAAATCTTCTTCTTCAGATTTAGCAGTCGCAATGTTTTGATGTTTGGCATGCAGCATCCTTAGGGGGTGAGATTCAAGTTTGTTCAAGCCAAGTCCCTGGGTTCATATTTGGGCTCACTGTAGGAGTCCGAATGATAACTTAGTTCAAAATGGGGAATTTTCTTTAAAAATCTTCTTCTTCAGATCTAGCAGTGAGAATGTTTTTTTAATATTTGGTATGCAGCATCCTTAGGGGGTGAGATTCTAGTTTGTTGAAGCCATGTCCCTAGGTCCATATTTGGGCTCACTATGGGAGCCCGAATGATAACTCAGTTCGAAATAAGGAATTTTCTTCAAAAATCTTCTTCTTCAGATCCAGCAGTCGGAATGTTTTGATAGGTGGTGTGAAGCATCCATAGGGGGGATGAGATTCAAGTTTGTTAAAGCCAAGTCCCTGGGTCCATATTTGGGCTCCCTGTGGGAGCCCGAATTATAACTTAGTCAATATGAGGAATTTTTCTTTAAAAATCTTCTTCTTCAGATTTAGCAGTCGCAATGTTTTGATGTTTGGCATGCAGCATCCTTAGGGGGTGAGATTCAAGTTTGTTCAAGCCAAGTCCCTGGGTTCATATTTGGGCTCACTGTGGGAGTCCGAATGATAACTTAGTTCAAAATGAGGAATTTTCTTTAAAAATCTTCTTCTTCAGATCCAGCAGTTGGAATGTTTTGATATTTGGTATGCCGCATCCTTAGGGGGTGAGATTCAAGTTTGTTCAAGCCATGACCCTAGATCCATATTTGGGCTCACTATGGGAGCCCGAATGATAACTCAGTTCAAAATGAGGAATTTTCTTTAAAAATCTTCTTCTTCAGATCTAGCAGTCAGAATGTTTTGATATTTGGTATGCAGCATCCTTAGGGGGGTGAGATTCAAGTTTGTTCAAGCCATATTCCTAGGGCCATATTTGGGCTCAATGTGGGAGCCCGAATAATAGCTTAGTTCAAAATGAGGAATTTTCTTTAAAAATCTTCTTCTTCAGATCTAGCAGTGAGAATGTTTTAATATTTGGTATGCAGCATTTTTAGGGGGTGAGATTCAAGTTTGTTCAAGCCATGTCCCTAGGTCCATATTTGGGCTCACTGTGGGAGCCCGAATTCTAACTTAGTTCAAAATGAGGAATTTTCTTTAAAAATCTTCTTCTTCAGATCCAGCAGTCGGAATGTTTTGATATGTGGTGTGAAGCATCCTTAGGGGGGGGGGGATGAGATTCAAGTTTGTTAAAGCCAAGTTCCTGGGTCCATATTTGGGCTCCCTGTGGGAGCCCGAATTATAACTTAGTCAATATGAGGAATTTTTCTTTAAAAATCTTCTTCTTCAGATTTAGCAGTCGCAATGTTTTGATGTTTGGCATGCAGCATCCTTAGGGGGTGAGATTCAAGTTTGTTCAAGCCAAGTCCCTGGGTTCATACTGTGGGAGCCCGAATGATAACTTAGTTCAAAATGAGGAATTTTCTTTAAAAATCTTCTTCTTCAGATCCAGTAGATGAATGCTTTTAATATTTGGTATGCAGCATCCTTGGGGGGTAAGATTCAAGTTTGTTCAAGCCATGTCCCAAGTTCCATAAAATTTGTCTCTCATGACTTAATTCCTTTGTAGTGTTGATAAACCATGTCTAACTGAATGTGACCACAAATACTTCTTTGAACTACTTTGGCCGGTGAGCGAGTAAGGCTCCTTGGGGCCTCTTGTTGTTAAAGTAGTGGACATGTTAGGCGCCATGTCTGAACTCAGTGGACTGGAATAAGTTTACGTTTTGAACACAATCTATACCAGGAAAGTGTTGCTATGTTGTCTAATTTGTTCTCCAAATTAAGTCTCCAAAATATCTCAGCTGGCTAGGAAAATGATTTCCTCGACAAATTGGTTGATTTCCCAGCCATTTTGGTGGCCATCTCTATACCTACAATGGTCAAATATCTTGAAATCCTTGGATTTAGTGAAATCTCTAGGTTGATTTCACTTTAGCACAATGATATACCTTATCAATAACAGTACAATAGCACAGAAATGGTTAATTCTTAATGTTCCGAAAATTTGGTCGCCATTTTATCGGCCATTTTTTTTTAAAATGCAAATAGCTCAAATTCCCCAAAGTTTACAGACTGGCATCAATCGCCTTTGAATTTAGGACACAAAGTTACCATAGAAACACCAAAAACATTGCGCCGACACCAAAATTTGAAGGTTCAACCCAAAATCCACTAATCTGTGTCGGACTATAGGAAAAACATGTAACATATATATGTATGAAAACTCTTTTTACTGTTTCGTAATTAATCAATTTAAATATCATAAGTGGATCTGAAACTATCGGACCTATAGGCATAGATGTCTTGAATTAATATTGTCTTTATATTGTTTTTAGCTCACCTGACTGAAAGTCAGGGTGAGCTATTCTGATCACTTTTCGTCCGTCGTCCATCGTCTGGCGTCCGTTGTCCGTCATCCGTCGTGAAGGTGGTGTTTGGGCTTTTTCTCCCAAACCACTGGCTGCATATTAATGAAATTTCATGTGAGTAGGGGTTATATAAGTGGATTTTGATTTTTTGTCAAATTAGGTTTCGGCTCACATTGAGCAGAGGGATGGGGCAAAAATGCTCCAATTCTTAAAAAATCTTCTTCTCAAGAACCAGCAATAGCAGAGACTTGATATTTGGTATGCAGCTTCCTTTTGAGGTGTAGACTCAAGTTTGTTCAAGAGAAGTTGGAGGGGCTATATTTGACGATGTTAAAGGAGGTTAAAGGAGGGGCAAAAATTTTGGCCCCGCCCCAAATTTCTGTTTTCCAAACCGCGAGGCCAATTTGAACCAAATTTTACATGAGTGCTTATTGGGTCATAAGTACCTAATTTATGCCGAAATTTTTTTCCCCATAGCCACTGGAGCTAAAAATAGTAAAAAATGAAAACGCCCATATCTCCAAAACTACACGGCACTGCTTTTAACCTCCTTTAACATCGTCAAATATAGCCCCTCCAACTTCTCTTGAACAAACTTGAGTCTACACCTCAAAAGGAAGCTGCATACCAAATATCAAGTCTCTGCTATTGCTGGTTCTTGAGAAGAAGATTTTTTAAGAATTGGAGCATTTTTGCCCCATCCCTCTGCTCAATGTGAGCCGAAACCTAATTTGACAAAAAATCAAAATCCACTTATATAACCCCTACTCACATGAAATTTCATTAATATGCGGCCAGTGGTTTGGGAGAAAAAGCCCAAACACCACCTTCACGACGGACGACGGACGCCAGACGATGGACGACGGACGAAAAGTGATCAGAATAGCTCACCCTGACTTTCAGTCAGGTGAGCTAAAAACAATATTAATTCAAGACATCTATGCCTATAGGTCCGATAGTTTTAGATCCACTTATGATATTTAAATTGATTAATTACGAAACAGTAAAAAGAGTTTTCATACATATGTATGTTACATGTTTTTCCTATAGTCCGACACAGATTAGTGGATTTTGGGTTGAACCTTCAAATTTTGGTGTCAGCGCAATGTTTTTGGTGTTTCTATGGTAACTTTGTGTCCTAGATTCAAAGGCGATTGATGCCAGTCTGTAAACTTTGGGGAATTTGAGCTATTTGCATTTTAAAAAAAAATGGCCGATAAAATGGCGACCAAATTTTCGGAACATTAAGAATTAACCATTTCTGTGCTATTGTACTGTTATTTATAAGGTATATCATTGTGCTAAAGTGAAATAAACCTAGAGATTTCACTAAATCCAAGGATTTCAAGATATTTGACCATTGTAGGTATAGAGATGGCCACCAAAATGGCTGGGAAATCAACCAATTTGTCGAGGAAATCATTTTCCTAGCCAGCTGAGATATTTTGGAGACTTAATTTGGAGAACAAATTAGACAACATAGCAACACTTTCCTGGTATAGATTGTGTTCAAAACGTAAACTTATTCCAGTCCACTGAGTTCAGACATGGCGTCTAACATGTCCACTACTTTAACAACAAGAGGCCCCAAGGAGCCTTAATCGCTCACCGGCCAAAGTAGTTCAAAGAAGTATTTGTGGTCACATTCAGTTAGACATGGTTTATCAACACTACAAAGGAATTAAGTCATGAGAGACAAATTTTATGGAACTTGGGACATGGCTTGAACAAACTTGAATCTTACCCCCCAAGGATGCTGCATACCAAATATTAAAAGCATTCATCTACTGGATCTGAAGAAGAAGATTTTTAAAGAAAATTCCTCATTTTGAACTAAGTTATCATTCGGGCTCCCACAGTGAGCCCAAATATGAACCCAGGGACTTGGCTTGAACAAACTTGAATCTCACCCCCTAAGGATGCTGCGTGCCAAACATCAAAACATTGCTACTGCTAAATCTGAAGAAGAAGATTTTTAAAGAAAAATTCCTCATATTGACTAAGTTATAATTCGGGCTCCCACAGGGAGCCCAAATATGGACCCAGGAACTTGGCTTTAACAAACTTGAATCTCATCCCCCCCTAAGGATGCTTCACACCACATATCAAAACATTCTGACTGCTGGATCTGAAGAAGAAGATTTTTAAAGAAAATTCCTCATTTTGAACTAAGTTAGAATGCGGGCTCCCACAGTGAGCCCAAATATGGACCTAGGGACATGGCTTGAACAAACTTGAATCTCACCCCCTAAGGATGCTGCATACCAAATATTAAAACATTCTCACTGCTAGATCTGAAGAAGAAGATTTTTAAAGAAAATTCCTCATTTTGAACTAAGCTATTATTCGGGCTCCCACAGTGAGCCCAAATATGTCCCTAGGAATATGGCTTGAACAAACTAGAATCTCACCCCCTAAGGATGCTGCATACCAAATATTAAAAAAACATTCTCACTGCTAGATCTGAAGAAGAAGATTTTTAAAGAAAATTCCTCATTTTGAACTAAGTTATCATTCGGACTCCCACAGTGAGCCCAAATATGAACCCAGGGACTTGGCTTGAACAAACTTGAATCTCACCCCCTAAGGATGCTGCATGCCAAACATCAAAACATTGCGACTGCTAAATCTGAAGAAGAAGATTTTTAAAGAAAAATTCCTCATATTGACTAAGTTATAATTCGGGCTCCCACAGGGAGCCCAAATATGGACCCAGGGACTTGGCTTTAACAAACTTGAATCTCATCCCCCCTAAGGATGCTTCACACCACATATCAAAACATTCCGACTGCTGGATCTGAAGAAGAAGATTTTTAAAGAAAATTCCTTATTTTGAACTGAGTTATCATTCGGGCTCCCATAGTGAGCCCAAATATGGACCTAGGGACATGGCTTGAACAAACTAGAATCTCACCCCCTAAGGATGCTGCATACCAAATATTAAAAAAACATTCTCACTGCTAGATCTGAAGAAGAAGATTTTTAAAGAAAATTCCTCATTTTGAACTAAGTTATTATTCGGGCTCCCACAGTGAGCCCAAATATGGACCTAGGAATATGGCTTGAACAAACTTGAATCTCACCCCCCTAAGGATGCTGCATACCAAATATCAAACCATTCTGACTGCTAGATCTGAAGAAGAAGATTTTTAAAGAAAATTCCTCATTTTGAACTGAGTTATCATTCGGGCTCCCATAGTGAGCCCAAATATGGACCTAGGGACATGGCTTGAACAAACTTGAATCTCACCCCCCTAAGGATGCGGCATACCAAATATCAAAACATTCCAACTGCTGGATCTGAAGAAGAAGATTTTTAAAGAAGATTCCTCATTTTGAACTAAGTTAAAATTTGGGCTACCACAGTGAGCCCAAATATGAACCCAGGGACTTGGCTTGAACAAACTTGAATCTCACCCCCCTAAGCATGCTGCATACCCAATATCAAAAGATTCTGCCTGCTGAATCTTGAGAAGAAGATTTTTAAAGAAATTTGCCTGAAATGCACTAAGTTCAAATTTGGGCTCCTATACTGAGCCCAAATATGAACCCAGGGGGTCGATTTGAACAAACTTGAATCAGATATACCCCACAATGTTGCATACCAAATATCAAAAGATTCTGCCTGCTGGATCTGGAGAAGAAGATTTTTTAAGAAATTTGCCAGAAATGCACTAAGTTCAAATTCGGGCTTCTATAGTGAACCCAAATATGAATCCAGGGGGCCAATTTGAACAAACTTGAATCTGCCCCCCCTAGAGATGATGTATACCAAATAGGAAAGAATTCTGCCTGGTGGATCTGAAGAAGATTTTTTTGAATTTTGGAAAGAAATTCATGGGTGCTATCAGAGTTATGCCCCTTGTGGTGCCCCCTGTGGGTGCGGCATGTTTATTTGTATAAGTTTGAATTGACATATGATGGGGAACATGCTCACCAAATTTGGTTCAATTCAGTAGTTTGGGAGGAGTAGTCAATAATGTAAAGTTCACGACGGACAATGACGGACATGCACACCAAATTTGGTTCAATTTGATCCAGTAGTTTGGGAGGAGTAGTCAATAATGTAAAGTTCATGACGGACAATGACGGACGGCGACAGACGACGGACGGCAAGTGATAAGTTAAGCTCCCTTCGGTGAGCTAAAAATCCACTCATCTTGCACCGAGTTCATTTCAAGTGTTCGTCATCAGCATCATCATCTAAGCGGTCATGTGGCTCGACATTCCCCCAACTGTGCTCACTGTGCCACGTGTTCGAATCACCTTTGCAATGACATACCATGGTGCATGGGATGTTTGCGAAGATACAAGTGCATCTCTTGGATTAACATGCCTTGGACGAAATACAACCACACTTGACAAAATCCAATACCTGTTCTGGGCAGCATGTACAGAGTCGAGAATACCTATTGGTTTCAAAGTCTTAGATTTGTCATCAGAGGTCCATCCAAAATCAGATGGATCGAGTTTTAGTGGAATGCCCGAGTCACAAGAATACCAATGCATGTCTTTAAGGTGGGTCCTTTCAACATTCTTGTGGAATGACTCAGTTGTGGGTGGAAGGTTTGCTAGCTTGGGGCAGATAATCAGGCCTTTGCCGTTTTGGATATCCAGACATTGACCTTGGCTTCGGTCATTTCTGTAACTGGATAACTATAACAAGCACTGATTAGGAGGGTACTTTGGACACACATAGCGTCCATGTCGGCATGATAATCGCCAGGCCCGCCCAATGAATAACTCTGCAGTCTCTTCAACATACCTACTTTGCCAACATCGTGCAATTGTGCGACAGTGCCACAGCCTGATAGTGCATGTGCTGGGATGAGTTTTGGGACAATTGTGGCATTATTCTTGCATGTTTCACCTATGTCGATGACCTTTGTTTCCCCACTCGTGGCTTCCATTGTCAATAAGCAGCCCATTTTGTTCTTCCAATAGAAGACAGTTAGGAGGACAAACACGTCCATGTCAGTCATCTGATAATGCGACAAATGTCTTTGCATGATTTCTGGATGTTATTGACTTGTTGGCAAATGTTGGCCTCTTCATACTCTGTGAATAACTCACCAAATTCTTGCACGTCACCTGACCTAATGAGTGTTGGTATGCAAGATTCACCTGTTATGACTAGTGTATTTGAGTGACTACCATTCGTGACGCATTCGATAATGTGTGAACATATGAGGCGTATGAGTTGCTTTTTGTTTCTGAAACTCGACAGAACTACTTGCTTTTATGGCAGTGGGATGTAAGGTGCCAGCTTGTGCTTTCTGGGCATGCATTTGCCACATTCTGTGCAGGCAGATGACTTGATGCTACAGTCAAAATACCTGTCAAAGATAAGATATACATTTGAGTTCATAAGGTATGTGGTGATTAGAGAATGTTGACACAAAGTCTGCGACAGTACCGTTTGTGGGACGGTGCAGTACCCACATGATTGCACAGCCGTTGATCACAGTGAACTGTGGTACTGGTAACTTTCATGAGGTTACTACACATGCCAGCTTATTCTTCAGATCCGACTTGGATTTGGCAATACGCAAGTCAGCCGATTCGAGGAACATAGATAAAGGGAAAGATTCAAGCTCGTATTTCAGTATATCCTTCATTGGCAAAGTTTGGCCAGAGGACTGGAGGGCAATGGTTCTTAAATATATGAGAGAAGTGTCAACAAGTGATGTCTCTTTAACTTTGATTTAACTTCATCAGGAAACTTTTTTAATTAATGAAGAACCGGTTTGTACCCTTCAATAAATAAATCTTCGATGACTATTCCTATAATTATTGTTTTGAATCTAATATTGTTGCATCAGTAGAAATATTATCCATCCGATGAAAGTGATCAGTCCACAACAGATGTACATAAAATGGCTTCAAAACTCAGAACCCAAACCATTATAATGACTTGTCAATCAAGGAAAGAGCTTGCCAACTCTTTATACCGACTTATCAACTTGATTTAATGACAGTACAATCTGTTGTAATAACTTCACAACTCGCTATCACGATTTGGCAGCTCGGTATAACAACTTGATGACTCATTATAGTTATGATGCATGGCTTGTCAGTGCAGTACACAGACTTCTAAACTCGTTATAGCAAGTTTTGATACCAACATAACGACTTTGTCGACTCATTATAATTACATTATAAACTTATTATAATGACTTGTCAGCTTATTCTAATGGCACCATGAGTCATTATAATGACCTCACAACTCACAACTCATTATAATGACTTCGTGACTCATTATAACAACTTTTGACACATAACGACTGTGCAATTCGTTAGAATGACTTGTCCAAGTCTGTGAAACTCATTATACCAATGGCAGCACAACACGTTGTAATGACTTAACAACTCAGTATAACAACTTTGGGAACTCATCGTAATGACTTTTAAACTCATTATAATGAGATTATAACTCTTTACAATGACTAATGAACTCCTTATAAGGAACTCATTCTAACAACTTCTAACTACTTCACAATTTGTCATAATGACTTGTCAACTAGATATAACCACTTCTCAAGTCGTAAAATGACTTCAAAACTTTGCAGCTCCTTATAACAACTTGAACACCATTATAACAACATGTCAAATCCTCATTATCAATTTCCAAACTCATTATATATATTGAAATTTGGAACTCGCAACTTGACATCTCGTTATAACAACGTAACAACTATCTCGAATGACATCACAACTTATAATAACTTGCCAGCTCATTATAATGACTTTACAACTCGTTATAATTATTTCACATATTAGTATAACAATTAGTCAACTCTTTTTAACAACATCAAAGCCATTTATATGTAATAACGACTACACACCTCATTATAATGATGTCTACTCTTTATAATGACATGACTGTCCATTAGAATAGCTTTACAACTTGTTATAATTATTTCATAACTCATTGTGACTTACCAACTCATAGTTTTAATGACTTTTGGAACCCCTTATAATTTACTTTTTATAATTCAACAAAACCTCTTTATAATGATTAGAAAACTTACTTTGTTATAACGACTTATCTCAATATAACTACTTTTCAGCTTTTTGTTATGTGGCTTCACACCTCTTTGAAATGATATGTAAACTCATTACATGACTTAACAACTCATAGTGACTTGCCAGTTCGTTACACATACATTTGGGACTCGGTATAATGGCTTGTCAAACAGTTATAATGACTCCACAACTCGCCATAATGGCAGAACAACTCAAAACAACTTTACAATTCCTCGTAATAGCTTGGTAATTCGTTATATCAATGTCTGAGACTCAATATAATGATTTGTTATTTTGCTCATTTAACAACCTATCTACTCATCATAGTGGCTTTCCAACTCGCTATATCTACAGGTCAAATCGCTATAAGAACTTTACAATGTGTTAAAATGACTTCTCAACTCATTGTAACGATATCACAACTCTCATCATAACAAGCAAATTCAGTGAATTAGTAGATCCCGCGGGGCAGCAGTTTCAAGGGGAATTAATGCATCCAGTGGAATACAGCTGAGTTGCAAGTGGAAGTTATTTAGAAGAGACAGAACAGCCAGTGCTTCAGACAGTGGTTATCATATTTATTTTCATGGAGGTCACTGTCAAAGCAAGTAAAGTGATGTGGAGTATAACTGTGAGAATCACTAAAAATTAAGAAGACTGTATGATAAGACATATTACATTAAACAGATGTGAAAAGTGTTAAACAACCTGTAAAGCTTATGATTGGAAGTTAATGAAATGTTGGAAGTGATGTCCAGATAATATGGTGGTCTGTATATGGTACTGGGAGAGTCTGATTTTGTAGAGTTGCAAAAGAAGTAATGATGAAGACATATTCTGGTCTCACAATGATACCAAAGATACACAAGACGTTTCGTGAAGATCGGTTCATAAATACGGCTTTTAGTCCAGGGTGCATTAATGCATGGACAGACAGACAGGCAGATGGAGTGATTTTCGGTACAAAATTTCCCACTTTCGAACTTGACCTAGGTATTGATAAGAGTAATCGATATATGAAACTTCATTGAAATCGGTTGACTCTAAAGGAAAGTTCGAGTCTGGAAACCATCAGCCAATCAAATTTAAGCAACCTAATTAAATATGCGCAGAAAACGCCCATGTTCGAACTTGGACCCACAACTGATGAAAGTGATCTACTACCCAAATTTCATCAAAATCCGGTCAAGGTAAGGAAAGTCAGAGTCTGGAAACGAAAAACACGGAAGGACGGAAGGATACCCCGAATTTAATATCTCCGTTTTTTTTTCAAAAAGCAGGAGACAATTATTTGCCAATTCGTTATAACAATGTTTAGGAGTCGCAATGATTTGCCAGCTTCTTATAAATAAACAAGAGGCCCCAAGGGGCACACAATTGATGAAAGTGATCTACTACCCAAATTCCATCGAAATCGACGGACTGTAAGGGAAGGTAGAGTCTGGAAACGAAAAACACGGAAGGTGTGCACTTACTGTGTATTAGTAGTAGCACTGAATAAATCAAAGTTTCCCTAATTTGCATAATTTTTGCACGAGAACAAAATCTGTATTATAAGTGATGTATTGCATGTTACTAAACATTCATACAAAAATTTATTCAAATCCGAACTTTCGTATATAAGTTCTGTACAAAAACCTGATTACACCCAATTTCAGAACAAAATGGCTATTGGTGGCCATCTTGAATTTTGGACCAAAAAAACACATATTCTGGTCTCACAATGATAACAAAGATACCCAAGAAGTTTCGTGAAGATCGGTTCATAAATACGGCTTTTAGTCCGAGGTGCGTTGACGCACGGGGCAGATGGACAGGCAGATGGACAGATTTTCGGTACAAAATTTCCCACATTCGAACTTGACCTAGGTATTGATAAAAGTAATCCATATATGAAATTTCATCGAAATTGGTTGATTTTAAGGAAAGTTAGAGTCTGGAAACCGTCAGCCAATCAAATTTCAGCAACTTACTTAAATATGCACGGAAAATGCCCATATTCGAACTTGGACCCACAATTGATGAAAGTGATCCACTACTCAAATTTCATCAAAATCCGGTCAAGGTAAGGAAAGTTAGAGTCTGGAAACGAAAAACACGGAAGGACGGAAGGACACCCCGAATTTAATATCTCCTGTTTTTTTTAAAAAAGCAGGAGACAATTATTTGCCAATTCATTATAACAATGTTTAGGAGTCACAACGATTTGCCAGCTTCTTATAAATATACAAGAGGCCCCAATGGGCCTTAATCGCTCACCGGCCAAAGTGGTTCAAAGAAGTGTTTGGGGTCACATTCAGTTAGACATGGTTCATCTTGCAGTGGAAAAATCTTCTTCTTCAGATCTAGCAATAAGAATGTTTTGATATTTGGTATGCAGCATCCTTAGGGGGGTGAGATTCAAGTTTGTTGAAGCCAAATCCCTGGGTTCATATGTAGGCTGAAAATTTGGGGTCCCGTTGCAGACTTCGAAATTTTGGACCAAAATCCAAAAGAATTTTTTTGTTTTTTGTGCGTTTCGGTCAATTTTAAGACAAAAAAACCCATTTTTTTTCCCCTGAAAATTTGGGGTGCGGGTGGGACTTAGAAAATTTTGGACCAAAATCCGAAAAAAAATTTATTTTTTTTTTTATGCATTTCTGTCAATTTTAAGACAAAAAAATTTTTTTTTTTCCCCCTGAAAATTTGGGGTGTGGGTTGGACATAGAAAATTTTGGACCAAAATCCCAAAAAATTTTTTTTTGTTTTTTATGCATTTCTGTCAATTTTAAGACAAAAAAATTTTTTTTTTTTTCACTTGAAAATTTGCAGTCCAGGGGGGACTTAAATCTGGAATTTTTGTTTTTTTGTTTTTTATGCATTTCTGTCAATTTTAAGACAAAAAAAAATTTTTTTTTTTCCCCTGAAAATTTGCGGTCCGGGTGGGAAAATTTTGGACCAAAATGCGAAAAAAAAATTTTTTTTTTTTATGCATTTCTGTCAATTTTGAGACAAAAATTTTTTTTTTTTTTTCCCCCTGAAAATTTGGGGTCCGGGTGGGACTTAATCTGGAATTTTTGTTTTTTTGTTTTTTATGCGTTTCTGTCAATTTTAAGATCAAACAAATTTTTTTTTTTTTTTTTTACCCTGAAAATTTGGGGTCCGGTGGGACTTAGAAAATTTTGGACCAAAATCCGTAAATTTTTTTTTTTGTGTTTTTTATGTGTTTCTGTCAATTCTAAGACAAAAAGAATTTTTTTTTTTTTTACACCGAAAATTTTGGGTCCGGAGGGACTTCGAAAATTTTGGACCAAAATCCGGAAATTTTTGTTTTTGTTTTTTATGCATTTCGGTCAGTTTTAAGACAAAAAAAAAAAAAAATTTTTTTACCCTGAATATTTGGGGTCTGGGTTGGACTTGGAAAATTTTGGACCAAAATCCATAAGTTTTTTGTTTTTTATGTGTTTCTGTCAATTTTAAGACAAAAAAAACATTTTTTTTTTACACCGAAAATTTGGGGTCCGGGTGGGACTTAGAAAATTTTGGACCAAAATCCGGAAATTAGTTTTAGCGTTTTTTATGCGTTTTAAGAAGAAGAACAAAATTTAGGCTGAAAGTATTTTGTTTGGGAAAAAAATCTGTTTTTTTATGTGTTTATCTCAATTTTGGGACGTAAAAAGTGCAGGAACTGAAAATAGAAGGAAAAATCCTGTTTATTGTGTGGGCACAATCGCTTCATCTAGTTGGTATATGCTTTTCTTAGGAGGGGCGTATGCAGCTTATTCAAGTCAAGTCCCTGGTTTGATATTTAGACTACCATGTCAGGTGAGCGTCCTCAGGCCCCCTGGGGCCTCTTGTATTTATTTACTATTTATTTATTGGTGTTTAAGGTCACATATTTTTATTCAGTTAAGTCAGATAAGCCAAAATCTAACAATATCAGGTTGTTTAATAAAACTGAATCAAGATGTAAATCAAAATTGACCTATTACACAACAAATAAACTATGCAAAAACTTATCATAAATGAGGATGGAGTGGGTGGGGGGCAGGCTGTATGATGGGGATGTGATTTGTTCGATTCTACAATTGAAGACAAAATAGGGGATAGAAGATTTTGTTTTCATATGGCCGCTCATATGAGCAGGCCGTATTATGGTATGGCGATGTCTGTCTGTCCATCTGTCCATCTGTCCATCCGTCCATCCATTAGCTTTTGTTTGTCCACGCAATAACTTGAAAACAATACATCCAACAGACACTATTTTTTTATTTGGTTGATTAGTCATGACTAGAGGAGGGTTCCTTTCGATAACCAGCATTCTTGCATATCCTAGATGGCCACCATGGCAGCCATCTTGTATTTTTAGGGACTTTTGATTCTCCATTTGATAATCCAGCAGATACTGTTTTTTATGGTTGATTAGTCATGCCTATAGGATGGTTCCTTTCGATAACCAGCATCATTGTCCGTCCGTCCATCCTTCCATCCATCCGTTAACTTTTGTTTGCCCATGTGATAACTTGAAAACATCATATCCAACAGATACTGTTTTTTTATGGTTGATTAGTCATGACTAGAGGATGGTTCCTTTCAATAACCAGCATCAGTGTCCATCCGTCTGTCTATCCATCCGTTAAATTTTATTTGTCCATGCTATAACTTTAAAACAATACATCCAACAGATACTGTTTTTTATGGTTGATCAGTCATGACTAGAGGATGGTTCCTTTCGGTAACCAACATTCTGGCATGTACAATATGGCTGCCATGGCAAATATCTGGGAGTTTTGGTGCTTTTTGATTCTCCACGCAATAACTTGAAAACAGTATATTCAATTTTAATCCAGGAATGAACAATTATTTTTGAAGGAATTATTGACCTTTTGTTCAACTAAAAATTTCTTCACAAGCGCAATTTCTTCATAGGCGGCCGTATATTGATCCACCGCCTGGCGGTGCACTTGTTTTAAATTTGTTTGTGGATTATATACTGACCAAAAGGCATATCTGGAACAGCTTGTCACAATACATATTACATAGGCTCCTTGTTATATTAATAATTATGATTAATAGCAGTGTTTGAACACACACCTTTCCAACAGCAGCAGGTTATTGACTGGCCCCAATTTCCCCAAATTTTCCCTGTCTGGAGTATCCCCCACTGACGCATCCCATTTGGTTCCCATGGTATTGATCATCTCAGTTGATGATTGCAGATGCATTTTACGTTCGATAGATGCCTCAAGGTAATGAAAACTTTTTATAGGGTGCAAGCTTAAAGTTGGATTGGTTAGGTAATCAGAAACACACAAGTGGTTTTATTTTTGGTCGAGTTGTGTTAACAACCGAGACCTGTTGTTTGGTGAAGGTCGATGTGCGTCCGGGCCGACGTCTGGGCATTGGGGCATCCCCTCACTGTTAGAACAATAACTTGAACATACGTTATCCGATTTGACTACTATTTTCCATACAGTTCTTTTGCAATAATATCTCAAATAGGTTCGAAAACTGGCCTGGCCCGATTTTTCCTTATAGAATTATGGGCCTTAATTTGTAAATTTTTACAAATTTTGAGCCCGTTAGCGCAATTACTTGAACAAACATTCTCAGATTTGACTAATATTTGCCATTCAGGTCTTTTGCAACAATATCTCAAGCGAGTTCGAAAACTGATCCAGCCCGATTTTTCATTATAGAGTTATGGACCTCAATTAGTCAATTTTTATGAATTTTGAGCTCGTTATCACAATAACTTGAACAGACGTTCTCCAATTTGACTAATATTTGCCATTCAGGTATTTTGCAATGATATCTCAAGCTAGTTCAAAAACTGGCCCGGCCCGGCCCTGTTTTTCATTACAGAGTTATGGGCCTTAATTAGTCCCCTACGGGAACCGTAAGGGGACTATAGGATTGCACTCCATCTGTCTGTGCGTCCGTCCGTCCATCTGTCCATCCATCTGTCCGTCCGTCCGTCCGTCCATCCATCTGTCCATCTGTCTGTCTGTCTCTCTGTCTGTCTGTTTTTTATGTTGCCACCTCTCCCTCCAACGTGCTTTAAGCTACACCTTTCATATTTGGTACATGGATAAATGGTTCTGAGGGGATGATGCACGCTCAAAATTTTTTTTCAAAATCCAAGATGGTGGAATGGCGGCCATTTTTGTTGTGTTTTTTAAGCTTTTTTTCTCTATTTTCATGTTACCACCCCTCCCACCAACATGGTTCAAGCTACACCTTTCATATTTGGTACATGGATAAATGGTTCTGAGGGGATGATGCATGCTCAAAATCTTTTTTTTCAAAATCCAAGATGGCGGAATGGCGGCCATTTTTGTTGTGTTTTTTAAGCTTTTTTTTCTCTTTCATGTTACCACCCCTCCCACCAACATGGTTCAAGCTACACCTTTCATATTTGGTACATGGATAAATGGTTCTGAGGGGATGATGCACGCTCAAATTTCTTTTTTCAAAATTCAAGATGGCGGAATGGCGGCAATTTTTGTTGAGTTTTTTAAGCTTTTTTTTCTCTATTTTCATGTTACCACCCCTCCCACCAACATGGTTCAAGCTACACCTTTCATATTTGGTACATGGATAGAGAGTTGGGAGGGGATGATGCACGTTCAATATTTTGTCTTCAAAATCCAAGATGGCGGCATGGCGGCCATTTTTGTTGTGTTTTTAAGCTTTTTTCTCTATTTTATGTTACCACCCCTCACTCCAACATGGTTCAAGCTAAACTTTTGATATCTGGCACATGGATAGAGGGTTGTAATGGTATGTTGCACGTTCAATATTTTTTTTCCAAAATTCAAAATGGCGGCATGGCAACCATTTCTGTTGTGTTTTTTAAACTTTTTTCTCTATTTTTTGTTACCACTGCTCCCTCCAACATGGTTCAAGCTGCACTTTTCATATATGGTACATGGATAAAGGGGTTGTGAGGGGATTATGCACGCTCAATATTTTTTTTTTAAAATCTAACATCTGTCTGTCTGTCCATTCATCGTACCGTTCGTCCATCTGTCCATCGTCCGTCTGTCTGTCTGTCTGTTTTTTATGTTATCACCTCTCCCTCCAACATGCTTTAAGCTACACCTTTCCTATTTGGTACATGGATAAATGGTTCTGAGGGGATGATGCACGCTCAAAATCTTTTTTTCAAAATTCAAGATGGCGGAATGGCAGCCATTTTTGTTGTGTTTTTTAAGCTTTTTTTTCTCTATTTTCATGTTACCACCCCTCCCACCAACATGGTTCAAGCTACACCTTTCATATTTGGTACATGGATAAATGGTTCTGAGAGGATGATGCACGCTTAAACATTTTTTTTCAAATTCCAAGATGGCGGAATGACGGCCATTTTTGTTGTGTTTTTTAAGTTTTTTTTTCTCTATTTTCATGTTACCACCCCTCTCACCAATATGGTTCAAGCTACACTTTGCATATTTGGCATATGGATAGAGGGTTGGGAGGGGATGATGCACGTTCAATATTTTTTCTTCAAAATCCAAGATGGCGGCATGGCGGCCATTTTTGTTGTGTTTTTTAAGCTTTTTTCTCTATTTTATGTTACCACCCTCACTCCAACATGGTTCAAGCTACTCTTTTTATATCTGGCACATGGATAGAGGATTGTAATGGGATTTTGCACATTCAATATTTTTTTTCCAAAATTCAAGATGGCGCCATGGCAACCATTTCTATTGTGTTTTTTAAGCTTTTTTCTCTATTTTTTGTTACCACTGCTCCCTCCAACATGGTTCAAGCTGCACTTTTCATATATGGTACATGGATAAAGGGGTTGTGAGGGGATTATGCACGCTCAATATTTTTTTTTTTAAATCTAACATCTGTCTGTCTGTCCGTCTGTATGTCTGTTTTTATGTTACCACCTCTCCCTCTAATATGCTTCAAGCTACACCTTTCATATTTGGTACATGGATAAATAGTTCGTAGGGGATGATGCACAGTCAATATTTATTTTTCAAAATCCAAGACGGCAGAATGGCGGCCATTATTGTTGTGTTTTTTAAGCTTTTTTCTCTATTTTATGTTACCTGCCCTCCCTCCAACATGGTTCAAGCTACGCCTTTCATATATGGTACATGGATAAAGGGTTGTGAGGGGATTATGCACGCTCAATGTTTTCTTTTCAAAATCCAAGATGCTTATATACTCTAGTGTCTTCTGTGACAAAAACACCTTATGTCACAAAAGCGCCGTAGGGGACTAATACCACCTCGGTGGTCAAACACTTGTTTGTCAATGTTTTACGAATTTTGAGCTCTTTTGCACAATAACTTGAACGTTCTTCGATTTTTTTGTTTTAATTCCATTGAAACATGTACATAGAAATTATTGACACTGGGCGGCAGATGTGTAGATGTTGCATTTAAGTGAAGTATGTGGTCATTTGGTAGTTCAATATTTATAGGATTGTACTCTGTCCGTCTGTCTGTCTGTTTTTATGTTGCCACCTCTTCCTCCTACATGCTTTAAGCTACACCTTTCATATTTGGTACATGGCTAAACGGTTCTGAGGGGATGATGCACGCTCAAATTTTTTTTCTTCAAAATCCAAGATGGCAGAATGGCGGCCATTTTTGTTGTGTTTTTAGCTCACCGAAGGGAGCTCAACTTATCACTTGCCGTCCGTCGTCATGAACATTTTTCAAACGACTTCTCCTCTGAAACCACTGGTCCGATTTTCTCGAAACATCATGTGGATGTTCATTACTATATGGCAATTCACGTTTGTTCAAATGAAATTGCCACGTTCCTTGGGGGCTCTGTATGGGGCATAACTCTGATAGCTCCGTATGAATTATAGAAAAATTATTAAAAAATCTTCTTCTCCAGAACCAGTGGGCAGAATCTTTTGATACTTGGTATGCAGCATCTCGGTATGGGACTGATTCCAGTTGGTTCAAATCGGCCCCCTGGATTCATATTTGGGCTCAGTATAGAAGCCCGAATTCGAACATAGTGCATTTCAGGCAAATTTCTTCAAAAATCTTCTCCAGATCCAGCTGGCAGAATCTTTTGATATTTGGTATGTAACATTGTGGGGTGGATCTGATTCAAGTTTGTTCAAATCGGCATTTCAGGCAAATTTCTTTAAAAATCTTTTCAAGATCTATCAGGCAGAATCTTTTGATATTGGGTATGCAGCATGCTTAGGGGGTGAGATTCAAGTTTGTTCAAGCCACGTCCCTGGGTTCATATTTGGGTTCACTGTGGTAGCCTGAATTATAATTTAGTTCAAAATAAGGAATTTTCTTTAAAAATCTTCTTCAGATCCAGCAGTCGGAATGTTTTGATATTTGGTATGCAGCATCCTTAGGGGGGTGAGATTCAAGTTTGTTCAAGCCATGTCCCTAGGTCCATATTTGGGCTCACTGTGGGAGCCCGAATGACAACTTAGTTCAAAATGAGGAATTTTCTTTAAAAATCTACTTCTTCAGATCCAGCAGTCGGAATGTTTTGATATTTGGTATGCAGTGTCCTTAGGGGGGGGGGGGGGGGGGGGGGGGGGGGGGGAGGGGGGGGAGAGATTCAAGTTTGTAAAGCCATGTCCCTAGGTCAATATTTGGGCTCACTGTGGGAGCTTGAATTGTAACTTTGTTCAAAATTAGGAATTTTCTTTAAAAATCTTCTTCTTCAGATCCAGCAGTCGGAATGTCTTGATATTTGATATGCAGCATCCTTAGGCGGGTGAGATTCAAGTTTGTTCAAGCCATGTCCCTAAGTCCATATTTTGACTCACTGTGAAAGCTTGAATTGTAACTTAGTTCGAAATGAGGAATTGTCTTAAAAAAATCTTCTTCTTCGGATCCAGCGGTCGGAATGTTTTGATATGTGGTGTGTAGCATCCTTAGGTGGGTGAGATTCAAATTTGTTAAAGCCAAGTCCCTGGGTTCCTATTTGGGCTCACTGTGGGAGCCTGAATGATTACTTAGTTCAAAATGAGGAATTTTCTTTAAAAATCTTCTTCTTCATATCCAGCAGAGGAATGCTTTTGATATTTGGTATGCAGCATCCTTAGGGGTTTAAGATTCAAGTTTGTTTAAGCCATGTCCCTAGTTCCATAAAATTTGTCTCTCATGACTTCATTCCTTTGTGATGTTGATGAATCATGTCTAACTGAATGTGACCCAAAATACTTCTTTGAACCACTTTGGCCGGTGAGCGATTAAGGCTCCTTGGGGCCTCTTGTTTTTTATCTCTGAAGGCTGAAGGGGAGGGGTGTGCTTTCTATTATATTAAATTAGTTTTGAGTGGAGATTCAAGTTTGTTCAAGCCAAGTCCCTGGGTTCATATTTGGGCTCACTGTGGTAGCCCGAATTTTAACTTAGTTTAAAATGAGGAATTTTCTTTAAAAATCTTCGTCTTCAGATCCAGCAGTTGGAATGTTTTGATATTTGGTATGCCGCATCCTTAGGGGGGTGAGATTCAAGTTTATTCAAGCCATGTCCCTAGGTCTATATTTGGGCTCACTATGGGAGCCCGAATGATAACTCAGTTCAAAATGAGGAATTTTCTTTAAAAATCTTCTTCTTCAGATCTAGCAGTCAGAATGTTTTGATATTTGGTATGCAGCATCCTTAGGGGGGTGAGATTCAAGTTTGTTCAAGCCATATTCCTAGGTCCATATTTGGGCTCACTGTGGGAGCCCGATAAATAACTTAGTTCAAAATGAGGAATTTTCTTTAAAAATCTTCTTCTTCAGATCTAGCAGTGAGAATGTTTTAATATTTGGTATGCAGCATCCTTAGGGGGTGAGATTCAAGTTTGTTCAAGCCATGTCCCTAGGTCCATATTTGGGCTCACTGTGGGAGCCCGAATTCTAACTTAGTTCGAAATGAGGAATTTTCTTTAAAAATCTTCTTCTTCAGATCCAGCAGTTGGAATGTTTTGATATTTGGTATGCCGCATCCTTAGGGGGGTGAGATTCAAGTTTATTCAAGCCATGTCCCTAGGTGTATATTTGGGCTCATTATGGGAGCCCGAATGATAACTCAGTTCAAAATGAGGAATTTTCTTTAAAAATCTTCTTCTTCAGATCTAGCAGTCAGAATGTTTTGATATTTAGTATGCAGCATCCTTAGGGGGGTGAGATTCAAGTTTGTTCAAGTCATATTCCTAGGTCCATATTTGGGCTCACTGTGGGAGCCCGATAAATAACTTAGTTCAAAATGAGGAATTTTCTTTAAAAATCTTCTTCTTCAGATCCAGCAGTTGGAATGTTTTGATATTTGGTATGCCGCATCCTTAGGGGGGTGAGATTCAAGTTTATTCAAGCCATGTCCCTAGGTCTATATTTGGGCTCACTATGGGAGCCCGAATGATAACTCAGTTCAAAATGAGGAATTTTCTTTAAAAATCTTCTTCTTCAGATCTAGCAGTCAGAATGTTTTGATATTTGGTATGCAGCATCCTTAGGGGGGTGAGATTCAAGTTTGTTCAAGCCATATTCCTAGGTCCATATTTGGGCTCACTGTGGGAGCCCGATAAATAACTTAGTTCAAAATGAGGAATTTTCTTTAAAAATCTTCTTCTTCAGATCTAGCAGTGAGAATGTTTTAATATTTGGTATGCAGCATCCTTAGGGGGTGAGATTCAAGTTTGTTCAAGCCATGTCCCTAGGTCCATATTTGGGCTCACTGTGGGAGCCCGAATTCTAACTTAGTTCGAAATGAGGAATTTTCTTTAAAAATCTTCTTCTTCAGATCCAGCAGTTGGAATGTTTTGATATTTGGTATGCCACATCCTTAGGAGGGTGAGATTCAAGTTTGTTTAAGCCATGACCCTAGATCCATATTTGGGCTCACTATGGGAGCCCGAATGATAACTCAGTTCAAAATGAGGAATTTTCTTTAAAAATCTTCTTCTTCAGATCTAGCAGTCAGAATGTTTTGATATTTGGTATGCAGCATCCTTAGGGGGGTGAGATTCAAGTTTGTTCAAGCCATATTCCTAGGTCCATATTTGGGCTCACTGTGGGAGCCCGAATAATAACTTAGTTCAAAATGAGGAATTTTCTTTAAAAATCTTCTTCTTCAGATCTAGCAGTGAGAATGTTTTAATATTTGGTATGCAGAATCCTTAGGGGGTGAGATTCAAGTTTGTTCAAGCCATGTCCCTAGGTCCATATTTGGGCTCACTGTGGGAGCCCAAATTCTAACTTAGTTCGAAATGAGGAATTTTCTAAATCTTCTTCTTCAGATCCAGCAGTCGGAATGTTTTGATATGTGGTGTGAAGCATCCTTGGGGGGGATGAGATTCAAGTTTGTTAAAGCCAAGTCCCTGGGTCCATATTTGGGCTCCCTGTGGGAGCCCGAATTATAACTTAGTCAATATGAGGAATTTTTCTTTAAAAATCTTCTTCTTCAGATTTAGCAGGCGCAATGTTTTGATGTTTGGCATGCAGCATCCTTAGGGGGTGAGATTCAAGTTTGTTCAAGCCAAGTCCCTGGGTTCATATTTGGGCTCACTGTGGGAGCCCGAATGATAACTTAGTTCAAAATGAGGAATTTTCTTTAAAAATCTTCTTCTTCAGATCCAGTAGATGAATGCTTTTAATATTTGATATGCAGAATCCTTGGGGGGTAAGATTCAAGTTTGTTCAAGCCATGTCCCTAGTTCCATAAAATTTGTCTCTCATGACTTAATTCCTTTGTAGTGTTGATAAACCATGTCTAACTGAATGTGACCACAAATACTTCTTTGAACTACTTTGGCCGGTGAGCGATTAACACTCCTTGGGGCCTCTTGTTGTTAAAGTAGTGGACATGTTAGACTCAGTGGACTGGAATAAGTTTACGTTTTGAACACAATCTATACCAGGAAAGTGTTGCTATGTTGTCTAATTTGTTCTCCAAATTAAGTCTCCAAAATATCTCAGCTGGCTAGGAAAATGATTTCCTCGACAAATTGGTTGATTTCCCAGCCATTTTGGTGGCCATCTCTATACCTACAATGGTCAAATATCTTGAAATCCTTGGATTTAGTGAAATCTCTAGGTTGATTTCACTTTAGCACAATGATATACCTTATAAATAACAGTACAATAGCACAGAAATGGTTAATTCTTAATGTTCTCGGGCTAGAGGCCATATTTATGAACCGATCTTTACGAAACTTCTTGGGTATCTTTGTTATGACCGTGGGACGAGAACGAGTGTTTTTGGGTGCAGTCCGAAATTCAAGATGGCTGCCAGCCACCATTTTGTACCGACGATGCAGAAATCTGTTTTTTGTACAGAACTTCCATATGAAAGCTCTGATTTGAATAATTTTTTGTATGAATGTTTAGTACCATGGGATACATCACATATAATACGGGTTTTTTCTCGTGCGTAAATTATGCAAATTAGACTAACTTTGATGTTTTTTGGTGTTACTTTCAGCACTGTAAGTGCAAATGCCAATACGGCTCGGGCTAGAGGCCGTATTTATGAACCGATCTTTACAAAACTCCTTGGGTTCCTTTGTTATCACGAGAACGAGTGTTTTTGGGTCCGGTCCGAAATTCAAGATGGCCGATGGCAGCCATTTTGTACAAAATTTGGTGCAATCAGATTTTTGCACAGAACTTCCATATGAAAGCGCTGATTTGAATAATTTGTTGTGTGAATGTTTAGTACCATGGGATACATCACATATAATACAGGTTTTTTTCTCGTGCAGAAATTATGCAAATTAGATGAACTTTGATTTTTTCAGTGCTACTTACACACAGTAAGTACACATGTCAATACGGCTCGGGCTAGAGTCTGTATTTATGAACCGATCTTCACGAAACGTCTTGGGTACCTTTGTTATCACCTTGGGATGAGAACGAGTGTTTCTGGGTGCGGTCCAAAATTCAAGATGGCTGCCAGTGGCCATTTTGTACCGAAATTAGGTCTAATCAGTTTTTTGTACACAACTTCTATACGGCTCAGGCTGGAGGCCGTATTTATGAACCGATCTTTACGAAACTTCTTGAGTACCTTTGTTATCACCGTGGGATGAGAACGAGTGTTTTTGAGTGTGGTCCGAAATTCAAGATGGCCACCAGCAGCCATTTTGTACCAAAATTAGTGCAATCAGTCTTTTGTACAGAACTTCTGTATGAAAGTTCTGATTTGAATAAAGTTTTGTATGAATGTTTAGTAACATGGAATACATCACATATAGTACAGGTTTTTTTCTCGTGCAGAAATTATGCAAATTAGATGAACTTTGATTTATTTAGTGCTACTTATACACTGTAAGTGCACATGTCAATACGGCTCGGGCTAGAGGCTGTATTTATGAACCGATCTTCACAAAACTTCCTGGGTACCTTTGTTATCACCTTGGGACGAGAGCGAGTGTTTCTGAATGCGGTCCAAAATTCAAGATGGCTGCCAGTGGCCATTTTGTACTGAAATTAGGTCCAATCAGTTTTTTGTCACAACTTCTACACAGCTCATATTTGTGAACTGATCTTCACGAAACTTCTTGGGTACCTTTGTTTTCACCTTGGGATAGGAATGAGTGTGTTTTGGGGTGCCTTTGTTATCACTGTGCTATGAGAACAAATATTTTAGGGTTCAGTCAGATCCACTCTGGGACTCAAAGATTTTTTTCTAGTTTAGCATCTGACTGTCACCCACCTTTACAATACTTTACCTATACATTTGTTACAGGCAACGGTCAGTATTTATGTACAGACCGTTACAATACTTTATATGTACCTTTGTTATCAGGTCATTACCTAGATGTTTGTCATTGCTGTGTCACATACTATACATGTACATGTCTTTGTCTTGACAAGTTGAGCTACAGTGTCATTGACACTTTCATTTAAAATACAAATAGCTCAAATTCCCCAAAGTGTACAGACTGGCATCAATCGCCTTTGAATTTAGGACACAAAGTTACCATAGAAACACCAAAAACATTGCGCCGACACCAAAATTTGAAGGTTCAACCTAAAATCTACTAATCTGTGTCGGACTATAGGAAAAACATGTAACATATATATGTATGAAAACTCTTTTTACTGTTTCGTAATTAATCAATTTAAATATCATAAGTGGATCTGAAACTATCGGACCTATAGGCATAGATGTCTTGAATTAATATTGTCTTTATATTGTTTTTTTATCTCTGAAGGCTGAAGGGGAGGGGTGTGCTTTCTATTATATTAAATTAGTTTTGAGCAGAAACAAAGCCCCCCCCCCCCCTCTCCCTCCCCCCCCTTCATCTGCAAAGTATTCCGTAAAGACAAACTAGAACACTTTGCAAACTCTCAACTAACCCAAATTCAGATAGACGCCAATATCGTAAACATACGTGCTTATAGGCCTATAAACCACTGATTAATGCATACGGTTATATAAAAAAAGACCTAGTCATTAATTTTTTAATTGGGTGTATACATAGGAAAAAATAAACTAAGCACTCATAAAGCCAGTATGGAGAACAGATGCTCAAAATCGAAAGTAGCTCAGTCTACGTTCATGCCTACCCCAGGAATAAGCATTAAAATGGTAACACTAGTCTTTTCAATATATATAACTTTTAGATCTTTTTTCTCACAAAAAATCATTTCGATGTTTAACACTCGCCACATTTCCTACCTGACTTGACCATTTACGATTTTTAAAAATTATTATTCCATGAGGGTAATGTCCCTTTAAACAACGAACGTTTACCTTATATGCTTAAAACATTAATAATTTACCAAAAAATGAAAGTGTCAATGACACTGTAGCTCAACTTGTGTAAGACATGTACTTGTATAGTACGTGACACAGCAATGACACATCTATGTAATGACCTGATAACAATTGTACATATAAAGTATTGTAACGGTTTGTACATAAATTCTGACCGTAGCCTGTAACAAATGTATAGGTAAAGTATTGTAAAGGGGGCGACAGTTAGATGCTAGACTAAAAAAGAAATCTTTGAGTCCCAGAGTGGGTCTGACTGAACCGAAAAATATTTGTTCTCATAGTACAGTGATAACAAAGACACCCAAAAGCTCTCGTTCCTGTCCCAAGGTGATAACAAAGGTACCCAAGAAGTTTCTTGAAGATCGGTTCATAATTACAGCCTCTAGCCCGAGCTGTATTGACATGTGCAATACTTCTGTGTATAAGTAGTACTGAATAGATCAAAGTTCATCTAATTTGCATAATTTCTGAACGAGAAAAAACCCCGTATTATATGTAATGTATTCCATATTACTAAACATTCATTCAAAAAGTTATTCAAATCAGAACCTTCATATAGAAGTTCTGTACCAAAAACTGATTGTACCTAATTTTGGTACAAAATGACCACCGACAGCCATCTTAAATTTCGGACTGCACCCAAAAACAGTCATTCTTGTCCCAAGGTGATAGCAAAGGTACCCAAGGAGTTTCGTAAAGATCGGTTCATAAATACGGCCTCTAGCCTGAGCCATATAGAAGTTGTGTACAAAAAACTGATTGGACCCAATTTCGGTACAAAATGGCTGCTAGCAGCCATGTTGAATTTTGGACCGCACACAGAAACACTCGTTCTCGTCCCAAGGTGATAACAAAGGTACGGTTTGTACATGAATTCTGACCGTAGCCTGTAACGAATGTATAGGTAAAGTATTGTAAAGGGGGCGACAGTTAGATGCTAGACTAAAAAAGAAATCTTTGAGTCCCAGAGTGGGTCTGACTGAACCGAAAAATATTTGTTCTCATAGTACAGTGATAACAAAGGCACCCAAAAGCTCTCGTTCCTGTCCCAAGGTGATAACAAAGGTACCTAAGAAGTTTCATGAAGATCGGTTCATAAATACAGCACCGTCGTATTGACATGTGTACTTACTGAGTATAAGTAGCACTGAATAAATCAAAAGTCCATCCAATTTGCATAATGTCTGCACGAGAAAAAACCCGTATTTTATGTCATGTATTCGATGTTACTAAACATTCATACAAAAATTTATTCAAATCAGAACTTTCATACAGAAGTTCTGTACAAAAAACTGATTGCACTAATTTTAGTACAAAATGGCTGCCGGTGGCCATCTTGAATTTTGGACCGCACTCCAAAACACTCGTTCTCGTCCCAAGGTGATAACAAAGGTACCCAAGAAGTTTCGTGAAGATTGATTCATAAATACAGCCCCTAGCCCAAGCTGTATTGACACATGTACTTATTGTGAGTAAGTAGCACTGAAAAAATCAAAGTTCATCTAATTTGCAGAATTTCTGCACGAGAAAAAAGCCCGTATTAAATGTCATTTATTCCATGTTACTAAAAATTCAGACAAAAATTTATTGGAATCAGAACTTTCATACAGAAGTTCTGTACAAAAAACTGATTACACTAACTAAGGTATAAAATGGCTGCTGGTGGCCATCTTGAATTTCAGACTGCACCCAAAAATACTCGTTCTCGTCCCACGGTGATAACAAAGGAACTCAAGAAGTTTTGTAAAGATCGGTTCATAAATATGGCCTCTAGCCCGAGCCATATTGAATTGTTGATGGACAGATTGATGGACGGATAGACGAAGGACGGGCCATGGCATTAACTGAAATTTGACTTATGTCAAAGTTGAGCTAAAAATCAAATCATTGCAAATGCAATATTTCAAAAAGTTGCATGTGACTTCACTTTGTTCGTTGTTGTTTTTTACTGTGTAATCCTCAGGCCTACAGACAGTGATGTAAAAACCAAAGGGATACAGCGATATTTATGCCCCCCCCCCCCCCTCCCCCTTCCCAGTACACCCATGTGTAAAATATTTTCAAACACGTTTTGGCAACCCAATGTAACGTGCTCTGAATTTGCCGTCTATGTGCAATGACATGTTGTTTACACCCATTGGCGCTTTTCCAAAAACTAATAAATAAAAAGTAACTAGTAAAAAAATATTTCAATTTCACTTTAACCCAAATGCCTGTAGATTTTAGACCCATATAATTGTAAATTCCCACCATGGAATGTTCCTCTTGCAGTCAATGCCTTGAAAGCACTCTGATGACATTTCAGCGCAATCTGACAAACTGACTGTAATAAAAAATAACTGAATGGTCGCTGTCAAAATCAACATAAACAGAATAATAAAACACACAAATTCCATATGACAAATGTGAATTGCGTATCCTCTTTTTTACTCCTTTTAAGTACTGTCTTTTTCCCCAAAAGGTTTACCGGCAAAGCGCAATCAAATTGAAGGGAAACAAAATTCACATTGTTAAATATCGTATATGATCTGCTTCCTGAATTCATGGCACCAAAATGTCTGCCACGAAGAAGAAAATACATTTTTAGTAACTGATGATCTAAGTAATTTGAATCCCACCTGCGGCAACCAAGTTGTGTCCTTTTGCAAGACACTTTATCCCCATTGCCCACTGGGGCATGGTGGCGTTGTGTACTAAGGCGTACTGCACGTAAATGGTGCACTTGTCGTCAACCAATGCTAACCCTGCTTGCTTTCAGTTTCTCACCATTGCTCAGTGGTTCTCTCCGGATACTCCGGATTCCTCCACCC
The DNA here is from genome assembly GCA_031216915.1 of Pictodentalium vernedei. Lineage (NCBI taxonomy): Eukaryota > Metazoa > Mollusca > Scaphopoda > Dentaliida > Dentaliidae > Pictodentalium > Pictodentalium vernedei. The sequence goes on from CM062296.1 coordinate 558,829,182, forward strand.
GTAAAACTGTCGTGGTGATGATTAGCAATTGTGCAGAAATATGTGACCTTAACCCTTTACCCAATGTAATGGCCAAAACTGGCCAGCGCTATTCTCAAAAATCGCCAATTAATTTTCATTAATTTTTTATTTTGTGTCTCAAAAACATAGGTTATGATCACTTGTTGGAACGAGCTCATTGAACCTTTGTTTTTGAGACAAAAAATGAAATAAATTAGTTATTCAAGAATTTTTTTGGCAAGTGTCATCTGCGTTTCATGTTAGGTAAAGGGTTAAACACCCATAAATAATAAATAAATATATCTAGGTAACGTAACTTGTCTAATCCATAAATATACATATATAAATATATATGACTTATATTAACCATTTATAAGACATGCAGTTTTATTGTCCTTCTTTCAAATTTCAAAATGCCACAAACATTTAATTATTTATTTATATATTTATTTATTTGAATTTAAGGACACTTCAGGCAGCGAGGAGGGAGCACGGTGGCTCAATGGTAGACTGTTGGATTTCTATGCTAGAAGTCCCGAGTTAGATCCCCGTCCGGGACGACCTGCGTTGTGTCCTTGGGCAAGGCACTTTATCCCGGTTGCCTACATGGGGCACAATGGTGCCGTGTACAAAGGCGTACTGCATGTCGATGGTGCACATGTCTTTAACCGCTGTAACCCATATATAGTTTATATCTGTCGTGGTTATTCTTCATCTCATTTTGACTTATACTGTATATGGACAAAATATTATTAGTAGACACGCGACACTGCTACTAGCAGACTATATTCATTCACTTTTTTAGGGACCACGCCCCCCTCCACCCCCAACCTCTTCCAGCTGGAGCATCTGTGTGTTATGCTTGAAAATATTTGTATAAGTTGGTTGTTTGGATACCCAGGGTTTGCATTTTCACTCACACAGATATTTTTGTGTCATTTCAGTGATATATCTGCAGTTTTGTCACTCGTCAACAAAACAAAACCATGATGCCGAGTCTACCTTCGCATGTGGGAAGGGGTTCATTGCGGTATTCATTTCACTAAAAAATCAATATTATTTTGCCCTGTCCAATAAATGAAGTGTTGAAAGTGTGTTATTTTTTCTATCTTTATTAGTATTAAATCGAAAATGCACATTTTCTCGTTTAAAGTGAAACATTTTGGTTGTTTCAATCGCATGTATGACAGTCTTGACAGACAGTCTGATCGAAGTGTTTACCCAAAGCTACCTCTGACCTTGCATATCATTAACGTCAAAGATGGCTAATTGGCAATGGGCTTATTAAAAAAACGCTGGGCAGATCGATCGGTGCACCGCACCTTTTGGTTTGAAATTTAATGCTCTAACCGGTTACATGGGCAATCACACTTCCATCAAAATGATATTAAACAATTTCACTGTTAAAGTTCTCAACAATGAACAGATCCGGTTTTTTTTTTTTTTGGGGGGGGGGGGGGAGGGGGTTGGGGGGTGGTGGGGGAGGGGTTGCATGTTGGCAAAAGTTTCTGATATTATTTTTGGGAGGAGTTGCAGCCCATTTCGCCCCACCCACTCTTCTCTTTATGCATACACTATTTAAACAATGCAAAGAAATCAAATATGTCAATAAACTTGCGTTATATTTCTTGCGATAAAACGTCAGCTCTTTGGAATTCTTCTTGAGGGCCCGAGTTCGATCCCCATCCGGGACGACCCGCGTTGTGTCCTTGGGCAAAGCACTTTATCCCAGTTGCCTTCATGGGGGGAAACGATGACGCCGTGTACTAAGACGTACTGCACGTCGATGGTGCACATGTCATCAACCACTTTAACCCTGCTTGAGAGGAGCTTGAACAGAGTTAGAATGTTGAGGAGCTGACAGTTGCTCGTCGATGCTCGATGGTTCTCTCCGGGTACTCCGGCTTCCTCCACCCGTAAAACTGTCATGGTCATGATTAGCTATTGTGCATATGTATGTAACCCTAAACACCAATAAATAAATAATAACTTTGGAATTCTTCATTTTGCAAAACAGAAGTTTAAATTAGACTGCATACGTTCACCCAGGGCGTATGATTCAAGGCCAACTTTAAAAAAATCATGACTGCGATAAATATATTTCTCTGTACATGCACATAAGAATATCAACTCTTTGAAATTCTTCATTTTGCCAAAAATGAGTTTAAAATAGACCGCATACATGGCATTTGATTCAAAACCAAGTAAAAAAAAATCATGACTGCAAAAAATCCAACGATAGGTTCACTCTTAGTTATTTCAATGTGAGTTAACTGTAGTTCATTGAACTTGACTGAGGACAGGACCAGACTGTAGGACCTATCAGGTATTGGGGGAGGGGGGGAAATGGTTCTTCATTCTTGGGCGCTAAGTATTTTTATGCTCTAGACCCATAGAACTACAAGAATCGAGGTCTGGAGTTGGGGAAAAATTTGAAGGTGGTTCACCTATTGCATTCGTAGGATGAGGGCCTCATCCGGATAGGCCTACATTTTAGAAATGTGACCTAAATGGCACCATTTGAATGCATTTTGAGTCTCAATGGAACATTAGACGTCAGCCGAATGTGATTTCCTCAGTTGACACCCAAAGCAGACCGTAAAATTCGGGATTTTAGGAGTATAAAAGGTAACCTAGGTTCACCGCAAATCCACCTCGCCCGCTCGGAGCTGGAGTAATGGTTAGTCCTAGACCACTATCCACAGCATTTTGTTTCCATAACCATTATTTTAACTACGTACAAAAAGAACATAAATGGTGAATTCAATATACACGGTAAATACATGTAGTTTTACTAAAAAAAATAAAAAGATAACAAGCTAACTGGGGTATGCATTAACGATTTGTGTTGGCTTGCTCCTCATCAACACAACATTAGACCAACTTGTCCATCTCACTCTCAGCGCGCAAAAAGTGACGTTTGACTGAACTGATGAAGAAAAGAGACACACTGGACGAATCTGTGTTTTTCACCCTTACAGACCCTCTCATCTGAACGCAGATATATCTGAATTAGGTTGTTCTCAAATCGTCTGGGGGGTGTACAGTTTAAACGTTGTTAAATATGTTGTAAACTGGGTTTTTGCGTGTGTCAATGCCTCAAGAATATTTTTTGTTCCTTATCAACACATGATCTTCAGAAATACGTTAATTTAGCGTTGAATATAAAAGGAATTAAATATCAAACAACCGTTCGTAACCCACTTTTTATTGAAGTGAGTTCAGCTATTCATAATATGACACAAGGTTAAAACAATTGTACCAATGCTGACCTGTGAACATAAATTAGGTGCTATAAAGTTACGAATGTTTTTAACAACCTTCAGATTGCCGTAAGAAAAAAATAATATTTTAACAAAACCTTTGATTCAGCTGAATAATTTTTTCAAGATAAAACAATTACTTTCGAGTGATATTGATAGTCGGTACAAAAGTTCACAGTCAATGACCTGAAACAGAAATATTTGTTTTCTGTCAAAGTTTATGCAAGAACGTCTGAGAATCCAGTTTGCGTGCATTGGAAAAATGATCAAATAGTGAAATACGCATATCCCAAAATAAATTCTTGATTTTTTTAAAAATGTTCAGTTGAAATGTTACGAACCAAGCTTTAACTGAAGTAAATGCAGAGCAATTAGAACCGATTTTAATGAAAAGTATGTATTTCTGTAGTCGGTTGTGATGATTTCTCCCCAATTTAGAAAAAGCTCACAGTAAATCTTCCATTGAAAAAAACACAGCCACGTATAGTAGAGCGGGGTCCTTAGGGGCCCCCGCAATGAATGAGCCTATTGTTTTAAATTAGGACAGAGCTTGCAGTAACATGCCAGTCTGTATATGGGTCACAATCAACTACTACTGAAGACCTGACTCATTTCAGCTAGCTCACTGGCATGACCAATTAAGGTTATTGTTTTTGATAATGACATTCCAATCTCATGCTGTGTGTCACAGTCAGCTAAATTTCCAGGAAAAACCCTGAAGTCTTTACCAAATATAGCACAAGGACTTGAAAGCTCCACTGTTAATATGCTAAGAAACTACCCATTCTCTCAGTCTTACTCAGATGTGTGCACAATGTCTTGGTATTCAGTGTGCGTTCTTAAACCGCCCACCATCTCCTCCTTGCACCCCTTTTTCCTCTTCTCTGCCACCCTGTTCTCTTTTTGTTCCCTGTTCTTTCCTCGGGTTGCTTCATTAGCTCTTTGGTGGTTTGGTTTGCTTCCTGTTTTGCGGTGGCGGTGGCAGGACAGAGAACACCATGTGTTCTCAGCCTTGCCTCCCCAATTCAGTTGGTTACCTCGTCTGCAATACAAATCTTCATTCACCCACAGTGGATCTTGCAACCCGGTAATCAATCAGTCAATCAGATTTCTAACCTTTCAGTTTATCTCTGTCACGTCCTCGACTGACTGCTTTTCATCGATCACATCATCATGATTTCAGATTCTCTGACCTTTCGTCAGACTTCTGTCACGTCCACGACTGACAGCATTTCATTGGTCACCTCATGATGATTGATCCAGTCTAAATTGTATTTGTGACCGAATTGCCCTCAATAATGCCAAAAGATGTATATGATTTTATGTAATGTACAGATATGATTTGATTACCAATATGACATTTTTTAAATAAAAACAAATATAATCCATTCCAATCCTTGTGTTGTTTTATTGCTTAAATAATTATTTTATGGACTTAGCAGCTGTCTCTGTTATGTTAGTTATTGTTTTTATAATTTTATTTTTATATATTTTATTTATTGAAAACTATTGTTGAATTCTATTAGACATAATGCCTTTCTAATTTTCTAGGAAAGGTACGGGGCTGCAAACAAAGTTTACACCGGACCAGGTGGATTGGTGACCCCAAGGAGCCGAAACACAATTTTTCGAAACATTTATAAAGTTTCTTCTCTATGTGTTTCTCAACAGTAATTTTGTTGTTAAATAGGTGCTGCAATTAACGACCTTTAAAATTTACTTGCTCACCCTTGAAGGTTGATTACGACTGCAGCACCTTCGTATATTTTGCAGTTGTCCAAATGGACCTCACAATGACGTACAACAATGTAATATAATTTAAATGGGACATACTAATAATAATAATAATTATAGTGCTCATAACAGTTTCACTCAGTGGTCGAGAGACATTCTATAGTGCTGCACATTATTATCCCTGATCCATAGGTAATCATTACAAATCACTCTGATTCAATCTCAACTCCCCAAGGAGCATACAACCCATGCCACGAAAATGCCGTGCTCGGCGTTAATTAGCTTCAGAGGTACCCATCTTACAGATGGGTGAGCTGGAGCCACCGCGGTTAATTGTCTTGCTCAAGAACACAATGCGAGTGGCGTGGGTCAGAATCAAGCTCACAACCTTCCAATTCGAAGTCTGATGCTCCAAACAATGAGCTACTGGTCAAAGAAGCCAAAGCTCGATGATCAGGCTGCATGCTGGTTGATTTGGTGGGGTGACAAAATTGATAAAAGAGGAACAAATCGGGCAACAAAAATTATATATGCCTCTTTCAGATACCACAGATCCCATTTATAGATGTGATGTATATCAGACATTGGTTAGAAAAGTCCTACACTTAATTGATACTCAACAACATTCCTAAACCACTGACAGTCAAGTATCACTGTATTCCCACGAGGCCCAAAGGGCCAGTGAATATGCAAGTACTCATGTATTAAATAGATAGATAAAAATGGCATGTCACTTGATACATGTACAGTACAGACTCTACGTTGTTGAAAACACAAGTCTCTGGTAATCACCCGTGAAGTGGAACACAGAAATACATGTACACATTGCATAATCAACAATGCATCTATGTGTTTACACACCACTGATTGACTGATTTAATAATTGTTCGATGGGCGTGGTTGCTTATAAGATGTTCAATACTAGCAGTACCTTAGCCAGATCTGCAAGATCTCATCATGTAATAACAGAGGGATGCAACCAGGCAACGATGGCCGTGTGTGTCTCTGGTGCATTTGGGAGGCTGTTACTGCGGACAGTCGTTACTAATATTCTTTTCTTATCAGTTTCTCCAGCCACTGGCTAGACTTATAAATGGACTTACCATGCATTTCAAAATAACATTAAATGGTATTCATAAAACAGTTTGATATGATCATCCATGTCTCTGTTTCACATGAGGGGACGCATTGGTGGGAGAAAAGAGTAAACAGTAATAATAAGAAGATTTGGGCTTCATAGCAGCTAAGAACTCCTGTTTATTTACGCATCTTTTGGTTATCATAAAACTGATGACTTGGCTCAAGGAGGGATATTGCAGAATGACTTCCCGAGGGACTCATTGTCTCCAGAGACGTCAGCCAAAATAGATAATGGTTCCAATGGAAGACAGTCTGCAATATCCCCACAGAGTTAGGATCACTATTATTTTATTGTACCGAATAGAGAGGTCAGTCAAGTTTACCTTTGCTTTAAAATGGGGGAGGAGGCAGGGGGAGCCTGAGTGCATAACCTTAAATAGAGGCAGTAAGAAAAAGTTCAATAATATTAATGTGATTTAACAAATTCAACATTTAGAAATTGATGATTTAGCAAAACAGCAGTGATTGTAAAATATATGTTATCACAGCATTAGCTTAATTTCCTTGATGGTGCCAGTAAATTATTGTTCAATCTTAATCATCCTTTGGATTAAGGTACTAGTGTTTCTGTCAGAATTGAATTTTTATGCACTGCATGTCACATGAAGAATTTAATAATGAACTAGAGAATTATAATTTGTTGGACAAATGACGGGCTTTCCCAACTTTTTAATGTGAAAAGGCAAACTGTATTGTACACAAAATTATCGATCAGTTTTGAAAACAGAAAATTTAGTGGAAATCAAAGTTTTTGTAATGCTACTAGTTTTTATGCAGCCAAAACAGATATTTGAGATACAGCAGGACACCAAAACATTTAACACAAAACTTTCTCTTCAATAATTACAGAATATTTTCATAGAAAGCAAAACAAGCGATGTCCTTTCTGCTTTGGAAAAAAAATAGTACATATGAATTATGGGCGTACGGGCCAGGGTTTCATGAAGGACTGTGCCCCAACCCAACCCTGAGTCAGGAAGGAGCCAATTTTTCGGCCAATATGCCAGAAAATTTCGGACAATTTAGTTGCCAGAAATGACCACAAAACATTTTGGTTTTCCACACAAAATATTGTTTTCCTATCTCATCATTTAGTAGTTGCAAGTAAACTGACCATTATACTGTACAAGTTGATTCAGTGGAACCGTATCCACGTTAATATTATTCATTTATAATCACACAAGTACACATAAAGAGCTCTATTACTGCATATTACGGGAGCCCGGTGGCTCAGAACGTAGCAATGATTGTTGCAATCCAAGAAGTCCTCAGTTCGAATCCCGCCTGTGGCAACCACATTGTGTCCTTGAGCAAGACACTTCATCCCAATTTAATTTCCCATGTGTGTGTGTGTAGGGGGGGGGGGGGGGGGGGGGGGCATGATGGCATTGTCTACTAAGGGTACTTTGAGGATGCACTTGTCTTCAACCAATGCTAACCCTGCTTTTGTGGAGTTAGTATGTTGGGGAGTCTGAGTCGCTTGCCATTGATCGGTGGTTCTCTCCAGGTACTCAATGGGAGGGAGACCCCCCTCCCTCCCATACCCACATTTGGCATTTCCTCCTGAGATTCAACTTTTTCAGGCTAAAAGGGTCCCCCCTCCCCTGAAAAATAGCCCTGTACGCCTATGCAATGAATACCTGGACTTGAATAAATTCCTATATTATGGTCATGATATAGCTGTAGATGCTGAAAGTGACCTTAAATATCAATAATTAATTTATTCTCTATCATTTTGTCTGTTTGTGAATGTGTGGGATTTGTCAACGAGGGTAAGCTTTCTACTCCATGATTTCACAATTTTTCCAACATATCTGTTTCAGATACAATGAAATATATCTAATATGAGTTACTGTCACACACAAATTAGTTGTTTATTTGATATGGTTTAAACCATCTAGAGAGCTAGTATACACAGTGATGGGTACAGTTCAAGTCAAAATGAGTTGATTAAAGGGATGTTGAACAGCTTGTTAATATTTCTTGCATTACATTACTACTTTGCTATTTATTGACAGAAGGATTTCACAGAGGGTTTCCCTGATGGTATTTATTTATTGGTGTTTACGGTCACATACTTATCCACAATGGCTAGTCGTGACCGTGACAGTTTTACGGGTGGGGGAAGTCCAGAGAGAACCACCGAGCATCGACGAGCAACTGTCAGCTCAACATTCTAATTATTTTCAAGCTCCGCTGAAGGAGGGTACCAGCGGTTGAAAACATGTGCACCACTGATATGCAGTACGCCTTAGTACATGGCATCATCGTGCCCCCATGTTGGCAACCGGGATAAAGTGCCTTGCCCAAGGACATTACGTGGGTCATCCCAGACAGGGATCAAACTCGGGACCTCTATCATAGAAGTCAAACAGTCTATCACTGAGAAAATGTGCTTTCTTTCCTGGCGGTATTCATATTTGTACGGACAAACTGATGTTGGATAACACGGAACACCAAAACATATCACACAAAATTTGTTCCCATTGATTTTTGAAAGCAGTTATGGAAAGCTCAAAGAGGTCTTTCCTTTTTGTTTTTGGACAAGTGAGTATTCCCTCAGCCATTTTTTGCAGACAGTGCTATTTCTAAGTGACCAAAGCACATGTTTCATTAAGTCCCAGAAAATAACTAAAGCCAGATTTATTGATTAAACATCTCTGCATATAGCAAAGCAAAGTGTCTCAAATTAACCCATTCCAAAATGATAGTAGAGAGTAACCAAAGTTGGATAATTTAGGTATTTCCAAATGGTACTCTTATTCTAGCTCTCATTATGTTTGAGGGTTAAATCTGAGATTGAAAAGGTATACCAATCTTACTCAGGGAAGGTGAGTACAGAAAAGGACGAAATTAATCAGAAAATGAATTTTGTCTGACGGTACTAACATTTGTACGAGCAAAACTGGTACTGGATTTATTTATTTATTTATTTATTTATTTATTTATTTATTTATTTATTTATTAGGGTTTAACAACACATTAACAGCCAAGGTCATATTATGTTGGTGATAGTTGTATGGGTGGCGCAAGCCGGAGCAGTATGCCTTAGTACACGGCGTCTAGACCAGTGAAGGCAGATGCACGAAATCTTCAGAAGTTGTTCTACTATCCCTGCTCGACAGAACAGTATCTTTGTCAAGTGGCGTGGGAACAACGTGGATCGCATGGAAACTGCGGGGACGATTCGTCCCTACTCTATTCCCAATGCAATGCCGTCTCCATTCACTATTTACCTATCACCGGTCGAGTTTGACATTATTTCTGTCTATTTGATGAACTGTCCAGCTTTAAATATTCGCACATTCATATGGGACAGAAAGTTTTGAGTTAAACTGCTTATTTTAGACTCTCCCTGCAGAAACTAACAACTCGATCCGGTGGAGAATTTATTTATTTATTTATTGGTGGTTAAGGTCACATATTTATGCACACTGGCTAATCATGACCGCAACAGTTTTATGGGTGGGGGAAGCCGGAGTACCCGGAGAGAACCACCAAGCAACGGCGAGCAACTGTCATCTCCCCAACATACGAACTCCACACAAGCAGGTTTAGCATTGGTTGAAGACAAGTGCACCATTGACAGGCAGTACACCTTAGTACACAACGCGGGCAGTGGAGATGAAGTGTCTCGCCCAAGGACACAAAGCGGTTGGGATTATCCGATGGAGAAAAAGCCGTCATCTGGCTAATTTAACATTCAAATGGAACAGTTACAATGTCGGATATACTCCAGTTATGTCCCGACCATGCAAGGCAGCAACTCGAAATTCTCAGAATGTTTTCTACTGTCCCTGCCCGACAGTTTAGTATCTTTGTCAAGTGCCGCACATGGAAATACCGTGGATCAGGTGGAAACCGAGGGCACGATTCGTCCCTACTTTATTCTCAATTCAATGACCTTTCCATTCATTATTTACCTGTCACCGGCTGAGTTGGGCATTATATCTGTCTATTTGATGAACTTTTCAACCTTAACTATTTGCGGCTTCATGTAGCACCACCGAAAGGCCACTACACGGTTACCAATATATTCAGGGATTGATTTTACAAAAATAACAATTATTCCGACTATATCCACATGGGAACTCCTAAATATGCCAAGGGTTAAACTATTGATAATAAGGTATTAAACAGAAGTTGTCATGCTATGCTTGCCGCATGCAGGAATAGAAAACATTCAGTGCTCAATGAATTAGGAATGGAGTAAATTGTCACTTAAACCTACGGAATTCTGAAAAAAATGAGAGTTTTTTTTCGACGGCACCAATTTTTATGCATTTGAGACAGGGATGGAGTTAAACTTTACAGCAATCTTATAACAGGAAATATTCTTGGAATTGAACTGTGAATCCAAATTTCGAAAGCATTTTCGGATATTCTATTCCAAACTACCACTGCACGTTTTATCAATATTCAGTGATTTTATGAAAATATCAATTATTCCGACCGTACCCATATGGGCAGTCTCGAATCTGCCAACAGTTAAACTTTTAATAATGACATATAAAACAAAAGTTGTCATACTATGATTGCTGCATACAGCCATAGAAAACGCGCTCAATCAATTAGGAATGGAGTAAATCATCACTTAAACTTACCAAATTCTGAAAAAAACGGTAGTTTTTTTGGACTGCACCTATCTTTATGCAAACAGAACGAGCATAGGGTTAAACTTTACAACTAGACTTACAACAGCAAATATGCTTGGTAGGCAATTGTAAATACGAACATGTAAATCATTTTTCGATATTCCTTTCGAAAATGGAAGAAAAGTGAGCTCCAAATTAGCCAATTTTATGAAGAATTTTAGGGCACTCAAATTCAAGGCCAGAAAACTGGGTGAAGGTTTAATCTTTGAATAAAATATATAACAGCAAAATTGTTCTTGGATGAAGTCCCAATCCTCTCATGGAAAAGGTTTTGAGACAATATGGCTCCAGTGCTGAGAAAGTGCATGTAAACGTTGGTGAAAATAACAATTATTCTGACAGTACCCTTATGGGAAGTCTCAAATCTGCCAAGGGTTAAACTTTTAATAATAACATATAGAACAAAATTTGTCATACTTTGACTGCTGCAAGCAGCTATAGAAAAAATTCAGAGCTCAAGCTATTAGGAATGAAGTAAATTGCCACCTAAAGTTACCAAATTCTGAAAAAATTGGAATTTTTTTGGATGGTACCTATTTTTTTATGCAACCAAAATGGGATAGGGTTAAAGTTTACAACCAAACTTACAACAGCAAATATGCTTGGTAGTCAATTGTGAATATGTACATGAAAAGTTTTTGAAATGAACCCTTTCCAAAATGATAGAAAAAAGCAACCAAAGATGGCTAATTTTGGCATTTTCAAACGGTACTCTTATTCTCGCCCTCATTGTGCTTGAGGGTTAAATCTGAGATTAAGAAGTAAAGAGTAACTTTCTTCCACAATCATTGTTGCATCTAGCCATATCAAAATAATTGTTACAACTACTTTGTAATTAGAGAAATTTGCCCTTGAAGTTGACGAAAATAACAATTATTCCGACAGTACCCTTATGGGAAGTCTCAAATCTGCCAAGGGTTAAACTTTTAATAATAACATATAGAACAAAATTTGTCATACTTTGACTGATGCAAGCAGCTACAGAAAACATTCAGAGCACAAGCAATTAAAAATGGAGTAAATCGCCACCTAAACTTATCAAATTCTGAAAAAATTGGAGTTTTTTTGGACGGTACCTACTTTTATGCAACCAGAATGGGATAGGGTTAAACTTTACAACCAAACTTACGCAGCAAATATGCTCGGTAGTCAATTGTGAATACGTACATGAAAAGTGTTTGAAATTAACCCTTTCTAAAATGATAGAAAAAGCAACCAAAGTTGGCTAATTTTGGCATTTTCAAACGGTACTCTTATTCTCGCCCTCATTGTGCTTGAGGGTTAAATCTGAGATTAAAAAGTAAACAGTAACTTTCTTCCGCAATCATTGTTGCATCTATCCAAACCAAAATAATTGTTACAACAACCTTGTTATTAGAAAAATTTGCCCTTGAAGTTGGTAAATTTTGAAGAAAAAATCTATATTCATGTCATTTTTGGGCCAGTGGGGGTTAATGTTGAAAGATTTGAGTGGTGATTGTGGTGTATCATATTATGCTGTAAATGTGTGGAAAATTTGAGCGAAATAACTGTAAACAATTTTGAGACATTCGAAAAATGGTGAAATTTTGAAGGTTTTGGCAGAATATTTTGAAAATACGCGTTTTCACAGATATGACAATACCGCATTTCATTAAATTTTATGACATTACATAAGAGAGAAGAAAAATTTTGAAAAAGAAGAATAACAATAGTCTTTCCCAAACTGGGTTTGGGAAAGCCTAATAAAAAAAAAAAAAAAAAGGACATTTCTTATCAACCTACTCACAATTGTTTACTACAGGCTTGCACTACAGTGGAAGTCCCTAACTCGGATAAAATACTCTCTATTTTTGTCTTTCCCAAGCAAGTTGGGAAAGAAAAGTGGTGCAAAAGCACCAATAAAAATAAGCCAAAACTGGGTCGAGTGCAACCGGCGCAGACCCAGTACGGGACGCTCTCTCCCAAGTACAACTCCACGACTTCCGTTGCCAGTGCGTATATACCGTCTCTAAAGACTCATTCTTTTTAAAATCCGCTTCGTGTCGAGATGTTTTTGCACGCTTATCAGTGTTCCACCAGCTCGATGTTTGATGATTCCTGATTCATTATACCACAGTGTATCCTTTGTATTCTCAGGTACAGTGTTTTATATTCTCTTTTTTCTATTATATGTCCATAATGTATATTTATTTGCTCTCTCTCGAGTCGCGCGCGAATTTCGCGGGCCACGCGGTTCGGACTTAGATTATTTCACAATTATTGTTAATGCTTTTTTTGCAAAATTTTCTAATTGTGTTAGAGTTAGGTGTCAGCGGGGTACCACTCCTACAGTGTTCCTTCTTTCTGTTGAGAGTAGTCTTCCTGTTGGGTGGTTCCCGGTCGACCGTCTGGGGTCTTTGTTTCTGTCACCTTTCTCTCTTTGGGGGTGTTCTGTTTTCTGATCTCACCTTCTCTGCTCCTCTCACCTCTTTCATGCCTAGGACCATTCCTTGTGGGCAGTGTCTGCTGCCTAAGCATGTGGACGATGTACATTCGTCGTGTTCCTCCTGTAATGGGTGTTCGGCCGAGCGGCCGTGTGGTGTCTGTGGAACATGGTCTTCCACCTTTTGGGCGTCTGTAAATCGTGTCGTTCGTTCTCGTGGCCGTGCCTCCCGCTCCCGCGGGAAAGGAGAACGTGGTCGTTCGGGGCCTCCCGAGCCGACTTTGTCTGGTGAGAGTTATTCCTCCTCCGTGGGGGATGTGCAGTCTTTTCCTGTGGTGGATACTGCGGGAGCCGTTGAGTGTTCTGGTGTAGAGATGCCTGGTTCCGGGACTACGGTCCCCCTCCAGTCGACATCTGAGGCTGTCACTAGGGTTGTGACTCCTCCTTCGGAGCCGAGCCGGTGTGCTCTCTCCACTATTTCACCAGCCTCAACGACTCTCGACGTATCTACTACTGCTGCTGGTCCGTCTGCTTCGTTGTCTGTTTCAGCCGGCCTCGGCTTTTCGCTGCAGGGGACTGCAGAACTGTCCGATACTGTAGACGTGGGATATCGGCCCCAGCCTTCCCTGACTTCAACTCGGCGAAGTCGGAAGGGGCTGCCGGCAGAGCCCATCGCTGTGGTCTCGTCGCCGTCGAGTACCACAGTTGTGTCTTTGGATTCGGATGTTCGAAGTGGAAACACTATGAACTCCGTGGCGTTTCCGTCCACCCACTCTGGTCACACGACCAGTTTTGGGGGACCAACGCTTTTTGTGCAGCCTGGACCTTCTGCCCCGCAGAGGTCCGCGGTGACTCTCATGAGTTCTCGCAATATTGATCCTCGGGGTGAATCGTACCCCTATACACGTCTGCCTTCAGATGTTTTGGCTGCCGCCCGTCGTCCCGCGTCGGGTGTTTTGGAGGATCGTGACCCTTCGCTGGTTAAGAGGGTCAGAGGTGAAGCCACTTTGCCGGTTCGCTCCCCTGTCGAACCGGTCGGTACAGGCAGTGAGCTTAGGGAGGCCCTCTCCTTACTCACTCAGGTTCTCTCTAAGAGCCTTCCTGTTGCTTCCAGCGAGGCTATGGGTGGTTTCCAGGCGCCTCCTATGGCGCCGCCTCCCGGGATTGGAAACAGGCCGGTTTCCGATTCCTCTGGTGTCCCGACACCATGGGAGGCGTCGGCTGGTTTGCCCACGATGGGCTATGTGTCTTCCGACTCTGGGGAGGAGTCCGACATGCTTGAGGTCGAGGGCCAGCAGTCTTCGGACTTGGGGGCGGCTCTTGACTTTGTGTTTGGGTTTCTGCCTGAGCTCAAACCTGCTAACCAGCCGACAGTGTCAGCCTGGCCACGATCATCGGTCGCGCGCCAACAGCCTATGGAGCAACCTGCTTCTGGGCGCCTTCGACCATGCCAGTCGGTACAGGTGGTTGAGGCTTTTTCAGCATTGGATGCCAAGCTGAATTCGTTCTTCACCAGGGTTGACACCTTTTTGCCTCCTGTGCGTTATCGTTCCTACGATTCCGCCAATCCGTCAGTCTGCCAGTCTTTGACGGTTCTGGATCAGGACTCCACTTCCCTCGGGCTTTCCAAGCCCAAGTCTGCTGTCATTCCAATGACGACTCTGGAGTCCACGTTGGGCTTATCTAGAGAGATGCTTTCTCTCTCAGATCACGTCGTCTCAGCTTTGGATGCTTATCTGCCTCCAGATAAGTTTGATGAGGTACAGGCTCCTTTGCGTGTGCTGTCCAAGGCGCTTATGCACCTTACTCACACCCATGCCTGTAACACAGCCAATTTGGAATTAGTTCGAATGGACGCTGTGCTGGACACAGGACGATCCCTTCCCGAGGAGCAGCGTGCTACTCTTCGATCTGCTTCTTTGGCAGGTCCGCAACTTTTCCATGGTTCCGTGTCGACGGTCCGGGATGACATCCTACGTCATTCCAAAGATCAGCTGCTGTTTCGTCAGCTTGATCAGCCTTCTCGGGGAGGCAAGGTCCGTTCCAAGCCTAACAAGTACCCTTCTGCTTCCTCTGTGAAGCAAAAGGCTGGTCCTTCTGCCGCCGCCTCTACTTCTTACTCACGGGGTAAAGGTAGGGGTCGGCAGAATCGAGGGAAGTCTCAGGATTCTTCATTTAGCAGAGGAGGTGGTTTCTCCTCTCGCGGGCCTCGTCGGGGCTCGAAATGAAGGTCCTCACCTCGACTCGTCCCAGGTTGGAGGAAGGATAGCAGAGTTCGCAGACCATTGGACCACCATCACATCCGATCCATGGGTGTTAGATGTTGTTCGGTCCGGGCTGCGCATATCCTTCCGATGGCACCCCACTCTGTCAAGGGTGCCTCTTCCAACCACAGTTCCTTCAGACGTTTTACGTCGGGAACTTTTGTCCACGGAGATTGCCAATCTCCTGGCAAAGGGGGCGATCGAGGTCGTCAAGAACGTTCAGTCAGTGGGTTTCTATTCCCACCTGTTCTTGGTGCCGAAGAAGGACGGCCGACTCCGACCGGTTCTCGATCTGAGCATCCTGAACCAGTCTATCATTGCTCCCAAGTTCAGCATGGAGACTTTTAGGTCGGTCCGCCAATCAATTCACCAGGGAGATTTCGCAGCCAGCATCGACCTGCGAGACGCTTACTTCCACATTCCGATGCATCGGGCGTCACGGAAGTATCTCAGGTTCGCTTTTCTGGGGCGAGTTTACCAGTTCAAGGCCATGCCTTTCGGCCTCAACCTGGCTCCTTGGGCGTTCACCAGACTGATGTCGCATGTGATAGCGTTCCATTGCACACAGTCCAGGGTGACTACTTCGGCATATCTGGACGATATCCTCCAGAGGCATTCCAATGCTGCCTTACTGGAATCGGATGTCGCCACTCTGTTGAGCTTGCTCACGTCGCTAGGATTCAGAGTCAACGAGGAGAAGTCGGACCTGGTCCCTTCTCAGTCGTTTTGTCATCTGGGGATGTCTTTCCAAACCAAATTCAATTTGGTGGCTGTTCCCCAGGCCAAGGCTGTGATTCTCTCAGCTTTTGCTCTGACTCTGTCCCAGTCCAGGACCGCGACCGCTCGGAGTTTTCTCCGGCTGATCGGTCTCTGCGGTTCGGTGACGGATCTCATTCCTCTAGGTCGGCTGCGTGTCAGACCTCTCCAACACTTTCTGCTCAGTCGTTGGAGACCGAATGTAGATTCTGTGGATCAGGTGCTTCCGTTTCCGGACTCTCTGTATCCTCACCTTCTTCCCTGGACAGATGTTCAGTGGATTACGCAGGGTGTTCCGCTGGACTTACCCACGTCCGATCGCGTTCTGACGGCAGATGCCAGCGATCTCGGATGGGGTGCGACGTTGGATCCTCTCGGTCTTTCCCTACACGGGATGTGGGACCAGGATCAAGCAGCTCTACACATCAACCAGAAGGAGCTTCTTGCTCTTCTTCTGAGTTTCAGGCAGTGGATCCCTCACCTGTCGAATCGCCAGGTCCTTCTACTATCCGACAATTCGACAGTGGTTGCTTACATTCGGAACCAGGGCGGCACGCACTCGCTTCCGATGTACGAGTTAGCTCGGGATCTTTTACTGCTCGCTCAGGAGGTTCACGCCGGAGTGGTTGTTCGTCACATTCCCGGTCGTCTGAACGTCCTAGCCGACTCCCTGTCCCGACAGGGCGGGGTTATTTCCACCGAGTGGATGCTTCACAGGGCAGTGTTCCAGTCGCTTTGCGATCTCTGGGGACGTCCCCACATCGATCTCTTTGCGACTCGTTGGAACCATCAGGTGGACACTTTCGTGTCCCCGTGTCCAGATCCTCTGGCTTTTGCCGTGGACGCTCTGTCACTCGATTGGAACGGTCTAGTCGGCTACGCCTTCCAGCCGGTTCCGATTCTTCCTCAGGTTCTCGCCAAAATTCGAACCTGCAGTTGTCGAATCATTCTGATCGCTCCCCTGTCGCCTCAGCGGGTGTGGATCAATCAGCTCCGCTCGCTGATGGCGGCGGTTCCGGCACGTCTCCTGCTACGTCGCGACCTTCTTTGTCAAGGTCGCCCGAGGAGGTTTCACGTCGACCCGACTTCATTGTGCCTTCACGCATATCTTTTGTCAGGTCCTGTCTCCTCCGTAGAGGTTTTTCGAGACGAGCAGTGGAGTGCATTTCGTCTTCAAGGAGGCACTCCACTGGTTTAGCTTATGCAGCTAAATGGAAGGTCTTCTGTCGATGGTGTGCTGATCACTCTGTTGATTATGCCAATCCTTCGATTTCACAGATTGCGGAGTTTCTGGTATATCTGTTTGATTCTCGGGGTCTCCAGCCTGTTACCATCAAGGGTTACAGGTCTATGCTTTCAGAGACTTTTTCTTATGTGGGGAAGCGTCGTATCGGCACTAATCCTTACCTCTCCAAGCTTGTTCGGCACTTTTCTTTGAAAAGGCCTCGGACTTTGCAGCTTACTCCACGATGGAATCTTTCGTGGGTGCTGCTTTGCTTGGGGGGGGGGGGGGGGGGGGGCGCCGTTCGAACCTTTATCCCAGGTGGATATGCAATTTCTCACATACAAGACGGCTTTTCTGATGGCATTTGCTTTGGCCAGACGGGTTAGTGAGCTTCACGCCCTCTCGGTTGACCCGGCCTTTTTTAGGAGTTCTCCCAACAGTGTTACTTTTACCACTGATTGCTCCTTTTTGGCTAAGAATCAGTTACCAGATACTACTCCTCCTCCTATCTGTATCAGGGCTCTTCCCTCTGTTGAGGGTACTCGCCCTTTGCTCTGTCCGGTCCGTGCTATTCGCATTTATCTTGATCGGACATGCTTCATTCGGAAGGGCAGAAAACGTTTTTTTCTGTCTCTCATTCCGGGTCTCTCCTCAATCCATTTCTCGATGGATTTGTCTTGCTATTCGTACGGCTTATAGTCGTTTAGCAGCTGGCGATTGTATTACCAATCGTATTTCTGCCCACGAGGTGCGGGCACTGTCTACCTCTTGGGCTTATTCTAACTCCGTCAAGTTGTCGGATGTTATGCAGGCAGCCTACTGGAGAAATGCTTCTACTTTCTCCACCTTTTATTTACGCCAGTTGCAGGAGCAGTCGGAGGACCTTTTTGCCTTGGGTCCTCTTTCTTCTGCTCAGGCTGTTGTCTGCCATAGCCATTAGGCTTCTTGAAGGTCAGTTTCAGCCTTGTGCTGTTACTGCCCTTTTTTCTGTCTGTGTGTCACACAGGCTCATATGTCTCTTTTCATTGTCCTTTACCAATGATTGCGACATTATGGTTGATAAGCCTCGGGACCTCTTCCTTCTGCTTCACGGTTCCAGTGCACTAGGGTTATGTGGGGGTTGGTTATGCGATTCCCTCCAGCCTTTTGTCTATTCAGCCTGTAGTAAACAATTGTGAGTAGGTTGATAAGAAATCTAAATTTTATAGTAAATTTCCTTTCTTATTATACCTACCACAATTGTTTACATGAAGGCCCTCCCGTCTTCTTTACGGGTAAAGAATCTTTCCTCCCCGCTGATCACATAACTCTAACGTTTACGGATTCAAAAAGAATGAGTCTTTAGAGACGGTATATGCGCACTGGCAACGGAAGTTGTGGAGTTGTACTTGGGAGAGAGCGTCCCGTACTGGGTCTGCGCCGGTTGCACTTGACCCAGTTTTGGCTTATTTTTATTGGTGCTTTTGCACCACTTTTCTTTCCCAACTTGCTTGGGAAAGACAAAAATAGGGAGTATTTTATCCGAGTTAGGGACTTCCACTGTAGTGCAAGCCTGTAGTAAACAATTGTGGTAGGTATAATAAGAAAGGAAATTTACTATAAAATTTAGATTTCACTCCGGTGTACGAAATATTGGCCTCACACCTTCCAAATAAGTAATGACATAAAGTGGGTTAACTGATAAACAGGTGAAAATGGAAATGATGGAACAACAGAATGCTTTGTTGTAGATCAACATACATCAGGCTGCACTATTTCAGTTACATATCATTGTGTCCATATGGACAGTGAAAGAAAAACGCTTTTGAAAAAAGCACACTGCACATAAATGTTTGGGCGTCAGGCAGACTCACGCAACTGTTTATGTAAAATTACCCTCTGTGAAGTTTACAAGTAATTAACATAGATTCTACTGTGCTGGAATGCACCGACATAAACTTTTCCTGCACAATAATCGACTGAACTTTAGCAATAATATCCATAATTCCCATACAAATTTTCCCATGGACAGTTCACATGGTCCACGCAGACAAAGAAAATTCCAAGAATAGACTGAAGGATTCAAACCAAGTTGATTCTCAGGTGCAAACCTACACTATATGTTTTGGCCGGCAAATTCAGGCTAATGATTACAGTTATGAGGATTTGGAGCCCTAAAAAGTCAAATGATAAAACCTGGGATTTCAATAATCTTGTATCTTAGGACGCCACCCTAGAACGCCGTTGTCCTGCGAATTTCGGCCTGTAATTGCCATTTTGTCTATTTGGTCAATCTTAGCAGTCAATCTGATGCTATAAAAGGGGTCAGAGTATGAAATTTAGCATACTAATAATCTTGTATCTCAGGGCGCCACCCTACATCGCCGTTTATTCTGCAAATTTTAGCTAATAATAACAATTTTGATCACTTGGTCACATTTAGGGATCAAGCTGACCCATTAAAAGGGGTCAGAGTATGAAATGTAGGATTTCAATAATCTTGTACCTTAGGGCGCCACCCTAGAACGCCGTTTATTCCACAAATTTCAGCCAGTAATTACCATTTTGACCATTTGGTCACATTTAGGGTCAAGCTGCCCCATTAAAGAGGTCAGAGTACGAAACTTAGTATTTCAGTAATCTTGTATCTTAGGACGCAGCCCTACAACGTCGTTTATTCCGCGAATTTAGGCCAATTATTACCATTTGGTCACATTGAGGGGTCAAG
Organism: Pictodentalium vernedei; assembly: GCA_031216915.1. NCBI lineage: Eukaryota > Metazoa > Mollusca > Scaphopoda > Dentaliida > Dentaliidae > Pictodentalium > Pictodentalium vernedei. The sequence goes on from CM062296.1 coordinate 558,849,330, forward strand.
CTGACCCCTTAAAAGGGGTCGGAGTATGAAACTTAGTATTTCAATAATCTTTTATCTTAGGGTGCCACCCTATAACACCATTTATTCTGCAAATTTCGGCTCATAATTACCATTTTGACCATTTGGTCACTTCTAGGGGTCAGGCTGACCCTTTAAAAGGGGTCGGAGTGTGAAACTTAGGATTTCAGTAATCTTGTATCTTAGGGCGCCACCCTGCAACGCCGTTTATTCCGCGAATTTTGGCCAACAATTACCATTTTGACCATTTGGTCACTTTTAAGAGTCAGGTAAACCCCGTAAAAGGGGTCGGAGTGTGAAACTTAGGATTTCAGTAATCTTGTATCTTAGGGCGCCACCCTGCAACGCTGTTTATTCCGCGAATTTTGGCCAACAATTACCATTTTGACCATTTGGTCACTTTTAAGAGTCAGGTAAACCCCGTAAAAGGGGTCGGAGTGTGAAACTCAGGATTTCAATAATCTTGTATCTTAGGACGCCACTCTACATCGCCATTTATTCTGCGAATTTCGGTGAATAATTACCATTTTGTCCATTTAGTCACTTTTAGGGATCAAGCTGTCCCCTTAACAGGGGTCGGAGTATGAAACTTTGTATTTGAATAATCTTGTATCTTAGGGCACCACCCTACAACGCCTTTTATTCCACGAATTTCATCCAATAATTACCATTTTGACCATTTGGTCACTTTTAGGAGTCAAGTTGACCCCTTAAAAGGGGTGGGAGTGTGAAACTTAGGATTTCAATAATCTTGTACCTCAGGGCGCCACCCTACAATGCCGTTTATTCTGCGAATTTCAGCTAATAATTACCATTTTGACCATTTGGTTACTTTTAGGGGGTCTAGCTGACCCCTTAAAAGGGGTCGGGGTATGAAACTTAGGATTTCAATCTTGTATCTTAGGGTGACACACTGCATCGCTGTTTATTCCACCAATTTCGGTGAGTAATTACCATTTTGACAATTTGGTCACTTTTAGGGGTCAAAGTGACCCCTTAAAAGGGGTCGGAGTATGAAACTTAGTATTTCAATAATCTTGTCTCTTAGGGCGCCACCCTACAACGCCATTTATTCTGCATATTTTGGCCAATAATGACCATTTTGACCATTTGGTCACTTTTAGGGATCAGACTGACCCCTTAAAAGGGGTCGGAGTGTGAAACTTAGGATTTCAATAATCTTGTATCTTAGGGTGCCACCCTACATTGCCATTTATTCCATGAATTTTGGTGAATAATTACCATTTTGTCCATTTGGTCACTTTTAGGGGTCAAGCTGACCCCTTAACAGGGGTCGGAGTCCGAAACTTAGTATTTCAATAATCTTGTATCTTAGGGCGCCACCCTACATCGCCGTTTATTCTGCCAATTTTGGTGAATAATTACCATTTTGACCATTTGGTCACTTTTAGGGGTCAAGCTGACCCCTTAAACGGGTCAGAGTATGAAACTTATGATTTCAATAATCTTGTATCTTAGGACGCCACTCTACATCGCCATTTATTTTGCGAATTTTGGTGAATAATTACCATTTTGTCCATTTGGTCACTTTTAGGGGGTCTAGCTGACCCCTTAAAGGGGGTCGGGGTATGAAACTTAGGATTTCAATCTTGTATCTCAGGGTGCCACACTGCATCGCTGTTTATTTCGCCAATTTCGGTGAGTAATTACCATTTTGACCATTTGGTCACTTTTAGGGGTCAAACTGACCCCTTAAAAGGGAGGGGGCCAGAGTATGAAACTTAGTATTTCAATAATCTCGTCTCTTAGGGTGCCACCCTACAACGCTGTTTATTCTGCGTATTTTGGCCAGTAATTACCATTTTGACCATTTGGTCACTTTTAAGGGTCAGGCTGACCCCTTAAAAGGGGTTGGAGTGTGAAACTTAGGATTTCAATAATCTTGTATCTTCGGGCGCCCCCCTACATCGCCATTTATTCCGCGAATTTCGGTGAATAATTACCATTTTGTCCATTTGGTCACTTTTAGGGGTCAGACTGACCCCTTAACAGGGGTCGGAGTCTGAAACTTAGTATTTCAATATCTTGTATCTTAGGTCGCCACCCTACATTGCCGTTTATTCTGCCAATTTCGGTGAATAATTACCATTTTGACCATTTGGTCACTTGTAGGGGACAAGCTGACCTCTTAAAAGGGGTCGGAGTATGAAACTTAGTATTTCAATAATCTTGTATCTTAGGGCACCACCCTACAACGCCGTTTATTCCACAGATTTTTCCAATAATTACCATTTTGTCACTTTTAGGGGTCAGACTGACCCCTTAAAAGGGATCGGAGTGTGAAACTTAGGATTTCAATAATCTTGTATCTTAGGGCACCACCCAACCAACAACGCCTTTTATTCCATGAATTTCGTCCAATAATTACCATTTTGACCATTTGGTCACTTTTAGGAGTCAAGTTGACCCCTTAAAGGGGGTCGGAGTATGAAACTTAGTATTTCAATAATCTTGTCTCTTAGGGCGCCACCCTACAACGCCATTTATTCTGCGTATTTTGGCCGATAATGACCATTTTGACCATTTGGTCACTTTTAGGGATCAGGCTGACCCCTTAAAAGGGGTCGGAGTGTGAAACTTAGGATTTCAATAATCTTGTATCTTAGGGCGCCACCCAACCAACAACGCCTTTTATTCCATGAATTTCGTCCAATAATTACCATTTTGACCATTTGGTCACTTTTAGGAGTCAAGTTGACCCCTTAAAGGGGGTCAGAGTATGAAACTTAGGATTTCAATAATCTTGTATCTTAGGGCGCCACCCTACATTGCCATTTATTCAACGAATTTCGGTAAATAATTACCATTTTGACCATTTGATCACATTTAGGTGTCCAGCTGACCCCTTAAAGGAGGTCGGAGTATGAAACTTAGTATTTGAATAACCTTGTACCTTAGGGCGCCACCCTACAACGCCCTTTATTCTGCAAATTTCGACCAATTGATTAATGTTGAATAAAGAACTGGGAATAAGTAAAGGATTTCACAGCACTATCTGTATTTGTATCTGTATTTTTACCTCCAAATAACCAGCCTTTTTATTATTACAATACTGTGGCATATATCTTATGTTCCTTCTGAGAAAGCCGAACATCGATTTAGCTTTCTTTGAGATCTTGTTGATGTGGGTTTTCCTGGCGTCAGATTCAAGTTTTGTTCAAATTGGGTCCCTGTATTAATATTCGAGCTCCATGTAGTAGTCCAAATTTTAACTTAGTGCAATATGAGGAAATTTCTTTAAAAATCTTCTTCAGATCCACCAGTCAGAATGCTTTCATATTTGGTATAGGCTCTATCAATAAATATGTGATCTCCAACTGATTCAATGAACTCTTCTACGCTGTGGAGACTAATATGACTTACTTCCGGTTGGTATGCGAAATTCTTTATTTCAGTGTTTGTTTCTGTACATTGTGATTCAATTAAATAACGTTGTCGAAAGTGTGATCATATTAATGGAAAAAGATCTACCGCGTAATTGTGTGTCATAATTACAGTGCAGTCGCTGTGGACTGGTCGTAATCCACGCGTGGGCAGTGATGTCCACGCATCCATTTACCAGGTAATAAAAATCATCACCAGCAAAACTTTAATTAAAGAAGCACCTGACTGCACCCGATTCTTCATTAATTAAATTTTTGATGTTTATTCCTATAATTAGTGTTTGAATCTAATATTATTGCATCTGTGGAAATACTGCCCTCTCCATTGAAAGTGACCAGACCATGGTGGCCATACTGTACAACGACAAAGTTTTCGTTGATTTGTGTGATGTGCAGTGTACGAGCCGATATTGATTGTGATGTCATATTGATTGCCAAGCACATTTTTCCTAGGGAGAACACCTCAGGACCCCACTCCACCAACCCATTCCCGACTGAGGGGAGTTGATAGTGGTATATAACTTGGGGTATGAGTACAGGTCCACTCAGATTCCTGTATTTCTTCTCATAAACAACCCCAGCTGCGTCCAGACTGGCATTCCAGAGGGGTCATAAGAAGTATAGTGCCACAACCCTAACCCACTGAACTGAACTTGTATTTGCTCAATTGCCAGAGTCGGACCATAATACATGGGTTCTAGGACAACACCCCTATATCCCTGCCATTCACCCTAAAACAGCTCTGTAGCCTATCCCACTATCCTAAGCAACCTGGTCAAGTGAGTTGGAATGCTGGGATTTCCCACAGGGCAGATATATCATTGAAGAATAAAGAGCTTAGTCTCCGTCACGATTCCAACTCCAGCCCCCTTCGAGGGGGTTCTGAGACAGTTCACCCCTTGGTGCCCCAACCCCCCCCAGCAGGCCCCCAACCCCACAAGAACATAGCAACGGCTTCACACAGGAACTCTAAAACCCTTGTGTGGGTGTCAACAGCAGCAGGGGGTGGGGGGAGTAATCGAACCAGTTAAATTGGCCCAAACGGGCATTCGCATAGAAACATATTCACAAAAAAAGTTAATCTATGTCTCAGGGCATTTGCATAGCAACAGCAAAAAACAAGAGAGCCCCAGGGGATGGCCCACACCTTCGGCGGCCAAGGCTCTCAGTAACTGTCACCTACCTATTAGACGGGTTTCATATTCCCAAGCGCCTCAGAAACTTGTTCGATGTTTACATCTTCATCACTAGTGGGGAAAATAATGTAAAATATTTCCCCAGAGTCACACAATTGTTTTAGCCATTTGGTCAATTCTTCATCCTCAGGAATATCATCCCAGGCTGGATCATAAAAGTGGCCCTCATAAATTATGTCTTGAGCAGTCAAATCATCCATCTCAGGAACAAATACATCACTAGGTGTGATGTCTGTCGGTTGATCATGTGTGGAAATATTGATGGATAGGCTTAATCTGTCCTTTAGTCCTTCAGTCTCAATTGTGAGAATCTGTAACAGTCTCTTTTCTTTTTTCACTAACTGGGAAAATGAGAGTCCACACACAATGAGGCGGGGAAATCGTTACACATGTCTGAATGCAGTTTGGGACACCACCCCCAACTCCTCACGGAACCATGTTTTGAAATTGCCACCACGTCTCAGCTGTTTTGTAAGCTGACAGGTACAACATTCCCCTCTGGTATTTCACCACCAAATCCAAACCCTGAATAATTTTCTCCTGTGCCATGACTTTTGAGTGTTCACGTTTAAGTTCACCAGCGTCCATTTTATTGAAATCAGTTGTAAAATTTAATTCCACTTTCCAAATAATATCCTTCCCTTGAAATTCCAACTGTTCATATTCTGACAGGTTGGTTCTTATCTGTGGTAAAATGCACTGTTCAAACACTGTTTTAGCTGATGGCAAGATTTATCGATCATGTACCCATGCCTTTTTGGCTGGTTTTTCCCGTAATCCAGCAAGTTCTTTCGTTTTGTGGAGAATAAATCTCTCCCATCCTCATCAGGGAAAAGTCTGTGAAGTGCTTGCTTAATCCCATCTCTGGAAAAAGTGGCAATATGTTTGATAAACTCGGGTTAACATCCCCCACATTACTGAGTAACACTGTTGTGACTTAGGAATGCAGCTAGTTAGACACCAGTCAGCGTGCATAGTACAATCCACAAATTATGTGTTTGTGGTTTTCTCCAAGTAGTACACATGATACAAACATATAACTTTATCTCTCTTATCAGAGGAGTGCCTTGGCTCAGTGGTAGACTGTTGGACTTTTATGCTAGAGGTCCCGAGTTCGATCCTCATCTGGGATGACCCGCATTGTGTCCTTGGGCAAGGGCACTTTATCTCGGTTGCCTACATGTGGGCACAATGACACCATGTACTAAGGCATACTGCACGTCAACAGAGTTAGAATGTTGAGGAGCTGACAGTTGCTCATCGATGCTCGGTGGTCCTCTCCGGGTACTACGGCTTCCTTCACCTGTAAAACTGTCACGGTCACTTTAAGCCATTGTGCATAAGTATGTGACCTTAAACACCAATAAATAAATAAATAAATAAATAAATCTCTCTTATCAAGTGTTATCAAGTCTATTGTACTTATAATCGACCTCGTTCGAACAGTTAAACGCGAGAAACTATGTGTATATGTTAACAATGGCTGGTCATCCAAAAGCCTCCCGATACAGTGCTGGTGCCAGATACAAGGCTGGTGGGTTCTATAAGCACAAAAAAATAAGCGGTATCAATGAGATTCATGTAGCTTTAATCCCTCCACATAGCTTAGAGACCAAAAGTTTTGAAACCAATCACTTGGACATCTACTCCAAGTATAAACACCCAGATATAAATTCTGAGACAATTATCAAGCAATGGCGGAGCACGCTTAAGGAATACATTGACTTCAACAGAGCAAAAAGAACTGTCACGAAAAATGTCTTTGAAAAAGACTTCTTCAAGTTGATGAACAACAGTGTGTTCAGTAAGACCACGGAGAATCTCAGGAAGAGGGTTGATGTGAAACTTGTTGTAAATAAAAAAAAGCTGAGAAATCTGGTCAGCAAGCCTACCTTTGACTCATCAATGCGGATCTTGTAGTACATAAGGTCAAGACATGAATCCTTCTGAATAAGCCGGCATATGTGGGAATGAACATCCTAGAACTGAGCAAGACACTGATGTATGACTTCCATTACAACTGCAAGAAGAAATACAAGCACAAAGCTAACCTAATATTCACAGACACTGACAGCCTGACATATGAGATACAGACAGAAGATGTGTATGCTGACCTGTGGAAGGATAAGCATCTCTTTGACAACTCAGGATACTCACCATCTTCTCCATTCTATTACCCCACCAACAAGAAGGTCATAGGCAAGAAGAAAGATGAGGCTGGAGGCGTGCCAATCACCTAGCATGTGGGACTGAGGTCTAAGATGTATAGCTACACCATGGCTGATGGAGGTGGTGATAAGAAAGCCAAGGGTGTGAAGAAAGATGTTATCAAAAGGGGTATCACACATGAGAACTACAAGGAAACAATATTCCAAGAGCAGCAGCTCCATCACAAGATGAAAACTATTAGATCTCAAAAACATCAGCTTCATTCATACGAAATCAACAAGACCGGCCTAAACTTCTTTGTTGACAAGTGATACATACTGGACGATGGGGTGCACATGCTGGCTTATGGGCATTACACATGTATTTAGTAAGCATATATGAGACAGACCCCAAATTAGAGATATGTATGTATATATACAATGGATCTAGATGTTCATAAGGAAAAAAGTTTGGAAGCCTATTTAATTGCGAGGGATGATAAATGTCAAGAATGCAGTGATGAGATCACCATCGATGACTAAGAGATGGTATGTAGGGGTTGTGGGTGGATAGACACTAATTACAAAGAAGTAGCCCTAGAATACGGTGAGGGCTACACTACAAAACCAACATACAATCCATATAGACACTCTGAAGCTGTTCTGAAAAGGTTGCAAGGTGCAGAGAGCAAAGCGTGCTCACAATTTGATGCTGACTATATGGAGAAGCTGAAAGCCAAGTTGAATAATGATTTCACTCCATCTAACATTCACAGTCACCTTCTCAACAAAGACCAGAGATATCTCAACTACATATACTTTAGGCTGACCTGTGAGAAACTATTTATAGATTTGTGTCATAGAGAGTTGTTAAAGAGAATGTTTTCCAGGTGTTACGATGAATATTACAATCTAGAGAGGAAAAGACCTTGTGCTTTACTAATCTTGAAAGTCGTGGTTGATTGCTGAGAAGCTCTATATATATACACCCCGCTTAAAGTGAGTAATGATGTATATAACAGGCTGAAAGGATGTCTACACTAACAAATTTCTACAAGCAAGTCCGGGGGGGGGGGGGGGGATCTCTTATAATAACCCTCACAGTGATAAGTATCTAACTAAGCACCCTTTTCAGTGTCTCTTCAGTGGAGCTTCAGGGGGTGGTAAAACCAATGCTCTGCTCAATCTGATTGACAAGCTGAACTGCTTTGAAAGATTCTACTTGTTCATTAAGTTGATGGGTTGTGATCCTTTGTATGATGAGGAGCTAGTGCCTAAGCTATGAGCTGTTGAAGAAAGGCATGGTGTACCCATTCTAATGGAATATAGTTGTGATTTGGATTACCTTCCTGGTGTTATGTCTTCCGAGATTGACAGTGCCTATAAGAATTTAATAGTGTTTGATGACATGTTGGATGAGGATACCAAGAGCTTGAAGAAAATCTCTGCCTATTTTACTAAAATGAGAAAGAAAAATTGCTCTCATCTTCATCAGGCAGGACTATTTCCAGACACCAAAACCCACCAGAAGAAACTGTAATCTCTTCATATTCACCAGGAGCACATCAGAAAAAGATTTGCAGCAGATTCATCAAGATCTAGCGTGGGAGATGGACTTTGAAACCTTTAAGGTTATGTTTCGAGAAGCCACTGCCCATCAATCTGTTCTAGTTATTGACCCAATGCACCCAGAGGCTTAGTATAGGAGGAATTTTACCCAGCTTTGGACGCCTTAATTTCCTGTGTAAAACTCCTCAGTGGGCAAGATTATACATAAAAATAGGGGGAGAGCTAAAAGCAGGACATACCTTAATTTTCTGTGTAAAACTATCCAGTGGGCAAAAACATTCAGTGATTTTAGTTGAAGCATATAGTATAGCATAACTATAGCGCAACTATGCCATTCAAGGACATTGACTGCAAAAAGCTCAACCAATCTAGAGAGCTGGAGAGAGTGCTAAGGGGAAGGATAGCAGTGAGTAATGAGTCTATAGACCCCACCCTAAATCCCAGGCAAGAACACTTCAGCCAGAAGTTTATCCAATCAATCAACAGATCAACCAGCAAAAGACTAGCAACGGTATTAGCTGATATAGATGCTTTGAAAGATGAAATCCACAATCAAACTATAGTTTTGGAGGATCAGCATCAATTACTAGCACCGCCAACAGCCATGCCGGCAATAGATGGGTCACAACCAGGAATAGATCTTTATGAGCACTTCCATATAACAGAGAGTGATAAGGATTATTACAAGAAGAATCTTAGGAATTTGACTGAGTTTGCTAGAGACAATGATCAAAACAGTATTCAGGAATCCCTTTGGCAACTCACGAGGCTTTCAAAGATTTTAGGAGCTCAGAAGAGTGGCATCAGACGAAGACATCACCTCACACAGCAAGATATGGATAGATTTGTTACCATTGAACAAGAACTGGCATCCATAATTATATACAGGAATGTGTTGAAGAGAGACTACAGACAACAGGGAAGGGACGACCCATAGGGAATTACACAATCCCATTTAAAAGATTTAAAAGAGATAAAATTTTGTCCATGAGATATGCCAAGGAGCCCAATAAAATGGTACCTGCTTTTGGTGCTAAGAGGGTGTCCAACAATGTAAAGAGTGTGGTGCTAAAACCATATACTAAGCAGCATCCAAACCTGACAGATGGTGAGAAGGAATTTCTGGACAAAATCTACATGAATGCAGGGCAAAGGCTATCCCCTTCTCAAGCCAAAGCAGTCAGAGGTTCTGGGGTCTTTACTTAAGTGCAAGAGATAGCAGAGAGGATTCAGGTGCTGCTGGGTGAACTGGGGGGCAGGTAACACATCAATCAGACTAAAGAATGAGCTGGCTGATTTGCTTCACTGCAAAGAATGAGCTGGCTGACTTGCTTCACTACCTCTTCAAACACAGAAAAATCAAGAACGCTCACTACAAGTCAATGCTTGCAAACAATGGCATTTAGTCAGAACATAGGGATAGATATAAGCATGAATACTCTGCAAATCTCAATGGTTAATGCCAAGACTGACTCAAACAGCAGGCTTAGGTACATTCTCAACAGTTCCATGAAACTTGACAGCTATATAGCTCTGAGCAATATTGATCTGTGGTATAACTGGTGGAATATTGCTCAGCAACTGAATACTTCCACATATAAGATGCCTGATATGCCTGAGGGAGTTTCATACTGAGTCAGTCTCCTTGATGGGTCATACACAGTAAAGTCCATTAACAACTTCCTGCATCACACTATGGAAAACAATGGACATTTTGATAGCACAAAGAGCAAACAATTAGGTGAGAGATATGCAATTCATCTTTATGAAAATGCTGCCTATAACCGAATAACTCTTAAAATTAGGTCTGGGTATGCAATAGGTTTTGGTGTAGGTCTGAGTAAGATGCCAATACGTTCTACAACCAAACAGAAAACTTTCCGAATGTGCTTCAGCTGGAAAATGTGACCAGTGTTCAAGTACATTGTAATCTGGTTAATGACTATCAAACTGACTCATCTCTCCTCTATAGCTTTTCACCTAATAGTTCTTTTGGCTCTCTTTGAACAATCACACCAAGATACCCCCAGTGGAGGAGCATGAGAAATGCAACAGAGATTGTGGTGGAGGTATGGCTCACTAATCAAGATGGGAAATTGCTACCTCTGGAGGATAACTGGGGTGTAGTTTTACAATAAAGACCTTGTTAGGATTTAGTCTGGACAGCTGTTATAGGTTAGTGATGCGGTACACAAGGTATCACAGCAACTATGGATATGTCAGCCGTGTGACTAATAGTCAGACAGGTGAAGGCATAGGTGATGTGATTAGACTTCTTGGAACAGGTATCAGTCAGCTACCTCCATCAGCGACAGCAGTGGCTAAAAAGGTGCCACAATCATTGCCTCACAGGGAATCACAGCAGCTGGCGATAGAATTGGTAGTGAATTAAGGAACAGAATTGCTCCAAAGAAACAGCCCCCAAAGCAGCTGCAGCAGCCAGACAGACATGAGATCTTAAAAGATTTAAAATTAGCTGTGGCACCAAGCCTTACAAGCCTTAGCTCTGACCAGTATGCATCAAGCCCTGACCAGTATGGGTTTGGAAGAAGAAAAAAGATGAAAGGTAAGGGGATCAAAATCCTGCATTAGGTTTAGTCAGGACTATATATATAATTAAGGATGAACTACCAAGAGCTTGCTAATTTGTTTGACAAAGAATTCGGTTTGCCAAAATATTCACACAAAAGGTGGATCAAAATACACCCCACTCAGAATGCTATTAACGATAATGGAAACGGCTTGACTAATGCTATCAACTATAATTGTAAGACTGTATCGGACAAGCTGGTGAATTATGGCAATGGATATAGCCTGCTCACTGCTACGGCATCCAGGACTGCTCTTGCAGCTAAGACTGTGGCATCCAAAGGTTCATTCGCCTTTATCAATCAAGCAGTAGTAAGAATTAATGGAGCTGAAGTGAATAATTCCAGGCTGAACTTTGTCAGTGTCCCCATTCTTAACAGCTTGGAATATTCCAATGACTTATGTAAGAGTGGCAGGACAATATTGTTTAGTAAGGACACATCAGGAAATCTTGAGAATAATACTGGGCATACTACCAGAAAGGGGCAAATCCCTGACCTTCACAACAATCAAATACAATTCAGTGTGAAAATCCCCTTGTCCTACATATCATCTTTCTTCAGGACATTAGATTTCCTGTTGATTAATCAAGTGTTTGAGTTTGATATCACTTGTTGCACTGACAATGCATTAAGAGAGGATGCCAATGTTGTTGATTGCACTATTAACTTGACTGTTCTGTATCTTCCAAGGGTTGAGCTACCCAGGGAGTATGAGGCACAACTGTTCAAGAGAATGCAAGCAGGATCTCCGACAAAAACTTGTATGGAACCGGCTTCATTACCCGGCAGAGATTGTTGGTGCCAATGGTCAGCAAGATATTCAGTTGGAGGCTTCATTAGATGGAATGAGGAAGTTCTATTGTGTAGCCGTACCGACAGTAAGATGGAATAGCCAGCAGCACATTGAGAGCACGTCAAACACATCAATCACAGCTATGAACATTGTCATAGATCTTGAGGACTTCTTCCCACAGGATATCCAAAACGACATTGAAGCGTATGAAGTGATGGCGGAGAATTTCAACAAGGGAGGAAAGGACAAAAATACAGGTACAATACTTGACTATAATGATTGGATAGCAATTCACAGGTATTATGTGTTTGACTTGCCAAGGCAGAAGGTATTTGAGAACGACCCTAGGAAGGCTCAAACAATTAGGTTTAGAGGCACACTGTTGGATAACTCAAGACTGCTCTTCTTCATAGCTAGAGAAAAAAATACTACATTTGACTTCACAAATTACTCAGCAACCATGGCTGTTTAATCTGAATATTAGTATAGAGCATGAGCATGTATAACCCAGTTGAATGTGCTTTAACAGAAAACCAAATTGACAAACTTAAAAAGGCTATCACCTTGGAGTTGTCCTCACAGCGAATTGGTGGTCAACATCAGCTACACTTGACGGAAAGGCAAATCAAGAAACTTCAGAAGCGCCTGGTACTGTCAGATTTACGTTGTCCAAAACACAGATGAGGGAACAGAAGGGATGCTTTCTTGGAGCTATTTTGAACGTTGCTAAGACTCTGCTTCCCAAAGTTTTGCCTGTGCTTGGCACACTTGGGCTCAGTGTGGCATCAGGGGCAATATCAGGAGCTATACACAAGGCTACTGGCAGGGGAGGGTTAAAGAGAGCCGGAAATGGTGTAATACCTCTCTACTTTACAAGAAAGGACACAAATGATCTCTTGGGTATTGTGAAAGATCTGGAGGGAAGGGGTGTGCTACCCTCAAACACCAAAAGTGTATGCTTTCCATTGCAAAACAGGAAGGAGGGTTCATTGGCACGCTGATAGTGTCACTCACTGGCAGCCTACTACCTACACTTTTAGGTAGTAAAGGTTTAAGATGAGCAGGACAGCATGGTGGAAGATGGTTGAGAAGGGTGGGGCAGCTAAAAGAAAAATAAAAAGATAAAGGCTCCTCTTACAGGCTTTGATTTCATGAACTACTATGAAGGCAATGACTACTTTGGTGTGTGTTTGCAAAAAAATGAACTCATACTGTGTGAAGTGTAAGAGACCCACATCTACTGTCAGTGTTCAAGTTGTAAGAACTAAGAATGGAAAGTATCTCGCCAAAGGTGTCTGTGGTGTATGTGATAGCAGAAAAAGCAAGTTTGTGTCTATCAAAGAAGGACTGCTTGGAAAAGCATTGGGGAGTGGTAAAGTACCTTTCTTGGGTGATATTCCTTTGTTGGGCACCCTGTTTTAATACTAGTTACAATATACGATGAATGATTCTGTAATCAACAGGTTTGTGAATAATCTCCCATTTGAGATGCACTTATGGGACCCTATCGTGGGGACATATTCAGCGGCTGGTCCTGGCACTAAGCATAAAGCTTGCCTTGAAAGGTACTTACAAACAGGGGACACAAGCCACATATTCAAGAATGAATTAGATAGAGCTTGCTTTTACCAAGATGCCACTTACAGTGCATATAAGGATGTAGCAAACAGGCACATTACTGATAAAAAATTAATGGATAAGACTTGCCAATGACACCAGTTTAGATGGCTATCAGAGAGCACTTGCTGCTGCTGTTTATAATTTTTTTGAGAAGAAGATTCAACTGGGGCAGGGTCTGAAAAGAAAAGATTTATTACGACCCAGCGCAGGGATTTTCTTCAGTAGCTGAGCTTTCCCGCTGAACTGGTATAAAACCTGGGGATGTCCTTAGCTGGTTGCAGGAACAACAGACTTATACCAAACACAAACTAGAAGAGTGATCGTGAGAGGCATTGATGCACAGTGGCAGGCTGTCTTGGTTGATATGAGGAGTCTCTCAGCCACTAACAAGAACACCAACTACATTCTGACAGTTGTAGACGTATTTAGCAAGAATGCATGGGCACTCCCTATCAAAAAGAAGACTGGGAAAGAGATTTCACAAGCATTACACAAAATATTTAAACAACGAAAGCCGACAAAGTTGCAGACAGACAAAGGAACTGAGTTTATTAATAAAGAGACTCAAGAGCTGTTCAAAAAAGTTGGCATCCATTGGTTTACTACAGAGAATGAAACCAAAACTCAGATTGTTGAGAGGTTGAATAGAACTCTGAAGGACAGAATGTTAGGTATTTCACTGCTAACAAGACTAAGCACTGGTTTGGTGTATTACACAAACTTATTGAGAACTACAACACCTCCTACCACAGATCGATCAAGATGACACCTATAGAATCCAGCAAAAAGAAAAATGAGGCTGCAGTTTGGGAAAATCTATATGGAGATATGCCTCCAATAACTCGAGGGTTGCTGAAAGTTGGGGACCAAGTAAGAATCTTCAAACTGAGAGGCAAGTTCAAGATGGGCTATACAGCAAACTATACGGATGAGGTCTTTACTATCAGTCAAGTGCTCCCAACAGTCCCTCCAACTTACAGAATAGTGGATGCTAATAACAGTCCCACCAACTTACAGAATAGTGGATGCTAATGGGGAAGCTGTGCAAGGTTTATTCTACAAAGAGGAGTTGTCCACATTTAACTAGGTTTAATATATATACATGTATATAGCATATACACAATGCCTGTGTTTGTGTTTATACCGCAAGCGTGGGAAGCTAATGAAAAACTTGATTTGGATCAATATGCTACCAAGACAGAACTGCTTAACTGTGTGCAAAGAGGCTGATGTCTCCATTGATCTGAAGGGTAAGAAGCTGTCTGGATTAGCTCTGCCTGTCGATCATGAAGACGTGACAAATAAGCAGTATGTGGACTGAAAGCATAGTGAGAGAGTAGCTAAAGAAGGTGGTAGCATTATGGAGGGTGTTATAAACATGAATTACAACAAATTACTAAACCTCCCGCAGCCTACTCATGGTGGGAGATGCGGTACCAAAAAGCTATGTAGATGCTGAAGCCCTTTAGAAGTTGGGCGGTGCTGTGTCAGGCCCCATAGACAATAAAATAACTAATGTTGCTGCTCCAGAGGAGCCTAAAGATGCATTCAGTAAGGAATACCTCCAACAATTGCTAAAGTTGCTGCCAAAATCAATGATATGTACAGAAAAATAAAGTGTGTCATTTCCACCACACGATGATCCATCAAAGCTAGCTGATCAATTTGGCGAATTCTTCATCAAAAAAATAAAATTAATTCAGGAAAAAATTAAGAACATAAATGTAGACAAAACTGACATCAAACAGAGACCATCAGAAAAAGAGCTTTCAACTTTTCGACCTTTAGAAATCTGCGAGGTAACCAAATTAATAAAAGAATCCTCAAATGCCTCATGTCAACTCGACCCAATGCCAACATCTATTGTCAAATCATGTGTAGACTCTTTGGCTCCTGTAATCACAAAAATGATCAACATGTCTCTGCTAGAAGGATATGTGTCTGATGCGTGGAAAATAGCAATTGTTAATCCTCTTCTGAAGAAACAAGGTGCGGAACTTGTGTTTAAAAACTTCCGACCAGTGAGTAACTTACCGTTCGTCTCTAAGCTGTGTGAAAAAGCCGCAATTGACCAACTAATGCTACATAGTGACATGCATGCTCCATTATCGGCCAACAAATCTGGATTCAGAAAATTTCTCTCGACTGAAACGGCATTACACAAGGTACAGAATGACATCCTCCTTAATATGGAGTCTGGAAGGGTAACATTGCTTGTTCATTTAGACCTTAGTTCTGCTTTTGAGACTGTTTGTCATAAAACTCTGCTAGAGACAATGAATTCTGATTTTGGACTTAATGGTGTTGCTGCTAGTTGGCTATCATCATACCTCAAGAATAGACAGCAGCATGTATCAATAAACGGTAACCTGTCAAAAGACTTCATCTTGAATGTGGAGTCCCACAGGGCAGTTGCCTTGGTCCTGTTCTGTTTCTATTCTATATTTCAAAAATGTTCACCATCATTGAATCTCACCTGCCTGACATCCGTGGTTATGCTGATGACACACAGGTCTATTTCTCTTTTCGACCATCAACCAAGGATCAAACTAAACCTCTAGAAACTATTGAATCATGTATTTCGGTCATTCGCACATGGATGGTTTCAAATAAATTAATGATAAATGATGATAAGACTGGATTCTTAATAATTGGTTCACGACAACAACTCACTAAAGTTGACATCAGTTTAGAGAAGGTAGGAGATTCCGCCATCAGTGCAAGTAGCAGTGTATGTAATCTTGGTGCCTTTTTCGACTCTACCATGTCTATGGACAGACATGTTACAAATATGTGCATTGAGGCTTTCAGAGGTCTATACAAAGTTAAACAGATAAGACAGTTCCTCACCAAAGACTCAACAAAAACCCTAGTTCATGCCTTTGTAACTTCACATTTGGATTATTGTAATGTCTTACTGTTCAACCTTCCACAATATCAGTATTCTCGCCTGCAGATGGTACTAAATGCATCAGCCTGAGTGGTATGGAGGGTATCATGATCTCAACACATCACTCCTGTTCTGAGGGATATGCACTGGCTGCCAGTTAAGTACAGAATAATTTTCAAAACTTTATTATTAGTTTTTAAGACACAAAACAACTTGTCACCAGCCTACTCAGAAGAACTCCTTAATACCAAGAATGTGTGTCAATACAACCTGAGGTCCGATGTTAAAATGCTGCTACATGTTCCAAAACATAGGTGTAAGACATTTGGAGATAGGTTATTCTCATTTGCTCTCCCTCACTTGTGGAATAATTTACCAGAACACCTGAAAAGACTGTCAGATGTCAACCTTTTCAAGAAAGATCTCAAAACAAACCTGTTTCAAAAAGCCTATAAGTGATGTTCTGGACTGTAAGATACTGTATATATTCTGTTTGTATATTTGCACGAGCTCAGTAACATGTATAGCACCTTAGAATATGGTTCTATATCTTCTGAACTATAATTTGGCGCTATATAAATGTGTATATTATTATTATATGCATAACAGCTGAAGTTATTGGAGAAATTAGTGCTGAAACATTTAACTTTTCCTTTGGAGCCAATTCATATCATTACACATTTTCAAATAATGCGGACAACGGTAAAAGTGGAGTAGCGATGCCTGCATCTGGCAGAATTAAATATTTCACATTATGCTCAACTGACACAGTGGCAATTATGTTAAAAGGCACAGGGGTCTCAGTTTTTCTGTAGCGATTAACGGCACTGCCAGTGTCGATTCTCAGTATACAGCAATAATCCAAGAGGGTAGCAGGACAGCAGTTAAACAATTCCTTCCTCTTTGTCAGTTAATGCTAGTGATAGAATAAACTTCTTTAGTAGAAATGATAGTGATTTCAGTCTAATCACTATAGCATCTGCCTTCATAGAACTGAATGTGTAGTTTCAAACCTATCTTCTTAGTCTGTCTTATTATATATTGAAGAGTATAAGAGTATCTATTATCTTGGAAGGAAAACAGAGGTTATATCCCAAAGTCTCGAGTGCCCCACTGAGTGCAGATAATTACAAGCTTCAGAGAATTAGCGATATTGAATAACTGCTGAAAAATGAGGTAAACATTAGAGAAGGATTGTATAAGAAATACAAAAGAGGTTTGAATGCTTTACAGGCCGTGGATGATGTATGTCTCTGTCTTGACATGGGTTTTCCAGCTACCAGCCTTGGTCTTCTAGCTAGCCACTGGAGTGGGTGCCCTTCTTGCTTTACCATTGCAGGTGTAGTTATTGCTTTTGGGGCATTAGGTGTGATTGGGAAGGTAGCAGAGGGGAAGATTAGTGCTAAGATTCAAAAGCATGATGAAATAAGAGTCTTGGCACAAGCAAAGCTCAGTACAATAGATGTGAAGGTTGCTAGAGCATTTGAGGATGGGTGCCTAACAGACGAGGAATTTAGAAGCATCACTAATGAACAAAAGCAATATCAAGAAATGAAAAAGGCAATACAAAAGAAGGCTATACCCGCCAAGCTGACTGGAGCACACAAAAAATAAATTGTACAGGATGCCCTCCAGAATGTGTTAAAAAGTGGAAAACCATAGTAAAATTTTCAAAGACATGCACCAGTCAGCCACTGCCATACATGTAAGTGTAAAGACACCCTCAGCAAAGAAGATAAATGAGCTGAAGAGGCTCAAAAAGTGATTCCAGCGTGGATTATACAGGAGTTGGAGAGAGTAATCACAGTGGGAAGCGATGAGAACGAAAAAAGTTGGGCACAGCTAAATTATAGGCCTTGATGTGCATCAATAGGTCATGACTGTGTATGCCAAACAGTCTGATAAGCCTTAAGGCAGGGAGAAATGGCCTTTTTTTTAATAATGCAATTCATTACAGTTAGTCGAAGCTGTGGTACTTATGTGCCTTGTTTTTTCTGGTTGACCTTGCTTGAGCCCATTATAGCACAAATACTTAGCATTGGTTTGGTTGGCTAATTACTTTATCACTCTGTCAAGAGCCCACACTTCAATTTTTTCACTGGTGGTTGCATTTAGTGTTAAAATCAGTGCATCGCCATACTGGGTTTTAGCTCTCTTTTCCCTTCGATGCTATAGATACCCTGTGGTAGCTCAGCCCATTTGATAGCTGTCTTATTCTTCACTTTGTCGAAATCGGCATCAGTTAGAAACATTGTGTTGTTGCTCTCTCTTACTATACCAAAGGGATTCATTTCTGTAAATAGGTGACTGGGGCTGATCCTTTTATCTGGATGGACTGTTCCTCATTCCAACTCGCTTGATCTCAGGATAGTGGGAAAGGGTGAATGGTTGGGGTGTTGTCCCAGAACTCACAATATGACCCCTCTGGAATGCCAGTCTGGAGGCAGCTGGAGTTCTTTATGAGTTGAAATAGGGGGATTTGAGGGGGGCTGTCCTCATACCCCTAAGTTATATACTACTGTGATGTCGGGGGGTCCCAAGGTATTCCATGGTGTTCGCCCCAAGGCAAAATTTGTGCTATCAATCTGAATCATAATGATTCAAATTCAAGATGGTATACAACATCTCTGGCAGGGCAGATTCAAGTTTGTTCAAATCATGTCCCTGGGTTAATATTGGGGCTTCCTATGGTAGTCCGAATTTGAACTTAGTGCAATATGAGGGAATTTCTTTAAAAATCTTCTTCAGATTCACAAGTAAGAATCCTTTCATATTTGGTATACAACATCTCGGGAGAGAGGGGGGTTCAGATTCAAGTTTGTTCAAATCAAGTCCCTGGGTTAATATTTGGGCTCCCTATTGGAGCCTGAATTTTAACTTATTCCAATAAGAGGAATAATCTTTAAAACTCTTCTTCTCCAGAAACACCAGTCAGAATCATTTAATATATGGCATACAGAATCTTTACAGGGGTTGGATTCAATTTGTGCAAGTCCATTGGTTAATAATTTGGCTCTCTAAGGGAGCCCAAATTTTAGAGTTCAATATGAGAAATAATCTTTGAAAATCTTCTTCTTCAGATCCACCAGTTAGAATCTTGATATTTGGTATACAGCATCCTTATGGAAGTCAGATCTAAGTTTGTTAAAATCAAGTCTTTGGGTTAATAATTGGGATCCCAATTGGAGCCCAAATTTTAACTTAGTCAAATATGAGGAATAATCTTTAAAAATCTGCTTTTTGAGATACAATCAGAATCTTTTGATATTTGGTATACAGCATCCTTAGAGGCTTTAGATTCAATTTGTTCAAATAAAGTCACTGGTTTTGATATTTGTGTTCCTCATGTGGTGGGGAGGAGGGGTAATTTTAACATAGAGCAAAATTGGTAAAATTCTCAAAATCTTCTTCTTCAGAACCACCAGTCAGAATCTTTAGATATTTGGTATACAGCATCCTTCGACTTTGTTCAAGTTATATCCCTAGGTTGATATTTGCACTCCCTAGTTTTACAGTACTGAAAATCTTGGTATTATTTCTGTGGTAGCATCCCAATACTGGGAAAAAAAATCATCTGACATGGACAACAGAATTATGAATAATTAATTAAATAACTTCATTCCTCAGTTGTATTAACCAACCATAGATGCTAATAAACTCCTTCCTTCTTTAAACTATGGTCAGCACCTCAGGTCCTATGGGGCTTGTTGTTACTAAAAGAAGTCCAGTTTTTGCCAAATAACCTTAAATCTCCTTGGCCTCACAACACTCCACTTTAATATGCAGTTATTTTCTGAGAAGTGTGTGAATTAAATCATCTTTATTTGGTTAGATGTTAAGGTGGGATGGGGGGATGGGGGTAACTGAAAGTACTACACTTGTTGTTATTCATTAAATTTTTTATCACTCATTTTGTGAATACTGTAATTCCTATTTTAATTTTTTTTTTTATTTGACAAGATAGGCTTCAGACTGTTCTCAGCAAAGTATGAAACTCTGTGCATAATTACTGAAGTGATTTCGACTGGTAACTAAATTTATTATTACTCCACTGTAATTCCTTCAGTTTGTTTTAAACTTCACATGGAGATATAGTGTGGTAATTATTATTCCAATATCGTATTTTTTTTATCATCTTCTTGTTCTTCTTATTTTTTGTAACAATAGATCATAAATAGTGTACACAGACAATGTTATTGCCTTACTGGTAGTCTTACACATTCTCATTATGTTAGAAATGGCTCTAATTCAGGTCAACAAGATTCAAGTGGATACAGAAAAGTACCAGTAAAGATGGGCCAAGCTGGGCTTTAAGTGACATATATATAGGAGAGAAGTGTCAAGATATGTGCAATGGTAGAGGAGACTGTATAAACAGCCAATGTCACTGTGATGAAGGATATGAAGGTATCGTTTTCAATTTCTTTAACACCTTTTTTGATGTTACAAACAGAAAATAGATGTTTGTTTCTGAAATAACTGGACATATTTATTAGAATGAGTTTGACAAGCTTGTTCCAATGTTGGTCATTTAGTATCTGATTGATTCAGTAAGTAAAAGTTAGAAACAATTAAACAGTGTTACTTGAAATCAGTAGTGTAGGAATGGATGGGGTGAGAGGGAACTGTGTCACTCCAACTTTTCTGGAAAAATGTCAATCTTATATACATTTTTCCTTGAAATCACTAAAACTAGTCTAATGTACTCTCTGTTATGTAGCATTATGCACAGTTAAAATTTGATTTTGATATTTCTGCTATATTCTGTTCTGGAGTTATTGCCCTTTATATTGTTATGGTCTGGTTTCCTTTCAAAGGGTCATATCCTGAGTCATTGAATATCCTTGGCCAAATGGCTATTTTGGGTCATAATTTTATTTTGTGATGGTATGGATTTAGTAAATAATGCTTATTAGCAGTGATATGTCCAAAATAATCTGCTAATAGTCTTTATTCAAACTGTATACAGTCAGGTGTATTTCAATTGGAGGTCAAGGTCACACAGGATTGCTTAATGACTAACGATAATCCAGACCTGCTTGGGAGCTGATATTTTGCAGGTGATAAATGGGATAAATGGGATTTTTGTGTAAATTTCCTTTGAGAAATCATTTTGAAAAAATGGACAAGAAACCCATATGTGTTTCCTTTGTCATAATATTCAAATTATGTTGTAAAATCCTCAGTCGGGAAATGAATTCCTATAACAGTTTTGTCGCAGCCAATGCTCGAAAATTGGTAATTTATCCCCCAAAATGAGAAAATTTAGTCCACTTTTACCCATTTTTCAAGCAAACAGCTTTGTCATACAGCCGAGTGTATTTGAATGACAAAATAAGATTTTGATTGTGTTTTATTTTCTTCTGGAAAGGCCACACTGTGAACTTGCAGAAAATGCATACATTATGAACATTGTGAATAGGGTAGGTAATTTGAATGTGAATATCCTCACCTGAGTTAATGAGAAGTTGTGAATTTCCTGAAAAGCAGACATATTCAGCTGAATAACTGTAACAAGACGTAGAATTTCCATGATTTTAGGTTTCACTCATCAGCCATAGTTGTCACAGTCAGTCCACATTCAGTATATGGCCTTATCCACAAAAAATGCAGATCAATTTCGGATTTGATTTTTGTCAAACATTTGATAGGAAGTTATAGCCCTTTATTGGCTTATAGTTCCATGATTTTAGGTTTTTGGATGGTATTCCAGCTATGTTAAACATAAGCAATCCATATTGTACCAAAGCTTTAACAAAGTGGGGTACACAGTAAGTACTTTTGTTCATACATTCGTACGTACATCTGTTCATGGATTCATCTGTTTGTCTGTCCATCCATCCCAGACATTCCCAGACAATATCTTTGTTCCCTAGACTGCAGTGCTCATACTTCATACATAGGTTGCCTATAATGGAGCGGCTATCGGAATTGTGCTTGGGGTCAAAGATCAAGGCTAATGTTACTATAGATTTTTGCCTTCTATGCAATAACTGTAATTTCCTATTGCATACAAAACTATAAGAGCCATCCATAATAAGTCATAATTGTTACGGTCAAGCCATTGTGTACAAAATAGTGACTTCATGCAGAGATCACACAAAGTATTGCTGGATAGGATTCTGTTTGGAGTCAGTGGGTCAAAGTTCATGGTCACTGTTGCAAGAAAGATATTTGGTTTCTGTGCAATTACTGTAATTTCCATAGATGATGTTTTAAGTAACAACTAGACAACCAATCTAATAACATTAATCTAATTCAACAGCATTGAATATAACTCAGGAACATTGCAAGGCATACATACACTTTGGTCCAAGTTTATCTATTTTGTTTTATTATACACACTGCAAAAATATAAGGTACAGTGCAATTTGAACAGCCCATGGGAATATTATAATTGATCTGATGATTGTTTCACTCCTCACAAAGATTACATTTCTGTTCCTGTCAGGCAAGATCTTAGTTGGTAATTACTGTTTCTTTATAATTTTACTCCCAAATCCTTTTTGAATCAACATTAGGTAGCTGGTGAAAGGCTCACTTTCAATAGTGATATGTAATCGTTTTCTGATTTCATAGAAATTTTCAGGAAAAGAGGTTCTGTGTGACTTCAAATGCTAAGAACACACTTTTAAAAAAATGTTCCCATAATAAGAATTGCATGTGTTTGTATCATTCCTTTGTAGCTGTCAAATACTTTTTAACTCACCTACCTGGAAGTCAGGGTGATCTGTTGCCATCACTTAACATGCCCTACCTGCCATCAGTCATTCACTGTTCTTTAGCATTTGCATTCAGTCTTCTTCAGAACCTCTGATCCAAATCAGACCAAACATGACACATATTATGTTTGGGGATACACTTTCAAATATGAAGTATTAATGATGAGACACAACATCATCCACAGAGATAATGCCCCTACCTACTTAAAACAGATTGTCACTTTACACAGACCGGTACGGCATCTTAGATCATCTTCAGAGAATCTTCTTGTTGTGCCCCGAACAAGATCCACTATGGGAAAAAGGTCATTCACTTTTGCAGCTCCCTCACTATGGAATGCACTCCCTCAGAATTTAAGGAAATCCACAAATACTGAAAATTTAAAAAAAGGTTTAAAGACCCATCTCTTTCAGATAGCCTTTGACTGCTGAATTGTTTCTGTTGAATGTCAGTTATTTTGTGAGCGCTTTTGAGCAGTGTTTTGCTGGTAAAACCGCTATATAAGTAAATTATCGTTATATTATTATTATATTATAACCATCTGCCATCTGCCAATGGCCCAACACTCAAGTCAGTGAATGTTTGCCATGTGACATCATCGTGATTGAAGATTGTTAGTTTGTTACTGAACCAAGTTCATTCCAGTCAGGGCATTCTCTGAAGTCGGTGGAATCAAAAGACAGAGGCGGTACTTGGTAGTCACTGTCGTTTGATGTCATCGACATCAAAGAATGTATCTGACGAGCTGTTATGAGATCTCACACCAGATGACCAGACATTTGCAACACTGTGTATTGAGTCTATTGACTGGTGATTGGAGCTTCAGATTTCCATACAAGATAACCCCAGTGCTAAAATTAGAATACATCTATGTATTAAAGTCTGCAAATCGGTCTAGTACTGTACCACCATGTGTGGACTGGTCCAAAGCGGTCCAATGACAGTGGTCTGGTCCACGATCTGGCCCTGGACCACGGACCCTATCGTTTTTTGTGGTCCGGTCCGCATCCCTACCAAGCATTCAGACTTATCCAGAGTGTACTCGTTAACGATGACAATATTTAATCAGTACTATTTTCTTTGATAGAACTGACTTTAGATATCTTTGATTAACTGTTGTAAAAGAATTATGGGGATAATTTGCTGATGACAGCATTGTTATTTGGCAAAAGAGTGCAGGGAGGTAAATTCTAAACTTGACACCAATAAATAGGGGACTATTTAACCACTTTCTGGTTAAATTAATAATCTTTGTAAATGCATAATTTCACCAACAATATTGAAGCTAGGTCGAGATCACTGTCATTGGAAATATATTTTTATCATGTCATCTTAAGAATCTTTTTGCCACAGAGTTGTTAAACATTTAGTAGAAGCTTACTCTAAGGGAGGCATTGATTTGAAGATCAAAAACATTGCATAGTTTTTTAAGAAATACCTTTTTTCCAGTGTCTTGCAAATCTCAAAATGTTGGATTGAGTCAAATCTCGAATTGTATCTGGCAAAGGATTTAGAATCTAATGGAATCTTACAGGTCTTCAAATTGTAAATATTGCACCAAATTGTAAATATTGCACCTCCTTACAACCGTAAATATAGCCAGTCTCTGCTCAAGTATTGTATTCAACAAAGATTCTTCAGTTTTGGCAAGCCCATAAAAAAGCAGAATATTCCAGGATGCAATAAAAGTAGTCCGTGAAGCAGAACCTCCTTGAACTCTTCTTCTGCCATCTGGTCTTCTGTCACCAGAGAGCTGATGATAGAAGAAAAGCTCAAGAGGAGACAATAAGTAGGATTTTCCGAACACCTTGATGATTTGAAAATTTCCAAATCATTGGGACTCAGTTTGAATTGTCAGGATGCATTTGAATCAAATCACATTTCAAAGCTTTGCAGGGCTCGACTTTTTTCAACATTTTAACTGGAATTGATTCAAACTTGTAATTTAAATTTCAGGTCAGACATGCATACCACCCAGAAGGAGGTTGATAAACAAACTGTTTGAATCATTTGAAGGTGGTATCTTTTCATCCCACTGGCATGATGTGTCTGGAGGAGGAATAGGATTTGGTTGTGGTGCCCTAATTCCACATGCTCATGGTAAAACATTATATTTTAATGGCTGTGGTACGCGACAGGCAGTTACAGCAGAGATGGATTTGACAAGGGCAAGGTACTACCAATTGCGAGTAAAATTATACATAAAAACTGATTAGATTATGAATACATTTAACCCTTTTGTGACTCGTCGGCGCACGCCACGCCAGTGGTTAACTGACACTACAAACCCGTTGGCACGCACCGCGCCGATGACATAGTAATGCATCTACTCTAACCTCAGTCCACGTGTGCTATCTCTATCAGTCCACAGAAGTGATTTCATGCCCGAATGAATTTAGAGTTGTTTCCCTTTAGTTGATTGGCTACAGTTTTAGCGCATATTATACCTCACACTAATTCCACGGACGAAGATGACAATTGATAGCAACGTGGAAAAAGGATTCTGCAGTACAGTCTGGCTCAAATCAAGCTGACACATATGACACTACTATGAGTGGTGGACGTTCAGATGATGTTGCCAGTAATAATCCAAATGACGGAGTGGAATAGGACTGGCCAGTGGGAGGGGACGCGGCAGAAAAAGAAGTGCTGGTCAGGGACATGGCAGAATACGAGGGAGCTGGCGTGGTCGTGGAATTAGTTCAATTTTTCAATGGGAAAAATGCACAGATTTTGTTCCACTAGATATCCCATGTTCTAAAGCTGGGAAGATAAATCTTGACTTACCTGACAATCCAAATGAATGGAATGTTTTATACCTTTATCTAACGGACAAGATGATCCCGAAATTAACCCCAATATCCCAAGTCTGGGGGGGTCGGTTTGGATGAGTTGCGAAAGGGTTAATCAGTTAATAAACAATGTTTTACTAACACAACTGTTATTAATTAAGAATCCATCCAACCATTGACCCATCCATCCATCCTGTTGAGTGTCAATTTAACCTAAAAATTTGATTTGGCTTAGTTTAAAAAATGGCACTAAAATTTTGTTGGCTCTTATCTGGAAAAGTCCTTGCAGCAATGAAGAGAACTAATGATGAAATAAAAAAACTATATTTTGTTACTTGTCTCAAAATCAAATTACCAACTGACAATTAAGGCAAAATCAACAACAGATTTTCAGGAAGTACACTAAAGCCCTGTTACTGTGTTAATAAAGTATAGCTGGTAGGTTCATATAATTGACAGAGCTGATAGACCAGTATTTGGACAAACATTTTAAAGGGTCACTTCTCAAGTTACCTTAGTTGCCACTGACTGGCACACAAGCTTTGTTTAATAAAACATTATAGCTAAACATTCAGCTTTTCAAAAAAACATCCTTATATTAGATAAATATTTCTCACCATTGACTGGCTAAGTCCAGTATTCAGCAACAGTTAAGTAATTACTCTGTTATTATTTAATTGCGACAATTTGTACCATATTCAGATTGAGACATTACTTGAGCCACTGGCAGGAATAAAACTCATGAATACCTGACCATTCACATTCAAAACAAAGGTCAGATGTTCAAATAAAGGAGCTTTCCATTTTGGACACTGATTTAAAAAGTGGAGAGACAACACTTTAAACTCTTAAAGTGGGTTTAATGTCACAACAAGGAATTTGCGATGCAAATTCCAACTTAGTGTCACTTGATGGAAATTTTAAGGTCTCATTGAACCACCAAGAAGACTATCTATACCACTGAAATGAGTTGTTAATACTGATTTTTTTTCTGTCATGTCTTAAAAATGGGAAAGTGATCATTGATGTCAGAGTGGCTCCTTGAAACTAACTGCACTTACTCTAGTGAGAACTCATTGACACAGCCCTGTGTTTTCAATTGATCCCACTTGCATGAACTTAAGCCCCGATTGTGCCCGATCTATACATTCAAACACTCAGCAGTTTATTAACACTGCCAGGTGAATCTCTTGGTACTCCAGCTTTCCGCACACATATTTCTGACTGGCCTCAAGTCCATAAATATCAAGTAGTTTTAAAATGAATAAAAAATGCACACCAAATTCAAGAAGGAAGTGGACTGACTTAAAAGCAAAGTAATCATTGACTTTCTTGGATCCAGGCTGCATAAACATTCATATGTTTATATCAATTTGGCACCAAAACATATTGTTTGGCAATAAAATATTCATGTTGGTTAAAAATTTGTCACAAAACATTTCTGTCCATGCATCTGTTTGTCCATATTTTGTCTACAGGGTATATCTTGGAAACCATTATTGATATGAAATGTTTTGTATGTTTCTTTATTATGTCCATTTGTAACACAGTTGTCAGAGGATTTGGTCCAGAAGAAAATGGAAGAGAAGAAGTTTTGCCACCAAATTTGCAGAATGCTCTCTGGAACAACATATATAAGATGTTTTAAATCTGCTTTGGAGGAAATTCGGGATCCAAGATGTCATCCAACATAGCTACAGAAGTTATTGAAATCATAAAACCAGCAGTTACACCTGAATTAATCTGTGGAAATATGCTATCCATTCCGTTGTTGGTGGTAGCTACTGTGCATCCAATGAGCCTCTGCTCAAGGAAACCATCTGGTAATGTCTCATATCTCAAACCATTCAGTGTGTCATCCTGCTTGCCAGTATAGATTATCTTGAAAAGTTTGACACAGACCTCACTAGCTTCCCTTTTCTCGGCATCAGAATTGCCCAGAACAGATGATACTCACTGTAATTTGTGAGATTCAGTTAGTTTCAGGAGGCTAGTTTCCCCCTGCTCACAGGATGTCCTGTACACACTTGTGTACTAACAGAATGCATTGGTAGCATTCAGTTGTATCTGATACTGGTCCACAGGTAGTACAGGCAAATACTGACTGGAGAGCCTCTACAGAATTGGCCTGGTTGCATCTCCTGTTCTGATAGCTGTGGTAAAGCCGGTTCCTGGAGCTGATGTCCCTGATGCACCTGTGTGCTAAAAGAATGCCCCTGGTTGTATTCAGTAACATTCTGCTCTGTGGCAGAATGGGTGGATACTGATTGAAGAGCCTCTATGGACTGAGCACGATCGCACAGAGTCTTCAGCTCTAATTGCCATGGTAAAGCCAATTCTTGTCCTGTAATGACAGATCATTGTAAACATCAGTCGAATTAGCAGGTGAAGAACAAGTAGAGAGGATGTGCATGAGGACTTAGCCAGTGCCTCCTTCATAATCTTATTAGGATATCAAACAAACAACACAGTGAAGAAGGTTGTGATAAACAAAATTTGATTACCAGAACGTAAACAAAGTTTAATATGGGAAAGCTGGACCTGAAAAATTTTCCAAGAAGAGTTTTACAGTTTTAATAACACTGACATGAACAAATCAATGTCATGAATGAGTATAATGCAGTAATATTGTATTAAATTAACAGTACATGAGTAATGCACTGAGTATATAGCCGAATAAGATGAGTTACCCAAATGAAAGCTATGAACAAGCTATTTATTGAAAATAGAGTATATTTTAATTTTTGGAATTAAAAAAACCCCAAACCTTTCCACAATCCATTCCAATGAAGGGATGGGTCATAAGCTGATTTGATGCTTTTTGAGATAGAACTGACTGGTTTTGAGTTAATATAGATGAGATTTGCACTAAGGTTGTACAGTGCACATTTTTATAAAAAATATATAATGGCCATAGCACACACTACATGAAAATATTCACTGACTGAGGCTGTAAAAATGCATATGATTAGTTGGTTACATGTTACATAGGGTGCAGGATTCAAGGAACTAATAGAAATACTTATACTGGATTGTGTAAATTTTTTAAAAGTGAATTCCAAAAATAAAAACATATGCTATTTTCAATTAATAGCTTGTTAATAATGAAACTTTGAGACCAGAAAACAACAGAAAAAGTTTCCGGGATATTAAAACTAATTTTTCACTGAAAATATGTGTTAAAACTCACAATGAGTACATAATAATATGGTATAAGATTACTAAATTGGTGACCACTGAAAAGAGTAACTACTCACTGCAAACCTGGTTAGAAGAGAGGGAAAGGTACTTACATTATAGAAAGGTAGAAATATAGGCAACCCAAACACTGGAAGTGAGGCCTGAAAGTCTATTGTTATGCTGGATAATCCACACCAAAAGATCTGGCAGAACAAGAGAGAAGTGATTCTGAGAAAAGGCAGTTTGCCATAGATTTAGATTTAGATTTATTTTATTTTGCGGTATAAATATGCATATATTACAGAATTGGTTACAGAATTGTTATAGCAATACATAATGCAGATGTATATACCGCACGGAGACGACATAGCCAGATTGGCTGTCTACCTGTCATCCCCTTAGAATAAGTAAATTATCCTCAACACTGCAAGTCGACTGTTAACTAAATATTATTAACCCTTTGGCTTCAAGCTAGTATAGCAGACAACAATTGTAAAAAAGCAAAGAATTCTGGAATAAATAAAGACAAATTGCACTCTTTGCCCCCAAACACACAGGCCATGACCCCTCGTTGGCGCGAGCGCAATGCGTTCGCTCCAATGAAGGGTCAGAACCTGTGCCCCAGAGGCCAAAAACAGAAGACGTAAAAAATGAATAAGGATTTTCGTGTATAGCGTCGTTATGTTGAGTAAAGGGTTAAATGCACAGTCTCACCTTGGACATCCGATATGAATCAGTGCTATTGTGAATACTGTATTGCACACCTGATGGCTCATTGTGACGGCAATGGGACGAGATACTCAGAGGCACATCAAACTAAGGGAAGGATGTGCAGGACAATTAACCTGGTAAGGGAGGAAACAATTTGTGCAAGTCTACAGAGCCCCAGGCAAAATAATAGTGACGTTTAGGCTAAGAATATCTACGTGTTGCACTCAGTGCAGTATGGATTGTTACATTGGACACTTGCAGCATATGCTGATAAAAGTTTGAGTTTGAGTTTTCTTTTAAATTCATTACGATTAATCAGGTTATGAAATTCATCAGCTAGATTATTCCATAACCTTGGGTACGCGAATAAGGGTAACTTATCCAACGATTTTGTCCGTGTTTTGTTTACCCATATTTGCCCTGTTTGCCTGGTGTTCATAAATGATGGGTTGTGTAGAATGCTAAAGTAATTATTCAGTGACTGGGGGAGTATGTCTTGTTTCCAATCAAACATGAAAAGACAGGCCTGTAATATGAACATGTCACTCACCTTAAGAATTTTATCTTTTAAGAACAGAGGGTCTGTGTGCGAGTTATAATTTTTATTATTTATAATTCGAAGTGAACGTTTCTGTATTGCGAAAAGTTTTCTTACTGTTCTTGAAGTGCCCCATATGTGGATGCCATATACCAAATGGCAGTGGATTAATGCATAATATAAAGTTTTTAGTGCCCCGTGTGGTAATATCTTTTTTACTTTGTTTAGTGCGTAATTTGCCCATCTGATTTTGGAACAGATTTTAGATATATGGGTTTCATAAGATAGGTTTTCGTCGATGTTTATTCCCAGAAATTTCAGAGTTTTTTCTTCTTCGTGGGTACCCACTCTACAAATTTTCTCATTGTTTATATAAATGTCAGGTATTTCCGTTTTCCTATTATTAGGCGTCGGATTTATCAACATATACTTTGTTTTATTCGCGTTTAAAACTAACTGGTTGGCCGAGCACCACTCAAACACTTTGTTGAGCTCATCATTAGTACGTGTCGCCAGAAGCTCGACTTAGAAGACGATTCAAACGTAGAAGTATCGTCTGCAAATGAAAGAAGATTTAATGATGTTGCAGTGTTGATATCATTAATGTATAACAGGAATAGTATCGGACCAAGTATTGATCCTTGTGGAACGCCACACGTTATTTCAGCTAAATCAGATTTTTTGTCCTCATATTGGACATATTGGTACCTATTGGATAAATAGCTCCTAAACCATTTACCACTTATTCCTCTGAATCCATATTTCTCTAGTTTGAACAGCAGAATGTTGTGATATATAGGGGGGCAAAGGCCTTAGATAAATCTAGAAATACTGCTAAAGTATTGTTTTTAGTATCTTTATTGTTTTCTAATCCTATATGTTTAAGAAGTTGCATCACAGGATGTATGGTTGAGTGAAGTTTCCTGAATCCGTATTGATGATGGTAAAGAATGTTGAATGAATCTAAGTATTTTGTTATTCTGTTGGACATGAGTTTTTCTAATACTTTAGAGAAAGCTGGTAAGATACTGATTGGCCTGTAATTGTTAAATTTATGTTCGTCGCCTGCTTTGAAAATGGGGATTACTTTACCTATCTTCATTTTGTTCGGAACTATTCCATGCGAAAACGAGTTGTTAATTATGTGGGTCAGGGGTTCTACAGTCTTATCAATTATATCTTTAAGAAGGCGTGTTGTCATACCTTCACAGTCCTCACTGCTCTTGGATTTCATTGAGTTAGTCACATTTAATATTTCTATCGGTGTTGTGGGGGTTATAAAAAAATTATGCGGATAATTATTATCCATGTAATCTGAAAAATGTTTCTGAGGGTTAGCTATTTTCTCACTCGTAATTTTCCCTATATTTGAAAAGTAATTGTTGAATTCTTGGGCGATTTCATTAGGATTATTTATTTCCTTATTTTCCTCCTTTACAAAAAATGACGGCAAGGAGAAAGCGCATTTGGTCCTGTTTATAGTTTCGTTTAAAATTTGCCATGTTTTACGTAAATCATTTTTGTTTTCCATGAGTATTTCTTTGTAATACATTGCTTTTCTTTGTTTTTTTATCTTGTTGAATATCCTACAGTAGTTTTTGTAGTTAGCAATATTCTGTTGTGTAGGTGCTTTTAATTTTTTGTTATAAAATTTTAATTTATTGCGTGAAGAGATTAGGAGCCCTTTCGACATCCACGGATTTTGTTTTATTAGTCTTTTATTTAATGGCGTGCGTCTCAGTGGAAATGATTTTTCGAAAGCTGATGAAATTAGGTTAGAGAATATATCATATGCTAAATTAGGACAATTAGCCTCGTAAACTGATGAGAAGTCAATTTGGGATAAGAGTATTTTAAAGTTTGCTATACTATCTTTCATCTATCTTATGCTTTAGTGTACTCGTTGGAATATCTGTAGATTTGTGATGTGTTTCTGCATGAAAAGTGGCAAAGTGATCCGATACGTCCGTAATAATAATACCAGAAAGAGATGTACATATGTTGTTTGAAAAAATATGGTCAATTAGGGTAGCCGAGTGACTGGTTACACGCGTTGGTTTTGTAATGTGGGGTAGAAAACCCTGGCTCATCATAATGTCTACATAATTAGCAGTATTACTGTGAGTGTCAGCGTTCAATAGGTCAATATTAAAATCACCCATGATATAAGCCTTTTTATTCTCATTATTTAGTTTATCTACCAACTCATTTAATTTGGATAAGAAGAGATCTATATCTGCTTTCGGTTGAGTATTAGGTCTGTATATTACACCCACTGTCTTGATACATTTATTAAATTGTATTTCAATGAAAAGAGATTCAAACACATGTGGGATGAAGAAAGATAGGTCATGGCGTATTTTAAAAGCTATATCCTCTTTGATATAAATTCCAACACCGCCGCGTCCATCGTCTCCGCCAGGCCTTATGTTTTTTATTAGGCTGTGATAGCCACTTAAGGGTATGACGTGTTGGGGGGAATTTGGAATATTTCAGTAAGACCTATAATATTAAATTGATTGTGGGAATCTTGTATTTGACAGAACAGCTCTTTGAGGGGGTCCCAATGTGCTTTGAGACTTTGGCAATTGAGGTGGAACAGTGAAAACCCTCCTTGTTGAATATTGAAATTTGGTGGGATTTCATTTGGTGAATAGTATTGACATTCAATGTGATGTCGTTCTATAGGGTTAACCAAGTCTTCATCTGTGTCTGGATCGCATTGTCTCTGATTACAGATATGTCTAAAATCATATTCTTTATTCCTCTGTATCTCGTCCATTGTTGTGTTACCTGCCATTTATCAACATGTGGCCACCCAGGTATGCTTTCAGAAAGTTATGTGACTTGTAGTGGGGTTGAATTTTGATTACATATGATTGAACTTGATTAAAAAGGGTGCATTGCAGTGTTGAGAGAGTGGAGACGGCGGAAAAAACGAAACATAAAAAAGCAAACAAAGGTATATGTACAACCATTACTATTTATAGTTAGATATTCTTCCTGTAGGGTGAGGAAGTATGTAAGCATTCGTGTAGATTTTCTAGGTATTTTGTTTTAGGTTCGTGAATAAGTCAACGCAATTAAGTGTTGACACCCACAAACAAAGTTATTAGAAAACTGAAAAATTTTGAATATTTTGAACATATGAAAATTTGCCAGATTTCATTCCTTGTTCCAAAAGACAGCCCGCGACCACTCACTGATACGGCCCCACAGGCCCGTTCCAATGAGGGGTTACTGGCGTTGAGAGAGTGGAGACGGCCAAAAAAACGAAACATAAAAAAGCAAACAAAGGTATATGCACAACCATTACTATTTATAGTTAGATATTCTTCCTGTAGGGTGAGGAAGTATGTAAGAGCATTCATAGCATTCGTGTTGATTTTCTAGGTATTTTATTTTAGGTTCGTGAATAAGTCAATGCAATTAAGTGTTGACACCCATAAACAAAATTATTAGAAAACTGAAAAATTTTGAATATTTTTAACATATGAAAATTTGCAAGATTTCATTCCTTGTTCCAAAAGACAGCCCGCGACCACTCACTGATACGGCCCCACAGGCCCATTCCAATGAGGGGTTATTGGCGTATCATCGAGACAAAAATGAAAACATAAAATTCGAATAGAATTTTTCTTGGCAGTATTGAGCAAGGGGTTAATTTGTTGTTGAGTTATATACCAACTCCGTGCTTTTGTCTTGATTAATCCTCTGTAATTCAGTGCTCATCTAAGGCTAAGACAATTATTATATATTAACTGAGGGGTCACTGGCCATCTCCTCGAGCCAAAAAGAAAACATAAAATACGAATATTTGTGTTGGCAGTTTTAGGGAAGGGGTTAATATGTTGAGTTATAAACCAACTCCGTGCTTTTGGCTTCATTAGTCCTCTAAAATCCAGGGCTCGTCTGAGGTTAAGACAATTATTATATTAAATATGAAAATAATTAAATACCATTTTGATAGAGCAATAGGGGGTCACAAGCCATCCTCCAGGAACAAGGTAATAATTGGGGGAAAATGAATTTTGGATTTTGTTAGTGAGCTACCAGAAAATGCAAAGTTTTAGGTTGATTTACCAAGTGTCTTCACATTGTTATGTGTTTCTCACATACGTCGCCCTAGGACTCAGACAAGAAGCATTGGAATCACAATCCACAGAGGCTTCCTTTTGAGATATAAATCACACGGGAACTACAAGTTACTGCCAGAAAAAAAATCAGTTTCCGAAGTAACTCCCAGGAAAGCCTCATCTGGGGACCATCCGGGGAGTGACTTGGGACTCTGTGATTATAACTTATGAGATTTCATGTTGAACATTCGTCCAACTCCAATGGGGTGGGCCCAGTGCAGCGTTGCGAGACTGGAAACGGCGGAGCAAAGAAAACAAAATGGGTAAACATGAACGTATGTCGTCACTGCACTAGAAATTAGTTAGTATGCAAAGTCACCATCATCCACACCTGTACTAGAAGTTGCAGCCAAAAAGAAAGCAGTTTCCGAAGACACTCCACGGAGAGCTCCCTAAGGAACATCCGTGGAGTGAATTCGCACACTGTTATTATTACGTTTGTGGTATCATTGTAGACATTCTTTAACCCCCGTTGGGGTGGATCCAGTGCACCGTTAAAAGACGGGCGGTGGCGGGACAAACAAAACAAGACGAGTAAACACAACGTATATACAGTCGCCACTATACAAGAAACCTGTATACATGTTAGACATTCTTTAACCCCCGTTGGGGTGGATCCAGTGCAGCGTTAAATGACGGGAGGTGGCGGGACAAACCAAACAAGATGAGTAAACTCAAAGAATATACAGTCGCCACTATACAAGGAACCCGTATACAATGTCATTCCCCCTTTGCAATATTAATCACTGGAGGTGGAGGAACAGGCAAAACAAAAATGAGTAAACACAAACGTATATACAATCGTTAATATACAAGAAATCGGTATACAAAGTCACTCACCCTATTGTACTATTAATCACACGGAAACTACAATTTACAGCCAGAAAGAGAGAGAGAGAGAAAGTGAGCGAGAGAGAGAGAAGTTTCGGAAGTCATTTCCCGGAATGCTCCCCAATTTAATAAAACAGGCTTTTAGAGAGAGAGAGAGAGAGAGAAGTTTCGGACGTCATTCCCCGGAAAGCTCCCCAATTTAATAAAACAGGCTTCTAAAGCCGTTTCCCAAAATGCTCCCGTTTTTCAGAAATGAGTAGCTCTCTTGTGAGGTGGGTGGGGGAGGGGGGCGGCGCAATAAAAAAAACAGTCAAAAGGTTATACTGTATATCGTCAGGCTTCTTATCCACCTGAGGTTGTAAAATTTTAAATTAGCAGGTTATCGGTGTTTTTGGTTTGTTCCCCACTTGTGGACCAGGAAAATAGAATATATCTCTTGTCCTTCTAAGAACACAGCCCACGATCCCTCAATGGAACGGCCCCGACAGCTCACTCTAGTGGGGCTTATAGGATACATTTGAAGACAACTCTTGGAAACCTTAAAACAAAAAGAGATATAGGATTTTTGTGAATAAAGCGGGGCAGTTTTTCAGTCCATGGGTCATGTAGAAACTCAATGCACAACATCGCGTCAACCCTTCATTCATGGGCACAGAAGTTTGCAGGATACACTAGAATGCAAATGTAAACTTTATAGGATTCCTTTTGCTATATGGATTACATCAGTACCCAAGGTTACAATTCAGGTTGTTCCTTTCGGAGCTCTTCGTTAACTGACTTGCTAGCAATTCAGATATTGCCATATAAAGATAAACGTAAACAACAAACTGATTTACCAGAGTTTCAGAGAATATCTTGCTTATGTAAACCAAGAAACATGGTACCAGGAACTAAAGTGTCTGACAGGTATGTAATCAAAGATGACTTTTGAGATGAGTACAGTGTTTGTTTATTTGGGTGTAACAACACTTTGAACATTTCTTGACAGTTGTGTAGTGAAGTGGGAATACCTGGAGAGAACCACTGAGCAGCAGTGAGCAATGGTCAGACTCTCCAACCTAACTAAGCAGACAGAAGCATAATGTGGTTGAAAGTATTTATTTATTCATTCATGCTTAATGCTACATCAGCATCTAAGGCTATATCATGACAAAATGGTTGAAGGTAAATGCACCATCAACGTGCAGTACACTTTAGTACACATCACTGTCATGCTCTCACACATGTAGTTAGGATAAGATGAGTGCAAAAGTACATGGGTAAATATAAATAATTAAGTCACAATCAGGATTAAGAATCCTCTATAATCTAGATATAGAATGTTCCTCAGTAGTTCTTTATCGTTTTATCATGTCCCTTGATTTCCAACATATTGTAGCTGCACTTAACCACCAAAACTGCTTGTAGAAATTTAAATCTGTACCTAGCAATCATTGTAGAAATTGGCAACAGAATGCACCTTGCTAGTAACAGAAGACAGTAGGAAGTTACCTTACTGTTTTTAAAAAAAAGATTACCAGGCAAGTGTACCATGCACTTTTGGATCCTGGTTAATCAGTTATGGCTCTGATCGTGTCAGATTGACTTTGTCAGTCTTTTCTGGTTTTTGTCTTGAAGAATTTCACAATTTGTATCACATTTTCTACTTTGGAGATCAGATTGGGGGAAAGCAGTTGACTTAGTGTTGTAGAGAAAAGCAGGCTGGTTCCAGGATTTCCCTGACAATTGAGCTTTGTACTCCATGGCAGAGGCAGGGCTAAGGCATTTCTTGACAAGCCCAAAATAAAAGAGATAGTTTCCCCAGCAAGTGCAAGACCTCCCCAATGAGGGATGTGTGTGTGTAGCCCCCCCCCCCCCCCCCCTCTTCAGATATATGCAAAAACAAATTTACTGGTAAACTTTTATATCCATCATATTTGAGCAATTAGCTTATCAGTTTGATGAATTGGCTTTTTAACTCACCTGAGCACAGCTCAAGGGGAGCTTTACTGATCACTTTCCATCCGTCGTCGTCCATCCAGCATTAACTTTACATTATCGACTTCTTCTAACAAACTACTGACTACTGGACCAAATTCAACAAAATTTGCTAAGTGCTAAGCATGTTCCCTATCATATGTCAATTCAAGTTTTTTCAAATCAAGTTGACCCGCCCCTTGGTAGGACCACGCCTAAAAAGTGTGCTTAAATCTTAAAAAATCTTCTCATGAACCAGCAGTAGCAGAGACTTGATATTTGGTGTGAAGCTTCCTTTTGAGGTGTAGACTCAGATTTGTTCAAGAGAAATTCGAGGAGCTATATTTGCCTTCGTTATGGGAGGGGCAAGAATTTTCGCCCCGCCCAAAATTTCTATTTTCCGAACCGAGAGGCCGATTTGAACCAAATTTTATGTGAGGGCTTATTGGGTCATAAGTACCTAATTTATGCCGATTTTTTTTTCCCATAGCCCCGTGGGAACCGCAAGAGCTAAAAATAGAAAAAGATTAAAATGTCCATATCTCCAAAAATGCACGGCACTGAGAATTTTTATTTGGTGTGAAGCTTCCTTAGGACCAACAGAAAGGATTGGTAAAATAAAATTGCCATCGGTTTTATCATAGGGTAGAGTTTCGGGACTTTTGAAAAAGTGTTGAGTCGGCACTGTAGTCAATGGGAAAAACATTAAAAAATCTTCTTCTCCAGATCCAGCAGGCAGAATCTTTTGATATTTGGTATGCAACATTGTAGGGTGGATCTGATTCAAGTTTGTTCAAATCGGCCCCCTGGGTTTATATTTGAGCTCAGTATAGGAGCCCGAATTCGAACTTAGTGCATTTCAGGCAAATTTCTTAAAAAATCTTCTTCTCCAGATCCAGCAGGCAGAATCTTTTGATATTTGGTATGCAACATTGTGGGGTGGTTCTGATTCAAGTTTGTTCAAATCAGTCCCCTGGATTCATATTTGGGCTCACTATAGAAGCTCTAATTCGAACTTAGTACATTTCAGGCAAATTTCTTTAAAAATCTTCTTCTCCAGATCCAGCAGGCAGAATCTTTTGATATTTGGTATGCAACATTGTGGGGTCGATCTGATTCAAGTTTGTTAAAATCGGCGCCCTGGATTCATATTTGGGCTCACTATAGAAGCCCGAATTCGAACTTAGTACATTTTAAGCAAATTTCTTAAAAAATCTTCTTCTCCAGATCCAGCAGGCAGAATCTTTTGATATTTGGTATGCAACATTGTGGGGTGGATCTGATTCAAGTTTGTTCAAATCGGCCCCCTGGGTTTATATTTGGGCTCAGTATAGGAGCCCAAATTTGAACTTTGTGCATTTCAGGCAAATTTCTTTGAAAATCTTCGTCTCAGGATCCAGCAGGCAGAATCTTTTGATATTGGGTATGCTTAGGAGGGGGGAGATTCAAGTTTGTTCAAGCCAAGTCCCTGAGTTCATATTTGGGCTCACTGTGGTAGCTCGAATTATAACTTAGTTCAAAATGAGGAATTTTCTTTAAAAATCTTCTTCTTCAGACCCAGCAGTCGGAATGTTTTGATATTTGGTATGCAGCATCCTTAGGGGGGTGAGATTAAAGTTTGTTCAAGCCATGTCCCTAGGTCCATATTTGGGCTCACTGTGGGAGCCCAAATGATAACTTAGTTCAAAATGAGGAATGTTCTTTAAAAATATTCTTCTTCAGATCCAGCGGTCGGAATGTTTTGATATTTGGTATGCAGCATCCTTAAGGGGGTGAGATTCAAGTTTGTTTAAGCCATGTCCCTAGGTCCATATTTGGGCTCACTGTGGGAGCTCGAATTGTAACTTAGTTCAAAATGAGGAATTTCCTTAAAAAATCTTCGTCTTCCGATCCAGCAGTCGGAATGTTTTGATATGTGGTGTGGGGGGAGAGATTCAAGTTTGTTAAAGCCAAGTGCCTGGGTCCATATTTGGGCTCCCTGTGGGAGCCTGAATTATAGCTTAGTCAATATGAGGAATTTTTAGCTCACCTGACTTTCAGTCAGGAGAGGTATAGTGATCACTCACCGTCCGTCGTCCGGCGTCCTGCGTCCGTCGTCCGTGAACATGGTGTTTGCATCTTCTCCTCCCAAACCGCTGAACCAGTTTAATTGATATTTGAGATAATAGTTTGTTATGACATCGCAATTTGATTTTGTTCAAATCAAGTTGCCTCGCCCGTGGGTAGGGCCAAACCCAAAAAGTGTGCTGAAATCTTAAAAAATCTTCTTCTCATGAACCAGCAGTAGCAGAGACTTGATATTTGGTGTGCAGCTTCCTTTTGAGGTGTAGACTCAGAT
Source organism: Pictodentalium vernedei (assembly GCA_031216915.1). NCBI lineage: Eukaryota > Metazoa > Mollusca > Scaphopoda > Dentaliida > Dentaliidae > Pictodentalium > Pictodentalium vernedei. The sequence goes on from CM062296.1 coordinate 558,888,763, forward strand.
TTGTTCAAGAGAAGTTTGTGGGGCTATAGTTGGCATCGTTATGGGAGGGGCAAAATTTTTTGCCCCGCCCAAAATTTCTATTTTCCAAACCGAGAGGCTGATTTGAACCAAATTTTATGTGAGGGCTTATTGGGTCATAAGTACCTAATTTATGTTGATTTTTTTTTTCCTGTAGCCCCATGGGAACCGCAGGAGCTAAAAATAGAAAAAAATTAAAACGCCCATATCTCCAAAACTGCACGGCACCGAGAATTTTTATTTGGTGTAAAGCTTCCTTAGGACCAACAGAAAGAATTGGTAAAAAAAAATTGCCATCGGTTTTATCATAGGGTACAGTTTCGGGACTTTGAAAAAGTGCTGAGTCAGCACTTTTTAACACTGTAGGCAATGGGAAAACATTAAAAAATCTTCTTCTCCAGATCCAGCAGGCAGAATCTTTTGATATTTGGTATGCAACATTGTAGGGTGGATCTGATTCAAGTTTGTTCAAATCGGCCCCCTGGGTTCATATTTGGGCTCAGTATAGGAGCCCGATTTTGAACTTAGTGCATTTCAGACAAATTTCTTAAAAAATCTTCTTCTCCAGATCCAGCAGGCAGAATCTTTTGATATTTGGCATGCAACATTGTGGGGTGGATCTGATTCAAGTTTGTTCGAATCGGCCCCCTGGGTTTATATTTGGGCTCAGTATAGGAGCCCAAATTTGAACTTACTGCATTTCAGGCAAATTTCTTTGAAAATCTTCTTCTCCACATCCAGCAGGCAGAATCTTTTGATATTTGGTGTACAACATTGTGGGGTGGATCTGATTCAAGTTTCTTCAAAATCGGCCCCTTGGGTTTATATTTGGGCTCAGTATAGGAGCTCAAATTTGAACTTAGTGCATTTCAGGCAAATTTCTTTGAAAATCTTCTTCTCAAGATCCAGCAGGCCAAATCTTTTGATATTGGGTATGCAACATTGTGGGGTGGATCTGATTCAAGTTTGTTCAAATCGGCTCCCTGGGTTTATATTTGGGCTCAGTATAGGAGCCCAAATTTGAACTTAGTGCTTTTCAGGCAAATTTCTTAAAAAATCTTCTTCTCCAGATCCAGCAGGCAGAATCTTTTGATATTTGGTATGCAACATTGTGGGGTGGATCTGATTCTATTTTGTTCAAATCGTCTCCCTAGATTCATATTTGGGCTCACTATAGAAGCTTGAATTCGAACTTAGTGCATTTCTGGCAAATTTCTTCAAAAATCTTCTTCTCCAGATCCTGCAGGCAGAATCTTTTGATATTTGGTATGCAACATTGTGGTGTGGATCTGATTCCAATTTGTTCAAATCGGCCACCTGGATTCATATTTGGGCTCACTATAGAAGCCCAAATTCAAACTTAGTGCATTTCAGGCAAATTTCTTCAAAATCTTCTCCAGATCCAGCAGGCAGAATCTTGTGATATTTGGTATGCAACATTGTGGGGTGGATCTGATTCAAATTTGTTCAAATCGGCCCCCTGGGTTTATATTTGGGCTCAGTATAGGAGCCCAAATTTGAACTTAGTGCATTTCAGGCAAATCTTCTTCTCAAGATCCAGCAGGCAGAATCTTGTGATATTTGGTATGCAGCATCCTTAGGGGGGTGAGATGCAAGTTTGTTCAAGCCATGTCCCTAGGTCCATATTTGGGCTCACTATGGGAGCTTGAATTGTAACTTTGTTCGAAATGAGGAATTTTCTTAAAAAATCTTCTTCTTCAGATCCAGCAGTTGGAATGGTTTGATATGTGGTGAGTAGCATCCTTGGGGGGGGGGGGGGGGATTCAAGTGTGTTAAAGCCAAGTCCATGGGACTATATTTAGGCTCCCTGTGGGAGCCCAAATTATAACGTAGTCAATATGAGGAAT